>JBAWJQ010002942.1:0-269506 GCA_037783105.1 Bactrocera zonata
ATCAAAGAGAATTCACAACAGCTATTCAACACTGTTCAAACCGTTGAAGTACAATAGAAAAGAGAAAAAAAATACTTAAAGAAAGGTGTGCAGTGCAGAAGGAAAAGCAACAAACAAAAGCGGTTTGAATGCCGTAGAATTCCACTCCATTCTGCTCCTTTGACCACGAGGCAGCATAGTCAGCCAGAAAAGCTGGGAAACCAAATGAATTATTGCAATGTCGGACGTTAGGTCATTGCTCAATTTGCCTTTAATTGAAGCATGTGGCAGCCAACCTCGAGGTAAAACAATACCTCTAAGCCAATTGAAATTTCATAACGTCGTAAAAATTTAACAAGCTAGCATTCAAAAGTGAAGTGGAAAATCGCCGGTTTCGCTTGTCATTCCAACGCCCTTAATGTTCCAAGTTCATGTTTTATATTTATAAATACACATATATGCATATACTCTTTGCCATTCTGTAGGTAGTTATTCCCAAATAAGAGTCACCGCCTTTTTTTCGCTACTGTTTTTAATAATCCTTTCTCCACTTATGCGCCGAAAGCACGTTTTTAATTTCATTATATGTATGATCTATTCAACAAATTATTAAAAAATATGATTTTACCGATGCTAGTGATTGTTTATCAGTCTCATAAGTTGATGAAGCTAACTAAATGGAGCTGTAGTATTCTGAAAACTAGCGAAATCCAGCAACGTCGGAAGGGATTAATTTAACTAAAAATACCACGTAGAAATTTATTGCAGTTATTTTGAACTGACTTATTTTTGTTTTTTGGGCATTACCCTATTTGGGGTTCAAAAATTGGTTTGGCAGTCAAAAAGAATGTGCTCAAAAAATGAAATGCTGTTAGAAAACTAATTTTGTCAGACCACCTACAGGCGTTGCAATCCGCTGTCAATTATTACTTTGGTGTGAACTTGCAAAAGAGCAGAAAGGCGTAACGACGCAAACCGCTAAATTTACTTTTAAAGGACTGCAAATACTTAAAATGCACTAGTGTGTATAAACATGCACCGGCTATTGTAGTGGAGGAATGTAAGTAAACTTTTATAGCTTTAAGTGGATTAAATTTAGCGCCAGCACAGTAGATGTGTGCTACACGTTCACACTTTTTGTTGTTTTACTCTTTATACACACATAGTGTCCTTTGACTCAACTTCTTTGAACAACTTGTGTTTAAATACCACTTTTTATTGTCGAACAGCTGTAGCAATATTGATGCAGCAATCTATTGAATTGTTACGCTGTAAAAAAGTTACAAATTGGCTTAAAGGGAGACGGAGTACGAAAAAAATAGTTGAACATGTCAATACCTATACCTCCGTTGGATGATTTTGATTTCACACTTCTTCATTCCTTTTTTTTTCATTTTAAATTGAGACTTATTCTTTGTTTAAAATTTGGACTAACAGCCCAAATAATATGTCCACTTTCCAAACTGATTTTTACCAGTTTTTCTAAGAGCAACAATAGCTTCTACTACGTCTGGTGGTTGAATAACAACATCATAGAGAGGCCAATGGACTCTATAAAATTTATTGATTTTTTTTTTTTTAATTTGTTGTTATTAGTCCAATTTTTCTTTTTAAGGCAAAAGAAGCAGAATTTCAAAGAATGCTAAAGAAATTATCGTAGCGGTAAATGAAGGAAATAGTCTTTAAAATAAATGATAATTCAGATTTGAAAAAAAAAAAATTGTAATTTAACCTGCCTGAATATGTGTAAATATAGAGCGATAACAAGTGGTGTACGCACAGGGGAGTTCAGTTAGAAAAAAATGTTTTGTACTGCAACTATAACTTACTTGAAATGTACCAGTGGGTTAATGTTGAAGCGGCCCTGAATACTTAACAAATAAGGTTATTCACGTAAAGTACCTGCGATTCCATCGAGCAACAGAACTTTTCGTTTATATCCATTTCAAACACCATTTTAAACTCACGCGTAATCTTTCAAAACAAAACTAATGAAAAAAGTACGTCTATTTGGATCACCCGTTAAAAGACACACATCCACATTGCATCTCTTAAACTCTCCACATACTCTCGTAATGTCCCTCGTACTCTTGCAATGCGAAACTTTTCCACAAATTGCTGTTAAACGATTTGCATACCTTGACTTGTTTTTCCAACTACGCTGCTAAGGAAGGACGAGCGTTTAACTTTTTATACGGCTCGGAAGTTTTATTTTGCATGAATTACGGGTATAGGAGTCAGAGCGCATATTCGGCTTAGTGGTAGTGTCTGCTTAAGGTCGTCGTTATTCTATTATTTCTTTGTTATTTTAAGGAGTTTATAAATAACATATTAAGTTTGCCACGAAGTTTGTAACACCCAGAAGGAAGCGTCGGAGACCCTATGAAGTATATATATAAATGATCAGTATGTTGAACTGATCATTAAGCCATGTCCACCCGTCTGTTCGTCTGTCTGTATATATACAAACTAGTCCCTCAGTTTTTAAGATATCGTTTTGAAATTTTGCAAACGTCATTAACTCTTCAAGAAGCTGCTTATTTGTTGGAACTGCCGATATCGGACCACTATAACATATAGCTGCCATACAAACTTAACGATCGGAATCAGGTTCTAGTATGGAAAACTTTTGCATTTGACAAGATATATTCACGTAATTTGGTAAAATTATTGTCTAAGGTACCAATGTAATCTTCGAAGAAATTGTTCAGATTGGTTAACTATGGCATATAGCTGCCATGGAGAACTTTTGCATTTGACGTGGTATCTTCACGTAATCACATCATCATTTCATGTAATCTTCATAATCCATGTTTATTGCTAAAGGTAATAATATATTCTTCGAAAAAAATTTTTTAGATCGGATTACTATATATATAGCTTCCATACAAACTAAACACATATGTAGGTACTAAAAGAAATGTACCTGTGAAGTGTATATTAGCTTCGGTGCAGCCGAAGTTAACGTTTTCTCTTGTTGATTTTAATTTTGTCACGAAAGTTAAACTTACTACATTTTAACACTCTTAAAGTCAAACGTTGGTGCTTCTTATTGTTCTTTGTGATCTTAGCTGGTGGAGTATGAGCGCAATACTTTAAAGTAATTGGCTTGACTTTCAAGAGAACAACTCGGCTTTTTTTGAATGGACTTCACTCAAACTTTGGTCAACATAAATAATTTGTTTTATACAAAATTATGACTGCTTTGGCTTCAGACTCATTGAATCACTGAACCATACTAATTACTGATTCCCTGTGCATTTCTAATTTCTTACGATTTCTTTTAATTTTTCTTGATTTATTGGATCTTTTTGTATTTTTAAAAAACTCAAGAAGAAGTTATAAAATATTAAATCTACTCGTATTTAAGAACTAGACAAGCTCAAGCAAGTGATTGAGCTGTTTTGGTGTTAGGTTGCTCTTTAGTATGCTGGCATATCTCTTCTTTAAAGGCGTGTTTGATCGCAGGAATGTATTGAAGCATTAGCATTAGGTTTAGATAATCTCGGGATTTAGATATATACATATTTAAGATAGTATATGTTATATCAGATCAGCTTATACCTTTTGAATGAATATTAAAAATTATTTTTATGTATAGAACGCAAATTTTTGAAAATTTTAAAATTGAAATATTTGAAATATCACTATTTAAAGTTGAAGATATTTCTAATTTCTTAGAAAAAGCAAAATATTAAAAAATAAAATTTATTACGTAAATTGAAAATAACGATGAATCCTTTTTATGGCACTAACAGAACTACAAGGACGACAATAAAAGAATCAATTTAGGAAATAACGGATACCTTAATATAAATATACATATGTCGCTAAGCAACCACTATTGTTTTACGTGTAAATCTTTCATTATTATAATTGCTCTTATTGGCGTTGCTGTCAGCGACTCGCCTCAACTATTTTGTATTGTTGCGGTTGTCAGTAACGATTTTAAATTTATTTTAAATTCCTGTTTATTATTTGCAATTGAAAATAAAAATCTGTACGGCCTAGAGCAACGATGTTTCACTCCAAATATGGTCCATGTTAGAGTCTGGCGTAGATTAGATGCAGCAATACTGAATCCAACCTAAGCTTCCTATAAAATATGTATAGTGAATAAAATAATTTTTTTCAGAGCTAAAATAGTTGTCATATACGAAGTATATTATGGGATAAGCTATATGTTACATATGTTCAATATCGATCCATTTATTACGCCGGAATTTATATACCAGATACATATATAATTATTTTCATTAGTCCTGATTGATATTTAGATTTGATATGAAACAGCTATCTGCTAACAATAATCAGTATTTTCATGTAAAGTCAAATCCAAGGCATTTGTTTCAGGATGCGTTCCAAAGTAAACAGGACTTAAAAAAAAAAGAAATTATTTTTTTCGGCAAAATCAATATTATTTATTCATAATACTCTCTTTCTACTTCAATACATCTTTACATAATAGTTAAAATGTGACTTTTGGTCAAATAATCGGACACAAGCCGTGCACATAACTTTTGTAAGCACAAATGTTCGGTCTAAATGCGATAAATCGATGTTTTGGAGATTTTCTATTCCATTCTTATGAATTTCAATGATGATTTTGGCTGATTTTTGATGAATTCGTTCACAGTTTCGATGGAATTTCCGATGATCACGGATTTTGATTGGCCCACATGTTGATTGTTATTTATGTCCTCACGATCACTTTGAAAACGTTGAAACCACTCGTACACTCTGTTACGGGATATACAATCATCGCCATAAATTTGTTTCATCAGTTGAAACGTTTCTGTAAAAGTTTTACCAATTTTAAATCAAAATTTTATGTTAGCTCCTTATTCGAAGCTCATTTTTGCACCAATAACACAAACAAACTGACACTTCAAACGCAATAACTTCACTTCCAATAAATGATTTGTCATGAAATTCCCGCTGGACAATCGATAAAGATAGCAGATTCTAATGCACCAGTTGACATATAGGTAGCACCACCAGGGGGTGCTAGATTAAAAAAGTCCTGTTTGCTTTGGAACACACCTTGTATTACTCTTTCAAAGCAACTTATTTATGTATATATGTATGGTGTACTTTATTATTTCTTTATTCGACCTCTACGTCTCACTCTCCACCCACCAAAAGCAATAAACATTGAAATGTCGAATACCTAGTAGCCTCCAATATTAGTTGCTTTTAAATGGATTGGCAATCCATACGATACGAATCATCAAGCGACAGTGTTCTTATAATCTAAAGTATATCTCGCACACCAAAGGATAGAACTAGGATTTTTTCTGCTATACTTACTTACTTCACGGAAGAATTGAACATTAAGGCCTATATATACGTATTTGCGGAAGATTTTTCGGTGAGGCCAATGAGATTCATATAAATAGAAGAATGCAACGATTTTCTGAACGACAACCGTTAAACGCAAACCTGAAATATTTTTTCATGTGATAAGATATTGCCATATAATTTGATTTAATGAGTGGTGATGTAATATATTGAAATTTGTTGAGATGTCACATATTCTATGATTATATTATTATGCGTATGATATGAGGTCATACAATGCATTGTTATTTGTGGATTAAAACCGAAAAGCTAATGTGAACGGAGCTTGAGTCCACTGATGTGATGCCTATATGAAAGTAAATGCCATGACATTCACGTGATTTGAATATGTATATTGTTCCGACACCTTTGTGGACACATGCTTGTAAGCATATCTGAATTAAGGTAAACCATAATAGCAACAAAAGCAATTCAAGCCACAAAAACTATCACTCTGTGGTAGCTAACCAATTCTTGATATTCTACTTTAAGCAATTGCCTGTAACACTCTCTTAGTTTCGTGCGCTCCAAACTTTTACTAGTGGAATTTTCTTTAGATATTTGCATTCTTAAAAGAAATACTAAATACGCTGTCCTCCTGCAGAATCTAATCCTCATTTATCCTGATGAACCATTGTTTAGCAGATAGCAGTAAAGCCTTTTTGTAGATTTTTGTAATTTTCTCGGTATTTAGGTTGTCAGTAAAGAGATACAAAGTCCCGAATCCCTGCTTTGAGAAGCAGCCCCAAAGATACACCTTTATTCCATGTTTTACGGTCGGTTGAACAAGCCTATTGACCAGGCTCGCATGAGGACAGATCGTGTCCATATAGAACATTCAATCAATATTCTCATGCGCCCAGCATGACATATATACATACTCGTATGTATATGTATGAAAATGTCTTTACATACATAGATACTTGGTATAAAAATGGGTCTACATCAAGAAAAGTAATAGCAATGTGTAAAGTGAGCAGTAAGATTTTAATTTTTACAAGAAAGTATACGAAGGTAAATTAAAAGTAACAAAACGTGAAAGAAAGGTTTAAGGCAACAAATATGCCTTTAAGGGAAAACATATATACAACCAAGCGGTAAGGCATAAAAACGTTTCAATTTTTTTCACAGAGTGTGAAAACGTATGATATGTATAGTTGACCCTTCAGTCAAAGTATTTGTGCTAATGATAAATCTGAGAGCCGTTCAAGTTTATTCATACATATGAATAATATTCATTGAATATACTTATAAGTATTGGTTGATCACTAAGAGCAAAAAAGAGGTGGAAGTACAACTAATAGGACTTGTCCATATGTATGTATATATATATATATATATATATACATATATATGTATGTATATACAGGCGAATTCCATTCTAAATTCGTTAAATGTTCTTTCATAAACTCCTTAAAATATAGTTTTACTCTAAAACACGTTGGATAATCCAGTGACCCATGTTGTTCATACAAATTTCAGTTTGTTAGAAAAGCACAACGTCCTAACCAAGTAAATATTTTGTACTTGTAGTACATGCATATGACTCAAGCAGCTCACGACTTTCGGTCTTTGACCAAGTATCCTCTGGGTAGCCTAAGAACATTCGTTTGAAGGCGAGCTAAAGTGAGAAGGCGAAACGTCCCCTGCATAGGGTTGTGCGCTGGGTTTGGGACCCGCCACGTAAAAACACCCCCAATCAAAAAGTTTAAACAGCCTCGGATGAGAGACCCCACTTTTGATGACGACCATGGCAAACGAAATAAGGACTACGAATTGAGGGCATGCACCTGGAAAGTCCGGTCCCTTAATTGGGAAGGTGCCGCTGCCCAGCTGCATGATGCCCTTATGAAAATAAAAGCTGACATCACCGCCGTCCAAGAAATGCGATGGACGAGACAAGGACTGAGACAAATAGATCTTTTGTAGCATTTACTACAGTAGCCATATAAAGGAGCGCCAGTTTGGTGTAGGATCCGTGGTGGGAGAGAGACCTCGTCGCCCAGTACTATCATTCGCTCCGGCGAACGAACGTCTAGCCACAATCCGCATCAAAGCGGGGTTCTTCAAAATATCGCTGACTTGCGCCCACGTCCCGACGGAAGATGGACGATGTGACCAAAGATGCCTTCTATGAGCTCTTGGAGCACACCTATGAGAGCTGCCTCCGCCACGATATCAAACTCGTGCTTGGCGACTTTAACGCCAGGGTGGGCAAAGAAGGTATCTTTGGCACTACGGTCGGTAAATTCAGCCTTCACGACAAAACATTCCCAAATTGGTTGAGGCTGATCGACTTCGCCGGGGCCCGAAATATTCCAGCATAAGAAGACTCATCAAGCTACCTGGATGTCTTCGGATCGAAAAGCCACCAACCAGATCGATCATGTTGTGATAGACGGAAGACACGTCTCCAGTGTTTTAGATGTGCGTGCGCTCCGAGGTCCTAAAATCGACTCGGACCACTATATTGTTGCAGCCAAGATTCGCATCCGCCTCTGTGCAGCAAAAAACGCACACAAACAAACACAAGGAAGGTTCGACGTCGAGAAGCTGCAATCGCCACAGACAGCCGAGCGATTTTCTACTCGGGTTGCACTCCTGCTCCCTGAGAGCACTCGGCAACAACTCGGTATAAGGAAACTGTGGGACGGCATTTCAAACTCCTTACGTACAGCTGAAACCGAAACCATTGGTTTTCGGAGAATGCAAAAGAACAGCTGGTACGACGAGGAGTGCCGTGTCGCAGCGGAGAGAAAACAGACTGCCTACCTCGCAACGTTACGAGAGAGAAGCAAGACGCAGGGGTAATGCTCGAAAATTCTAAGAAAAAATGCGGTGACTTACAGAAGGTTTCAAGATCTGAGCATACTCTTGTAGAACCCCCAAAGGTGATTTAGTAACCGATGCCTGGAGCATACTAAAATTATGGAGGGAACACTTCTCCAGCCTAGTGGATGCAAATCGCCAGGAGAAGGCGAACCCGATTCTCCAATCGATGGCGTTGGAGCAGACATTCCATTGCCCGACCATGAATAAGTTCGAACAGCAATCAACGGTCTGGAGAACAACAAAGCGGCGGGGGCCGATGGATTGCCGGCCAAACTATTCAAACACGGCGGCGAAGAACTGATAAGAAGAATGCATCAGCTTCTTTGTAAAATATGGTCGGATGAAAGCATGCGCAATGATTGGAATTTAAGTGTGCTCTGGCCATTCCACAAAACGAGAGGAACCACAGTCTGCGCCAACTATCGTGGGATAAGCCTCCTCAACATCGCGTATGAGGTTCTATCGAGCGTATTGTGTGAAAGATTAAAGCCCACCGTCAACAAACTTGGACCTTATCAGTGTGGCTTTAGACCTGGCAAATCAACGAGCGACCAGATATTCACCACGCTCCAAATTTTGAAAAAGACCCGTGAAAAGAGGATCGACACACACCACTTCTTCGTCGATTTCAAAGCTGCCTTACAGCACGAAAAGAAGCTGCCTCTATGCCGCGATGTCTGAATTTGGTAACTCCGCAAATCTAATACGACTATGTAAACTGACGTTGAGTAACACCAAAAGCTCCATCTGGATCGGGAAGGACCTCTCCGAGCCGTTCGATACCGAACGAGGTTTCAGACAAGGTGACTCCCTATCGTGCGACTTCTTCAATCTGCTGGTGGAGAAAATAATTCGTGCTGCAGAACTTAATGGAGCAGGTAGGTACAATATTTTATAAGAGTGTACAGCCGCTGGCGTATGCCGATGATATTGATATCATCCGCCTCAACACCCGCGCCGTTAGTTGTGCTTTCTCCAGACTGGACAAGGAAGCAAAGCAAATGGGTCTGGCAATGAACGAGGGAAAGACGAGATATATATAGGGTGGGCCACCTAACGTTTTAAATTTGAATTATCTATATTTCGACATTGGAAACGTCAAATACCATTCGGAAAGTGATAGATATTCAGTAAAAAGTCTAAAATTTACGAAAGGGGTCGCTATTCACTAGAAGAAAACTGGAAGATATGGACAGATTGGGCACAAGATCGTTTGACCGAGGATGGTCAATTTTACCGAAAAATCATCTTTTCAGACGAGGCTTATTTCCACTTCGATGGTTACTTTTAACAAGCAGAATTATCACATTTGTGGCACAGAAAACCCGCACGTAATCGTCGAGAAGCCAATGCACCAAGCACGAATCACTGTATGGTTCGGATTTTGGTCTGGTGAAGTCATCGGCCCATTATTCTTCGAAAATGAAGAAGGAACCGCCGCAACCATCAATGAACGATAGCGCGCAATGTTAACCGAATTTTTCTTCAAGCAAATTGAAGAGGAAAACTTGGACAACACTTGGTTCCAGCAAGATGGCGCTACGTGCCATACAACAAACGCTACACTCATTCTTTTACGCCCTGTCTTCGAATTTAAAATTGTATATGGCCCACCCTATATATATGTATATGTCATCAAATAAACAGTTTTCGCACTCGAAGTATTAGTATAAGTATAATGCCCGGTTTCACAGTCCATACTTATGTTGTGCTTAAGATAAAACAGGAAAATAGTGTTTTACAGTTCATACTTAGGTTATGCTTAAGCACTGAAAATGGGAGGCTTAAGCAATGCTTAAATAACAGCTGATTTTTGTTTTGAATTTGCTTTGAATTGTCAGCGAAATCTTTCGTAGCGTAGGGCAAATGTCCGTTCGCATGCACTCAACAACAGCTTATACTTTTCCTTTAGTTCCCATAGGTGCTCCGACTCGCTAGTGATGAAATTTAGGGTTCTTTTGTTGTTTTCATCAATTTTTGATATAATTTTCCTCGCAAATTTATGTATTGTCTGTTATAATTTAAATATTTCAAACATATTTTTATGAATGACATTTGTAAAACATATGTTGCCCATAACGTTGCCATATATCATAATAAAATTTTATAGGAATTAAGCATTGACTGTGAAACGCAAACGACAACTCAGTTTGCAACAATGCTTAGCTAAGATTTTATTTAGGCACAACTTATGTATTGACTGTGAAACCGGGCATAAGTATCAGTATAACTCAATATGTTAATGAAAAATTGATCACTTCATTTGATGAAGAATATTGATATGAAATTGCATTTTAATTAATTTGAGAAAAATTTAAAATGTATAAAGGAACATTATCTGTAGATATTTCAAATTGAAATTAATGTTTTCAACCGCACTTGAAATATTTTATACACTTTTTTTCTATAAGTAAACCCATATATTTGATTTGAATTCAATAGATTTGCGTATTCGCTTTGCATTTCAATTCCATGTGCTTAATCCATACTTTCGTTGCATTTTAGGTTATGAAATGTACTTGTACAGCGTGATTAAAGATGAAAAGTCAAGCTGTAAATAGAAACTAAAAATCCAAGTAAAACGCGAATGCTGAAAGTCAAAAAGAGTAATCAATGTGAAATTTCTCTACTAACCTTGAAGTATGCCTCATAAATAAGTGCATAATTACTTAAAAGCTTAGACACATACAAGTATGACTAGTTTTCTACAAGTATGTACATAAAAGCAATAAACTAGATGACCTACTACCACCTACTGGCGTGTTCATGCACACTACACTTGGCCATGTCGGAAATATGAGTATAAAGTCATGAGGGCACATCAAAGTAGATGTAGTACTGCCAAATGAATACCGGAAAATTTAATAAGGGCGTAATGCATTTAAGCCATTTCTGCTATTCATAAACATGTTAACAGATATATGGATATATACTAAAATCTTGTATATATGAATGATACAAAAGGCCCATGGTAATTTTTTTATTTTTACAGACAGACATACAAATAAGTATAAATATTTTTTTTATTATTCTTACATATGCAATAGACAAACATAATAACAACTAAGCAAGACTTTAAAATGTGCAGTAATGCTTATGGTCGGACGCTGTTTTTTTTTTGGCAATACAAAAGTTGATCTAATTAGTTTCATTATAGCTATAAATTGTTCATTTTAAAAGTGACTTAAAAATATTTATGGTAATAAATAATTCTTAACGGCTGAATAAAAAACTATTTATAAGTAAACGGTTAGTGTACTGTTTTTTATTCAAATTTCTATTTTTGCACATAAAACATATGCAGCTGTTCACAACACCGGTTGATTCTGAACTCTGAAGAAATGAAACATGTCAATAAATGACAATTGTGAAATACAATGATCTAATAAATAATCCTGCAGGTTAGTCCACTAAACGGAAACCTTTGAGCAAAACAACTAGACTCACCTGTACAGCCCAACAGCAGAAAAGTCGACCATGGGCCTTGGGATATTGAGGTCAGCACAATATTCCACATCACTTCTTAATCCTTTTTTTACTTTCATTCTATTCTACATTTTCACTCTCATATTTTCCTTGTATCACGTTACCTTAGGTCGATGATTGTTTTAAAGCCTCTCGCGTGTTTTTCTAGATTAATTTAAGGGTTGCGGCATACTTCAACAACTGATGTGTGTTCATTTTGATAATGAATAAAAGTGCTCATGTGAAGTAAGTATGTATATATGTACAAATAGATCTATAGATTGTTTTTCATTGGCAAAAAGTATAAACAAGTAAGTTAAGTTAATAGAAATGGTAGCAATAATGAACCTGCACATGCTAAACAATGTTCCTTTTATGTTCACGGACTAAACACAAACAGAAAAGTTTTGTAGTAAGACTGCAATTATGCTATTGATAGAGCAGGATTTCGATATCTCAATCTTCTAATCAAATGAACCCGACTCTAATGTGGAAATGATGCACGCGATATCACTAAAGAAATTACTGAAGTTAATGCTCAAGAGTATAGCGGGTTGTAGCTGTCAAAAATTACGAAAATAGGGGGATAAAAGATTTTTACACTACAAATTTCAATTGCAATACTGTCTAGGTACCACTGGTAGTTCAGAAAATATGAATTCCTTTGATATTCATAAGATATATGTGTGGACGTTTAGTAGTCTGCTACTCACTACGACTAAACAAACGATCGGACGTACTCATATACAGTCTGTACGGCTTGCTAATATGTATGTACATTGATTTTTTTTGGTCTGTGCAAATGATATTGGTTTTAGTTGTCTCCCCTTGGCTTGCGTGCGTGTATTTCACCTATAAATTACTTCCGGTTCAGATCAAGTTTGGGAGCTTATGTAGGCGATTCCTCAATGTAATGCAGTGCACCGGTCTGTACTTTTTTCGAAGTGAAGCTTTTGACACAGTTACCGTCAATGCAGAGCGGTATGTATAGCTCGACGATAACCAAATTTTAATGGCCGCAATTGGAAGAAGTTGATCCTGACAGCATCTGGTCCTAACAAAACAGAGCTACGGGACACACATCACGTACGACAACCGAATTTTTTCAAAAAGAGTTTAGAGATTCGTTTTTTGTAAGAAATTTTCCTCCAAGAAGTTGTGGTTTAACACCTATTATGATTCACATTGAATAAAAAACATTTGAATTTCCCTTATCACTAGTGTTTTTCTCTGTTTTTTTAATAGAAATGATTTCACTCTTTTTGGAATCTTCGGTATACTATATAATATGTTTTCGACTGGTGCATTACAATCCGCTATCTTTATTGATTGTCCAGCGAGAATTTCATGACATTTCATAGATTGGAAGTGAAGTTATTGCGTTTTAGTTATCAGTATGTTTGTGTTATCGGTATGAGTTTCGAACAAAGAGCCAACATCAAATTTTGTTTTAAAATTGGTCAAACTTTTACCGAAACGTTTGAATTGATGAAACAAGTTTATGGCGATGATTCCCTATCCCGTAGCAGACTGCACGAGTGGTTCGTAAGGATATAAATGACGATCAACATGTGGGCCAATCAAAATCCGTGATCAACGGAAATTCCATTGAAACTGTGCGTGAAAAGTAAGCCGAAATCATTAATGAAATTCATGGAAATGGAATTGAACATCTCCAAAACATCGATTTATCCCATTTTGACCAAAAGTTGTGCTTCCGAAAAGTGTGTTCACCGTTTGTTTCGCACAAATTGACTGACGGCCAAAAATTGCTCAGAATCCAATATTCAAAGGACCAAAATTCACATTTTAAGCATTAACCATTCCCTATATTCACCTGATATGGCACCGTGCGACTTCTCCTTTTTCGTAAAAATGCACTTTCCCATGAAAGGAAAGCGTTGGGCAGACGTATACGCCACTCAAAAGGCTTGCACCGCCATTCTGACGGCTATACCGGCCAACGAGCTAAAACACTCGTTCGACATGCTCTTGGACCATGCAAAAAGCTGTATTGAAGAAGAAGGAGACTATTTTGAATAAAATAAATTGATTTTGCCAAAAAAAAAATCATTTGTTCTGTTTTTTCTTAAAGTCTTCTTTACTTTGGAACGCACCCTGTAAAATAATTTTTAAAAAAGAATTTATAAACAATTTTTTGGTTCCTTTTTAATATAAATTTCAGATTTCTAAATAAATAATTTGAGATTTTATTCACTCGTTTAGACATTACAAAGTGAATTTAACTTTTAAATAATTAAAAACTGCTGATCGTAAAGCTTGAATGGTTTCTGTGACCAGCTGTTTAGCTTCGCAGGTGTAATTTTTAATCCAACTAGTGTTGACTTGTCCAGAAATTAACATTAGGTATACAGTATAAACTGAAAAATGTATTTTCAAAACTTGTCTATACATATATCTCATATGTATCTTAGAATTTCGTATTCAGTATACATAAAAGCTTGAGATTCGATGTACTATATACATACAATTTTTTAAGTTTTATTCAGATAAAGTCATGACTACTTTATTTCAATTGCTCATTGAATAAAAACTACGAAATTCTTTTGCGAAATTAATGTTCACCTGTGGTATATTTCTCTTTTACATACTAGGAATATTGGGATAATCTGTACTCAACCTTTTTAAGCTTCACCTTCCGGAACAGTCGCAACTTTGAGGATCAACTAATATCGCAAGCTTCGGAAATTTTCTACGAATGTAAATAAAACAATATTCTTCCATGTCCGCCGCATTGAAACGCAAAGGCGATTGTGGTAGAATTTTAAAAATGTAATCGATTGTTCTGGGAGGATGGAGTCATGCGTAGAAGTTCACGCAAGTGAGGAAAGTTCTCTGATCGCCATTCACTTGGAGTGGCCAGAAACGATTCTTCTACATATAACTCAAGCAGCTCACGTCTTTCGGTCTTTGACCAAGTATCCTCTGGGTAGCCTAAGAACATCCGTTTGAAGGCAAGCTAAAGTGAGAAGATGAAACAACCCCCCTGCATAGGGTGGTGCGCTGGGTTTGGGACCCGCCACGTAAAAAAACACTCCAATGAAAAAGCAACAACAGCCTCGGATGAGAGACCCCCTTTTGGTGACGAGCATGGCAAACGAAATAAGAACTACGAATTGAAGGCATGCACCTGGAATGTCCGATCTCTTAATTGGGAAGGTGCCGCTGCCCAGCTGCTTGATGCCCTCATGAAAATAAAAGCTGACATCACCGCCGTCCAAGAAATGCGATGGACGGGACAAGGACTGAGACAAATAGGTCCTTGTGGCTTGTGTGAGCGCCAGTTTGGTGTGGGATCCATGGTGGGAGGGAGACCTCGTCGCCCAGTACTATCATTCGCTCCGGCGAATGAACGTCTAGCCACAATCCGCATCAAAGCGGGGTTCTTCAAAATATCGCTGACTTGCGCCCACGTCCCGACGGAAGACGGACGATGTAACCAAAGATGCCTTCTATGAGCTCTTGGAGCACACCTATGAGAACTGCCTCCGCCACGATATCAAACTCGTGCTTGGCGACTTTAACGCCAGGGTGGGCAAAGAAGGTATCTTTGGCACTACGGTCGGTAAATTCAGCCTTCACGACAAAACATTCCCAAATTGGTTGAGGCTGATCGACTTCGCCGGGGCCCGAAATATGATTATCTGTAGTACTAGATTTCAGCATAAGAAGATTCATCAAGCTACCTGGCAGTCTCCGGATCGAAAAACCACCAACCAGATCGATCATGTTGTGATAGGCGGAAGACACATCTCCAGTGTTTTAGATGTGCGTGCGCACCGAGGTCCTAACATCGACTCGGACCACTATATTGTTGCAGCCAAAATTCGCACCCGCCTCTGTGCAGCAAAAAACGCACACCAACAAACACAAGCAAGGTTCGACGTCGAGAAGCTGCAATCACAACAGACAGCCGAACGATTTTCTACTCGGCTCGCACTACTGCTCTCTGAGAGCACTCGTCAACAACTCGGTATAATTAAACTGTGGGACGGCATTTCAAACTCCTTACGTACAGCTGCAACCGAAACCATTGGTTTTCTGAAAGTGCAAGAGAACAGCTGGTACGACGAGGAGTGCCGTGTCACAACGGAGAGAAAACAGGCTGCTTACCTCGCAACGTTACGATCGACCACAACACGTGCAGGATGGGATAGATACCGAGAGTTGAAGAGGGAAGCGAGACGCATTTGCAGAGAGAAAAAGAAAGAGGCCGAAGTGCGTGAGTACGAAGAGCTTGAAAAAATGCGGCGGCTTACAGAAGGTTTCAAGACCGGAGCATACTCTTGTAGAATGTATTCAAACACGACGGTGAAGAACTGATAAGGAGCATGCATCAGCTTCTTTGTAAAATATGGTCGGACGAAAGCATGCTCAACGATTAGAACTTAAGTGTGCTATGCCCAATCCATAAAAAAGGAGACCCCACAATCTGCGCCAACTACCGTGGGATTAGCCTCCTCAACATCGCATATAAGGTTCTATCGAGCGTATGGTGTGAAGGATTAAAGCCCACCGTCAACAAACTGATTGGAACTTATCAGTGTGGCTTTAGACCTGGCAAATCAACAACCGACCAGATATTCACCATTCGTTAAATCATAGAAAAGACGCGTGAAAGGAGAATCCACACACACCACCTCTTCGTCGATTTCAAATCTGCTTTCGACAGCACGAAAAGTAGCTGCCTTTATGCCGCGATGTCCAAATTTGGTATCCCCGCAAAACTAATACTACACAGCTGACGTTGAGCAACACCTAAAGTTTCGTCAGAATCGGGAAAAATCTCCCTGTGCCGTTCGATACCGAACGAGTTTCAGTCAGGGCGATTCCCTATAGTGCGACTTTTTCAACCTGCTTCTGGAGAAAATAGATCGAGCTGCAGAACTAAATAGAGAATGTACCATCTTCTATAAGAGTGTACAACTGCTGGCGTATGCCGATGATATTGATATCATCGGCCTCAACATCCGCGCCGTTAGTTGTGCTTTCTCCAGACTGGACAAGGAAGCAAAGCAAATGGGTCTGGCAGTGAACGAGGGCAAGACGAAATATCTCCTGTCATCAAACAAACAGTCGTCGCACTCGCGACTTGGCTCTCACGTCACTATTGACAATCATAACTTTGAAGTTGTAGATAATTTCGTCTGTCTGGGAACTAGCGTCAACACCACCAACAATATCAGCCTAGAAATCCAACGCAGAATAACTCTTGCCAACAAGTGCTACTTCGGACTGAGTAGGCAATTGAGAAGCAAAGTCCTCTATCGACAAACAAAAACCAAACTCTATAAGTCCCCCATAATTTCCGTCCTGCTATTTGGTGCAGAGGCTTGGACGATGTCAACAACGGATGAGTCGACGTTGCGGGTTTTCGAGAGAAAAGTTCTGCGCAAGAGTTATGGTCCTTTGCTTTGCTTTGCCGATGAGCTGTTCGAGATATATGACGACATTAACATAGTTCAGCGAATTGAAAGACGGCGGCTACGCTGGCTAGGTCATATTGTCCGGATGGACGAAAACACTCCAGCTCTCAAAGTATTCGACGCAGTTCCCTCTTGAGGAAGCAGAGGAAGAGGAAGACCTCCACTCCGTTGGAAGGACCAAGTGGAGAAGGACCTGGCTTCGCATAGAATATCCACTTGGCGCCGCGTAGCGAAAAGAAGAAACGACTGGCGTGCTGTTGTTAATTCTGCTATAATCGCGTAAGCGGTGTCTACGCCAAGTAAGAGGAAGAAGAAGAATCGATTGTTCTTAAAGGCTTCAACAAATAAATTGTTATGGTATCATTAGTTATGGGAACTAAAAAATAGAATCAATTACTTATAGCATTCTCAGAACATAAGTCCAATGACAACAACAACAATTGAAATCATTGTCATTCTTGTCTTTTGCCAATAAAGCCATGCGATAAATCTGATATGATTAAACCTCAAATCATTTGTTTATTTGATGATTTGATTCATTTAAAGCCAAAAAAGTGAGCAAAATCATCTTAACTTCGAGAAAGTCACTCAACAGAATTTAAAGACATATTGAGCAAGTAATGAACAGAAGTGGAAAAGGAAATACTTTCTGTGTATTAAAAATGGGTTGAATCGGGTAAATACTTCCTTGAAAACTTTCGGGTAACTTTATACCGCACATATTGGCCAATATTTTATCTCAGTGAAAATAATAGAGCGTATTTTATTCATAACAGTTGTAGCTTTGCTCCTGAAATAGATAAAATTGGGCGCAACCTTGACTTATCCCCTAAATAACTAATTTCAGAATTTTCAAATATCTGGCTGACTGTGCTTCGTACGTGGGGACCTTAATGTAAGTAATTTTGGCAAAAATAAATAAAACCGAGTCAATACTACACAGGTCCTATATACTGCTTATAATGATTTTCGTCATGTTTTATGCCGAATATGTAATTCAATGAGTATAATATACTATATATACATTGTTTAAAAATATGTTCTCGAGTGTATCTGAGCAATGTCAAAATTAATGCAGTCCGCTCATCCCTTTCTCTGTTGTCAATACACCACATACAATAATTTCCATCTGTATCTATTGCAATATGTTGCTACAGAATGTAATAGCTTTGTTCATCTAACATCATCTTAACTAATCTGTTAAATATTACTATGTTCGGACCGACAACGAAAACATGTTTTCGTGGAAAAAACTGGTTTTCGCACGAAAACTTGTGTTTTCGCCCATGTAAAATCTGTCAAACGAAAACACAGTTTTCGCTGAAAACTACTTGAAAACTTACATTCCACTCATTATAATCGGTGCCTGCTCTAGTTTAATCGATGTTTTTGGAAGACATATTTTGCCGGCCCTAAATTGTCACTTGATATTTGTTTACATTCCATTGACAAATACAGCTGCTCACTGTTAAGGGAATTCTCTTGTTCTTGCAAAACCCTTGCACGGTGCACCAATTGCAGAATTTTCTTCTTGGTGCAACGGCACAACAAACACACGCAAAAATTTATTTGAAATGGCTGTAAAATACAAGTATGTCAGACCAAGATCCATGTTTGTTTTCGTGCCGTCATATATCACTAGATTCTGCAATAGGTGCACTCTTGGCCTTGCATATATCGGTATAGGATTTTTGCAGTCTGTGTCATCTTGAAAGAGCAAGAGAATCCTCGTATTGTTAGTTGTCAGTGAAAACGCATCGAAAACACACATTGCCGGTCCGAAAGACTTACATTCCACAACATACAAATGTGTTTTCAAAATGTTTTCAATGTCTGTCCGAACATAGTATAAGACACATAATTATAATTCGGATAGCAGTAGCAAGAGGCACTTGTGGGCTAAAAGTTTTTAAAAAGTGTGAGGGATAAGAGAACCCTTACAGAACGTTTGAAAATGGATGAAATCGGTTGATAACCCGGTTCACTAGCCAAATAGCAGTACTATTAATAAATAAATTTTTCGCCGGAGATGGTTGAGATGGCTTTACATGGGATAATTATTGGACCATGAGCGAGATCACTTCCACTTTTAGTTGAAATCATATATCTCAGGACTTTCTCGAACGATGTCAACTAAATTTTAATACATTTAAATTATAATAAATAATGGTATTTTACTGATATTCCTATCTAACGGTGCCAGAGTTGGCGCATTTGGACTATAGCCATGCTATTTCCCATAAAACAAAATTTAAAATTTCTGGTATACAAATAAAGAATTATACCAATAAATTGTGCACGCTTATAATCAAAAATTGTCCAGAAAATTTGTATCGAATTTAACGCGGAATAAGCAGCCCACAGTACAAATAGTTGACTTTTCACCGAAAATATTGGTCAATGTGTAAGACAAATAATTGAAATTCAGAAAGGATCTTTGCCAGGATAATATAGTAGTATGCGTGTGCGCCGAAAATAGTTTGAATCGGCAATAGTTCTGTTAGTCAACATATGCCTACTATAAAGTTTTTTGAACTTCCGAGGGACCACATAACGCATATATTAGCCAATGTGCAGGTTTAATACAACCTCAACTATGCCAACTATGTATAAGTATATCCAGGGCTTTGAACCTTGCAAGCTATAAAAATATAAATTTTTCGGTTCAGCATGAACATAGCCATTGTCTTGTTGTTTTATATAAATAAAAAAAACTAGAAAATCATTATAAAATAACGGAACTTTAAAAAGAATTTACTTCAACCATGTTCACATATCGAAGAGTTATTATTTAACGCTGGTAAGCCGCTGTTAAGTGTTTATGGTATTATCATGTGAGTGGAATTATTTATGCTGTCACGTACGTACGTGGAATATATAGAACAATTTTTTAATGTGCAGTAGGTATTAAAATTTTAGTTATCAACAGATTTTAAACGTACGTTGACTTTTTAATTTCGGGATTTGACTTAGCGTTGCAATCTAGCTACTCACAACTTTGTCATGAACTTTGACATTTTCGAAATTACACCAGAGATATACCCTCAGATCCTTTTGAAGTACGAGTGCTATATGTATGTGTTGTTTACAGTAACTTATAATATTTCTCTATTCCAAGAAATGGAATTGAATAGCGAACGTTTCCAACGGATTATTTTTTACAACAATCTACCTTATCCCAGCAACGGTGCATCGATGTACTTATTTTTTGGCGATTTCGTGAATATTTTGACAAATGTTTTTATTTACAACCTTTTGTACAAAATATGCAACCAATGTTGTTCGGACAAAATCTATTGTAAAGATAAGCTAAACTAAGCTCTTCAAAAACTGGTCTCACTTAATATATTCATTACAATTTTGATATTCACTTACAAGAAATTCACAGAATATAAATAAAAACAAAATCTCAAGTGATACTGCTTCGAGTAGAATTAATTAACTTCCAAAAATACAAATTTCAAATTATGATATGCAGCGTTTACATTGTTTTTTGCTAATATACAAGGTGCGTTCCAAAGTAAACAAGACTTAATAAAAAAATGGTGTTTTCGGCAAAATCAATTTATTTTATTCAAAATAGCTTCCTTCTGCTTCAATACAGCTTTCTGCACTATCCGAAAGAATATCGAACGAGTGTTTTAGCTCGTTGGCCGGTATGTCCGCCAGTATGCCGGTGCAAGCCTTTTGCATGGCCCTTTCGTCTGCATAGTGCTTTCCTTTCATGGGCATATGCATTATTCCGAAAAGGAAGAAGTCGCACGGGGCCATAACAGATGAAAACGGGGAGTGCTTAATGGTTAAAATGTGATTTTTTGTCAAATAGTCGGTCACAAGCGTCCTCCGAATTATGGATTCTGAGCAATTTTTGGTCGTCACTCAATTTGTGCGGAACAAACCGTGCACATACCTTTCGTAAGCACAAATGTTCAGTCAAAATGCGATAAATCGATGTTCAGGAGATGTTCAATTCCATTTCCATGAATTTCAATAATGATTTCGACTGATTTTTCAGGCACAGTTTCAATGGAATTTCCGGTGATCACGGATTTTGATTGGCCCAAATGCTGATCGTCATTTATGATCTTACGACCACTTTAAAAACGTTGAAGCCACTCGTGCACTCTGCTACGGGATAGGGAATCATCGCCATAAAATTGTTTCATCAATTCAAACGTTTCGGTAAAAGTTTTACTAATTTTAAGACAAAATTTAATGTTGGCTCTTTGTTCGAAGCTCATTTTCGCACCGATAATGCGAACACACTGACACTTAATTATTGCGCTATAACTTCACTTTCAATCAATGAAATGTTATGAAATTCTCACTGGACAATCAATAAAGATAGCAGATTCTAACGCATCAGTCGACTTATAGATGGCGCCATCAGGGAGCGCTAGATTCAAAAAGTCCTGTTTACTTTGGAACGTCCCTTGTAATCTACTATTTTATTGAGTTTATAAATTTCTTGAACGTAAATGAAAGGTCAACTGCTTCTAAGCGGCAACGCTATTTTTCATCAAGAGGCAACTGTTTTTGCCAAATATAATGAATTTGTAGGGAATTTTATATTCGTTGGGAAATTGGAATTTTCTGTGTCATTTAATTGGACATACTTTTACTGAGTTTTTTCTAAGTTACAGCACATATCTCAAACAAACGATAGATAATGTATTCCGAAACACCAATTTCAAAAATAATTAAGAATATTAAAATTTGGAAAAGGAGGATACTTTAAGGTGTGTGAAATGGGTTTTGTAACGCCTGTTTCTTTTACCCTGCTACGACTTGGCTATAAAATATTTATTCACTGGAAATAAAATATTAATAAAATTTTGACAGTCGGCGACAAAATACGCATCTTTTTCCCTCGAAATATTTTTTTTGCGAGCAAAACTGCGTAAATAGGCAACAAAAATATTCACATCCTTCTATTTTGGTTTCGTATTTTGGCTGGTTGCCACAAATATTATTTTGTTATTGATGTATTCTTAGCGTAGTTGAACTTTGACAACCTTTTCAGCAGAGAAGAGAAAATGAGATTGCAATAATGTTTTTAGTGGCCTCTCCACAGATATATTTAATTTGTGTTATTTAATTAAAAATTGTCCCTAAAAAAACTCTCATTTGGTACAGGGGATGTCAGTAGCAGTCCCTTGCTTGCTTCAAGGCCCTAGGTACTGATTATGTGGACCCCAGTATTCATAGTTGACTTTTGACCGAAAATATCGGTCAATGTGTGAGAAATACAATTGAAATTCTGACAGAATCCTTTCTTAACTATAACAATTCTCTGTGTTGAAAATGGGCTGAATCGGTCAAATTTATACACGCGCCTTGTGAAGGTTATTATGAACAAAAAATCATATAAATTTATTTCTGGTAGTGTCATTTATGCGTCAGACCATTTCAATTGACCTGTTAATTCTCAATTAAAGTTGTTCCTATTAATATTTACAAAATAGGTAGAACTTGCTAATGAAGTGTGTTAATCTACAAATAACTTAACTGAATTTTTGATTTTTTATGCCTACGCATACCTTTGTAAATTCAGCTTGTTTTTAACAACTATTCACTTATATAAGACAATGAATGCAGTAATATCAATTAAATTTCTGTATGGAATTAACTTTATTTATTTAGTAATATTTACAAATTTGTGAAAAAATATGGCTAAAATTAAGAAAGCTTTCTAAAGATTTAGAAGACTCATGGTTTTTGAAATTAAAATTTAAGAAAGTTCTACAAAAGTTAAAAAATTGTTGGAAGCGCTACGATTAAGGATGCGTTGCTCTCTTTATTCTTGGTTTTTATCCTCGAATGATACAGGTTTTTTTAATTTTCTTAACCGTTAGTAAAATGTCCAACAAAGGCAAACGGACAATTAACAGCAATTACTCCCCAATTGTCTAATTTAAATATTACATATAGGTTTCATGTATAATAGATGTCTATCACCCAGTGATCATTTATTTGCGAAATACGAAGCAATAAATAAAATAGTATAGTGAATAATATAAAGAGTTGTTCAATAATTACGCTACAAGAGTAGACCAATAGGGACGGCAAACCATATTTGGTTTAATCATGGAAAGATATACGATCCAGCAACGAGTCGAAATTATCAAAATTTACTACCGAAATTCGGACTCAGAGCCCTCAACTTTAAGAGCAGCTTTTTTCAATAAGAGCGATACAAAAGTTTTTTTTAACAAAAACTTTTTGCGTTATCAATGAAATTATTTATTCCTGTGGAAGTACATTCACTCTGTGGTGCAAAGTTGTGTTTAGTGGACGTGGTTTACACATTTCACTCATACACTAGGCAACAGTGTTTGCAGTACTTATAACTTGTATAGTTTGGTGGTGTGTGCATATGTTATTTCTGCGGTTTTTCCTATCGGTTTCAATTGGCCCACCCTCTCCTCCTTGCTTGCGTGCGTGTATTTCGCCTATAAATTACTTCCGTGTCTGCGCAAGTTAAAGGCGTGCATGTCGGCAGTCCCAAAACTGATGCAATTACCATTGTTTATATAAAATAATTTTTTATGAAAAACATCTATTTTGTTAAAATTATTATTTGTATTAGTCTTTTATATATATCCGTTTTTAATCTAAATTTAAGACTTCCTAAAATATTTTAGGGTGTCTCCGAAGTTTATTTCTGGATGTTACAAACTTTGTGGCGTACTTAATAAACCCTGTTTAGGGCGCATTTATATAATAGTACCACCTAAAGGACGAATGTTGCATACTCATATATTTGAACCAGACATAAAATAAAAAAAGTATTTTTGTACATACTCAATTGCTTGGTATAAAAAAAAATAATCAATTACTCTTAGCATTTTGATTCCCAACATAAGTTCAATAACAACAGAAAATTTCAGCACCAAATGGAAACGTTCATGCTTGTTATTATTGCCATGGCTTTTGCCAATAAAACCATGCGATAAATTAAGCTTTTTATAATGCGACAACCACAACTAACAATTGCAATCAATTATCGAGTTTTCAACGGCTTTTTATAGTGCAATCGCTCTTCACACATCACCATATAAAATTCTCAACTATAGCGTTTGTTCAAGCGATATCACTCATGTCCTTTTTGCCTGAATTTGTGCCAAATTAATGCGTTTCAGCATACTACGTCGCACATCCGGCGGCAGCAAAATAAGCTTTGGTTTTCCCACATATACCTACACAAAATTTTACAATGGGGTTACTCGGCTGAATGACAAGTAGTGAACACTATCTAAAAAGTGATCCAAATTCCCTCAAATTTAATAGGGAATGCTTATTATCATTCGAAAAAGCATTCTTTATCATTTATTTTTTAAGTTACATGTCTTAGTCCAGTCCTTAATGTTAATATTAAGGGCTCAAATTTTCAAGGAACTTTTTTTTAGGGTATTTCCAAGGAAATTTCAGGAAGGGACTGAAAAAAATTAATAGTTAAAAAAAATACCCTAATAACTATATACATATATGTGAAAGTGCAAAAAAAAAGGAAAGTGCATACAAATATACCACAAATATAGGAAAAAATCATTACTGTGTGCTGGCGCAAACCCCTAGAGCGAAGTTTAGTACAAGATAAGATAAAAAACAAGAAAAACAAAAATACAAGGTGCGTTCCAAGGTAAACAGTACTTAAAAAAAAAGAATAAATGGTCCTTTCGGCCAAATCAATTTATATTATTCAAAACAGTCTCCTTCTGCTTCAATACAGCTTTTTGCACGGTCTAAAAGCATGTCGAACGAGTGTTTTAGCTCGTTGGTTGGTATAGTGTCAATATGCCGGTGCAAGCCCTTTGAGTGGCCAAGTCGTTTCATATGTACGTTTGAGTTGCTAGAAATGGCGCCGAATCGACTCTCCACGGTCTTCGTGTACACTGTCAGCTGCGGTTGCTATATTTTCTTTACTGAGTGCTGGACGTGGTCTTTTTGGTCGTATATTATCCAATAATGAATTGAGGATGGAGTCATATATAAAAGTTCACGCAAGTGAGGAAAGTTCTCTGATCGCCATTCACTTGGGAGTGACCAGACATGATTCTTTTACATATGACTCAAGCAGCTCACAACTTCTGGACTTTGACCAAGTATCCTCTGGGTAGCCTAAGAATATCCGTTTGAAGGCGAGCTAAAGTGAGAAGGCAAAACATCCCCTGCATAAGATTGTGCGCTGGGTTTGGGATCCGTCACATAACAAAACAACCGCCATAAAAAGTAGCAATCAGCCTCGGATGAGAGACCCTACTTTTGATGACGACCATGGCAAACGAAATAAAGACTACGAATTGAGGGCATGCACCTGAAATGTCCGGTCCCTTAATTGGGAACGTACCGCTGCCCAGCTGGTTGATGTCCTCATGAACATAAAGGCTGACATCACCGCCGTCGAAGAAATGCGATGAACGGGACAAGGGCTGAGACAAGAAGGTCCTTGTGGCATTTACTACAGTGGCCATATAAAAGAGCGCAAGCTTGGTGTGGGATTCGTTGTGGGAAGGAGACTCCGTTGACGAATACTATCATTCACTCCGGTGAATGAACGTCTAGCCACAATCCGCATCAGAGCGAGGTTCTTCAACATATCGCTGATTTCCGCTAACGCCCCTACGGAAGAGAAGGACGATGCGACCAAAGATGCCTTCTATGAGCTCTTGGAGCGCACTTATGAGAGCAGCCCCCGCCACGCTGGCAAAATCGTGGTTGGCGACTTTAACGCAAGGGTGGGCAAAGAAAGTATCTTTGACACTACGGTCGGTAAATTCAGCCTTCACGACGAAACATCCCTATATGTGTTGACGCTGATCGACTTCGCCGGGGTCCGAAATATGATTATATGTGGTACTAGATTACAGTAAAAAAAATACATCTAGCTACCTGGCTGTCTCTGGGTCGAAAAGCCACCAACCAGATCGATCATTTTGTGAAAGTCGAAAGGCACGTCTCCAGTGTTCTAGAAGTGCGTACGCTCGGAGGTCCTAACATCGATTTGGACTATCTTGTTGTAGCGAAGATTCGCACCCGCCTCTGTGCAGCAAAACATGCACGTCAACAATCACAACAGACAGCCGAACGATTTTCTACTCGGCTCACACTCCTGCTCTCTGAGAGCACTCAGTATAAGGGAACTGTGGGACGGCCTTTCAAACTCCTTACGTACAGCTGCAACCGAAACAATTGGTTTTCGGAAAGTTCAAAAGAACAGCTGGTACGACGAGAAGTGCTGTGAGAAAACTGGCTGCCTACCTCGCAACGTTACGATCGACCTTAACACGTGCGGGATGGGATAGATACCGAGAGTTGAAGAGGAAAGCGAGACGCATTTGCAGAGAGCAAAAGAAAGAGGCCGAAATGCGTGAGTACGAAGAGCTCGATAAGCTGGCCGACAAAGGTTATGCTCCAAAATTCTACGAAAAGATGCTGCGGCTTACAGAAGGTTTTAATACCGGAGCATAAGAACCCCCAAAGGTGATCTAGTCACCGATGCCCAGAGCATACTTAAATTATTGAGGGAACACTTCTCCAGCCTGCTGAATGGCAGTGAACGTACAACGCCAGGAGAAGGCGAACCCGATTCCCCAATTGATGACGATGGAGCAGACGTTCCCTTGCCCGACCATGAAGGACTTCGAATAGCAATTACCCGCCTGAAAAACAACAAAGCAGCAGGGGCCAACGGATTGCCGGCCGAGCTATTCAAACACGGCGGTGCAGAACTGATAAGGAGCACGCATCAGCTTCTTTGTAAAATATGGTCGGACGAAAGCTTGCCCAACGATTGGAATTTAAGTGTTCTATGCCCAATCCATATAAAAGAAGACTCTACTATCTGCGCCAACTACCGGGGGATTAGCCCCCTCTATCGAGCGAATTCTGTGAAAGGTTAAAGTCCACCGTCAATAAACTGATCGAACCTTATCACTGTGGCTTTAGACCTGGCAAATCAACAACTGACCAGATATTCACTATTCGCCAAATCATAGAAAAGACCAGTGAAAGGAGAATCGACACACACCACCTCTTCGTCGATTTCAAATCTGTTTTCGATAGCACGAAAAGTAGCTGCCTCTATGCCGCGATGTCTGAATTTGGTATCCCCACAAAACTACTACGGCTGTGTGAACTGACGTTAGGTAACAACAAAAGCTCCGTCAGGATCGGGAAGAACCTCTCCGAGACGTTCGATACCAAACGAGTTTTCCGACAAGGCGACTCCTATCGTGCATCGTCTTCAACCTGCTTCTAGAGAAAATAGTTCAAACTGTAAAACTTAATAGAGCAGGTACAATCTTTTATAAGAGTGTACAGCTTCTGGCGTATGCCGATGATATTGATATCATCGGCCTCAACACCCGTGCCGTTTGTTCTGCTTTCTCCAGACTGAACAAGGAAGCAAACAAATTGGGTCTGGCAGTGAACGAGGGTAAAACGAAATATCTCCTGTCATCAAACAAACGGTCGTCGCACTCGCGACTTGGCTCTCACGTCACTGTTGACAGTTATAACTTTGAAGTTGTAGATAATTTCGTCTATCATGGAACCAGCGTAAACACCACCAACAATGTCAGGCTGGAAATCCAACGCAGGATAACTCTTGCCAACAAGTGCTACTTCGGACTGAGTAGGCAATTGAGAAGCAAAGTTCTCTCTCGACAAACAAAAACCAAACTCTATAAGTCCCCCATAATTTCCGTCCTGCTATTTGGTGCAGAGGCTTGGACGATGTCAACAACGGATGAGTCGACGTTGTGAGTTTTCAAGAGAAAAATTCTGCAAAAGATTTATTGTCCTTTGCGCATTGGCCACGGCGAATATCGCATTCGATGGAATGATGAGCTGTTCGAGATATACGGCGACACTGTCATAGTTCAGCGAATTAAAAGACAGCGGCTACGCTAGCTAGATCATGTTGTCCGGATGGACGAAAACACTCCAGCTCTGGAAGTATTCGACGCAGTACCCGCCGAGGGAAGCGGGGGAAGAGGGAGACCTCCAGTCCGTTGGAAGGACCAAGTGGAGGAGGACATGGCCTCGTTTGGAATATCCAATTGGCGCCATGTAGCGAAAAGAAGAAACGACTGGCGCGCTGTTGTTAACTCGGCTATAATCGCGTAAGCGGTGTCTACGCCAGTAAAGAAAAAGATGTAAACCCCTAAACTTATGATTTGTCTTATTATATATGTACAGATGTTGTAGGACTAAACCAAAAGTGATAATTTAATAAAATGGTAATCAATGTTATCATGCGACAGATGTTGTAGTACTAAACCAAATGTGATAATTTAACAAAATGGTAATCAATGTTATCATGTATCAGGCAAACAGACCAAAAGTACTGACAAATTATCCAAACAACGAAACAAACGGAAGCACAAAAGACAGATCCTACATTAAAAACTGTATAACGTGGCACAAAAATTGAACATCACAGCAATTTGTAAATATTTGCACAGATATATAAGAGGAAAATTAAAAAAAAAAATATCAAAGAAATGAAACCAGCTACTTATTGCACACACTTACATACAAGTTTAAGAAAAATAAAAACTGCCTCTGTTGAGCTACCAAACCTTTTTGATAGCTTCGACAACGAATAGAAAGTTACGTGGCTGGTAGTTTGCCAGGTGAATTGCGAATGTAAGAAAAACGAACTATAAAATAATGCGTGCGCAGGTATCGAATGTTAAGCTTAATTATTATCACATGTATGTATACATGTATAAAAATATTAAAGGATAAAGGGAAATGAAGAATTAGAATAACGAGTAATGCTGTGGTGGATATGCAAAATTAAGGTGACCAGATGACAATTAATATTAAATATTTACAATGTTTTCTCACCACAGTTGGTGGAATATATGTATGTGCGCGTATAAATTTAGTAGACTTAAGTATAAATAATAACTTAAGATTAATGGTAGTTCCATTGTGAAAGGAGCTGCTCCGAACAGCCTCCATAAGCTTATGCACACAGCTAGTTAAAAAAATAACTTTTTTCATTTCTCAAGTAAAAATAATAAATAAAATTCCACTCTTTTTATTTCGTGTTTATAAAAAAGTTTTTATGTAGCTATTATTATTGAGGAGAATGTGTAGTATGATGAAAAAACATGATTTCATATACAGTAGAAATAAACGACTTTTGCTTTTCAGATATTTATAAAGTAGTATTTATTATATCAAAAATGTTGATTACGAATTTTCCAAATACTTGTTTGGAAAATATTTTTTAATGACAGCCGTTTATTGTAGAACGACTTTCCAAAGAAAAAGACGTACAAGCATTCAGTGTAAGGCTGAGTATGTCACACAATTACATGAAAATATAAACACTCACACACTCAAATTTGCGCACATTTGCCAACAGTCTTGCATAATTTCAATATATGTATATGTTTCCCTGTACTTTAAACCTAAACCTTATTTTTGATCTCGATGAAGAACAAGATACATACATACAATCGTTAGGTGAACAATAAAGTTATATAGGGTGGGCTATATACAATTTTAAATTCGAAGATAGGGCCTAAAAGATTGAGTGTAGCGTTTGCTGTATGGCACGTAGCTCCGTCCTGCTGGAACCAAATGTTGTCCACGTCTTTCTCTTCAATTTGCTTGAAGAAAAATTCGGTTCGGTTCGCGATATCGCTCACCATTGATGGTTACGGCGGTTCCTTCTTCATTTTCGAAGAATAATGGGCCGATGATTCCACCAGACCAAAATCCGAACCATACAGTGATTCGTGCTGGGTGCATTGGCTTTTCGACGAATACGTGCGGATTTTCTGTGCCCCAAATGCGACAATTCTGCTTGTTAAAGTAACTATCGAGGTGGAAATGAGCCTTGTCCGAAAATATGATTTTTCGGTAAAATTGACCATCCTCGGTCAAACGAACTTTGGAAAAAAGTTTTCAATATTTCCCAGTTTTCTTCTAGTGAATAGCGACCCATTTCGTAAATTTTGGACTTTTTACTGAATATCTGTCACTTTTCGAATGGTATTTGACGTTTCCAATGTCGAAATATAGATATTTCAAATTTAAAACGTTAGATGACCCACCCTATATAAGAAATGAGAAACCTTGTGCAAATTATTCGCATAGTTTAGCAAATTAAGTATAAACATTTAAAATTGTATAAGCCAAAAGCAAACATATTACTGTGAGAAGGATGAGTACATTATTTATTAATTTCAATTGTATTGAATTTGCCGTATATTTTTTCATATTAATATGCAAGTATTTCGGAATTTAATATTTCTTGGAATAAAATGCCAATATGCGGAATATGGATGGCAAATTGAAAGAAATTTATTCCAACTTTGTTTCAAAATTTAAAAAGTTTTACTTATAGTAGCACACAGCATAGCTGGATGAGGCTTAAGAGTGACATTAGTTTCAGCAAAAATAATTCTATAGCAGATGGTAATATATTAGGTTGTCTAATATCTCCCTTCCACCTTTTTACTCTTTATTCAATGCTTTATAAAAAGTGTTTCAGTGATCAGATTTAGTTCAAATATGTGCCGTTTTGTTCGATAATCTGTTTCCATCTAGGCGGCATTTTCATAATACCCCCCTCGTAGAAACCCCTCTCCTTAGTTGCGAAGAACTCTGACGGCCGCTTTTCACAAGCCTCTTTTGAGTTCAACTTTACACCAAACAGGCCTATCGCTATGGACAGGAACAGATTGTAATCACTTGGCGCTATGTCTGGGCTATATGGTGGATGAGATAAAACCTCCCATCCAAGCTCCAGTAGCTTCTGGCGAGTCATCAATGAAGTGTGTGGTCCGGCGTTTTCCTTGTGGAAGACTACACCCTTCCTGTTGGCTAATTTTGGACGCTTGTGGTCTATCGCCTGCTTCAAGCGGTTCAGTTATTCGCATTAGATGGTAGAATTAAGTATTAGGACATATGGGAGTAGCTCATAGTGGATGATTCCCTTCCAATCCCACCAAACACACAGCAAAACCTTCCTGGCTGTCAATCCCGGCTTGGCCACTGCTTGGGACTATTCACCGTCCTTCGACCACGACCGTTTTCTCCTGATATTGTCATATGTGATTCATTTTTGGTGCCCAGTCACCATCCGCTTCAAAAATGGGTCGAGTTCGTTCCATTTCAGCAGCATATCGCAGGCGTTGATTCGGTCCAGAAGATTTGTTTACGTCAAATCATGCGGCACCCAAACATCAAGCTTTTTTGTGCATCCAGCCTTCTGCAGATGGTTTAAAATGGTTTATAGTCCAGTCATTTAAGCTTAAAATAGGTAAGAATTTCGGAATTCGATATACCCATTTATATGTCTGTAAATACTTGTATATTGACACCCTAAAGTTGTCTCAAATCCTACATATGGTAGGTATATTTACAGACATATAAATGGGTATATCGAATTCCGAGATGAACTTACTATAATGACTGGATTATTAGTGACTAACTACCATCTTCTGAGCGATGTCACGAGATGCCACATGCCAGTCTAACTCGATGTTTTCCATGATTTGATCGGAATTCGTCGTCACAGGTCTTCCGCCGGCTGGCTTATCAATGGTATCGCTCTGAATCGTCGAAGCCATTCCTCCGCAGTTCGAAGTGATAGAGTACCATCACCCAAAACACCATTAATCTCACAGAACATTTCTCTAGCGGATTTGCCTTAACAAATGAAAACTTTAAAATAGCGCGAATTTCGGCGATAGTGAACTCCATGTTTGAACGTCTATAACTGTTGAACACAATATCCAAACTAATTATGCATAGCCTCGTTTTGTAAGCTATCTTTCAAAGAGTTAAAATATTGCCAGATACATTCAAAAGACAAAAAGGCGGAAGAAAGATATTTGACAACCTAATATGTATAAGCAAGTAAGTAAGGCTAAGTTCGGGTACAACCGAACATTGCAACTTGCAGGAGTCAAAGCCGGGGAAATATTTAAGGTGTAAAACCAATCATACGGAGTAAAGTCAGCCGGATGTTCGAAAATCCAGATTTTAGTTACATAGGGCTAGGCCAAGTTTACGCTCAAATTTATTTATTTTAGGCACAAATATACACTGTTATGAGTAAACCGCGCTCTGTTATTTTCATTGGGTTAACTCACATATTGGCCTCTATATGCGGTACGAAGTAATCCGGAAATTCAAAAATATTTATATTAAGTATATGGGGGCTAAGGGAACTATTTGTCCAGTTCAACATATTTTGACGTACAGACTTACCGTTATAAGAGAAGAATTATCCCTTAATTTCAGTTATACGTATCATAAATTGACCGACGTTTTTGATCAAAAGTCAACTTTAGGTACCGGGGTGTAAATGTTCGGTACCTAGGAGCCTTGACAGGTTTTGAATTTAAGCAATCTTTGTTAATAAGTTGGCACACACTAATGACTATTCGTGTAAAATTGTATCCCGTTATATTAATTGGTTCCTAATTTGTGTACTGGAAACTGAACGAAGCAAGTGGAATTTAAAATTGTGCTATATAGGAATTAGGCGTGGCTGTTGTCCGATTTCGTCCATGCAATGCCAGATCCATTGTCTAATTTTTACATCGGCTCTTGTAAAGCTCTCTCATACGATTTCGGTAGTAAAATTTAATGTCTGTGGCGCATTTAGTTATTGATTTATAGCGGTTTTAGTAGTTTTCTTAGAACCGTTATATGGGGAATAGCGGAGGGGAGAGCTATTTCATTAATTTTCATACTATCTGTAGAAATTCTTGCACGATTTGTACTCAGAAAAGTCTGTTGTTGTAGCTTTAGTGGTTCAGGAGATATGCATATTAAACTTGTTAGAGAGTGGAGCCGCGCACCCTTTTTAAAACATTTTCTTACAGGTGCCTCTTGCTGCTCCATTCCTCTGTACACATTTCAGCTTTATATCTTAATTTAGTGTTTTCGGTTAATGCCGATTTGTGGGCGTGGCAGTGATCCGATTACGCTCGTCTACGAACTCGAAATGTTGTTTTTTACTACAGAACCTGTGCACCAATTTTCATCGAGATATCTCAATTTTTACTCACGTTACAGCTTGCACAGACAGGCGGATGGACGAACAGACAGTCAACCGGATTTCAACTTTTCGCGTTATTCTGATCATCTCTAAATATATAAGCCTATGTCTATCACGCTTAGGTTTAGGTGAATAAAACTATAATACTCAGAAAGAACTGGTTGTATAAAATATGCATCGCTGAAGGAATCGCTGATAACCATAATAGGTTTTATTTAATATATAAAACCTATAACCTACAGACCTTAACTTTTGCATTTAGACATTTATTGTTTTTAGTGCGAGATCCAAACGCAAATTTCAGAAATTATTATAATAAAAAAATATTTAATTCACACAGTCAGTTAGATAACAAAAGTTGAGCCAATTGGCTTATTTGTATAAATTTGCATAAAAAAATCCAGCCAATTCGAACATAATATAAACATTTATCTTTTGAGAACTTACTAGCTAACTTATCGGACATAATATATATTTAATTTGCTTGACCGGTTTCTAATCCATTAAGAAAATGTGTTTTCATTCATGTAATAAGGCTGGTCACAGATCTGTAAGATAATGTATATGCAAATGTCATCGAAAACGGCTAGAATTGTGGAAGAAATGTACTAAAATTTCATGAACTTTACACGATGATAATGCACCAACGCATTGAGCCACGATATTGACCGAATGCAAAGCCAAAAACGCATTAAATTCCATCGATCAACCAACGTATTCACAAAATTTTGCCCCTTGTGATTTATTGCCGCTACATGGCATCCGTTTTCAGTCGATCGAAGAGATAAAACAAAATTCCCTGAAGGAAATTAAATAATTATATGTAGTTTTACTCATGTTAGTAGATTATTTTAATATGCTGTTTTCACCACTATACGTTCCAAATACTATAATAGTTTTGCCTCTACACTTTAGATTCTTTACTTCCGTTTAAATACTATTCCTAAAAACAGAACAAAACATTATAAAAATTCTATCAAACAACGCCAAGTCCCACGAAACAGTTTTCATATCTATCACACTGCTGAAAATTTCCCACAAACTAGTTTTTCGAAAATTCAGTCTGTACCATTCAACCAAATATATTCAATTGGTCGTGAGGGAAAGCAAATTTGGCAACTAGTCAACCAGTTAAAGTCCTTCCGCTCAACCTAAGTAACGAACAGTTATTGCAACAAAATCGAAAAAATAACAACAAGAGCATGTAGAAAATAATATTGAAACTCTGTTCACGTAGCTTCACTGAAAATTTGTGCTACGATTTTTTTATTATTCACATGAAATGCTAAAACGTATAAATATGTTTGTAAACTGGATACAGTAATTGTTGTTGTTATTATACACCAGCAACATGTTGTTATAGAGTATAAATGTCTTTTTCACCTAACGGTGGTATGTATTACATAAAGCTTAGCGAAATATATATAGGGTTATACATATATGTACATTAGGGTGATTCAAAAAAAAAAAAATTTTTTTTTTCAATTGGTACTCGCAAAAATAGGTTCCTAGACACCTCTAAGAAAGCCTCTCCAAATATGAATTTTTAATTGTAACGGGAAGGTCCTCCGCCTAACGGTTTTCTATTTTTTCTTATTATCAGATAGAAACATTTATATCTCGCTTCCAACTACTTGAAAAAATATCTTGTTAATTAAGTTTTGTAGGAAATTGAATGCTCTAAAATATGGTCTCTTATGATTTTTTCGTAAACCCAACCGTTTAAAAGATATTAATGGTTGAAATTTGACTATTTTTGGAAAAATTCTTTATTTCTTATTAATTTTATAACTCAATGAAAAAAAATTATTATGAATGATTAAACACATAGTTTTGTAGGAAATTCACTGCTCTATAAAAATGGTCTACTATGATTTTTCGATTAAGTTAAGCGTTTACGAGATATTCATCGTCAAACATCAATGCTGCAGATTGATAGCGCAGTTTTCATTGCTATGAAAATTTCAAAGAGGCAACATATCCCATTTGCACATATGCTTACGGCATTTTCAATTCGGTAATATGAAATTAAGAAGAGCGAGTATTAAGACAGCTTTGTTGTATTATAAAAATATAGTACATTTTCAAAATAACAATTTTCAAAAAAATAATATTTAGTTTAATATTGTTAATTTACAGAAAAATTATGCAAATTGGGTTGGGAATATATCATTTCTCAATTTAAATTTATTATTTTAAATGGTATATAAAATTTATGCTAGAATTATTATCTAGTAGTCCAAATATATGAATTCTTATTTTCCCAGAAATACATTTGTAAAAAAGGGATCTTTATCCTTTGTATTATCTTATTTTTCCCAGAAATACATTTGTAAACAAAGGATCTTTATCCTTTGTGTTATCTTATTTTAAGAAGTTCAAGAGCTCAAAACGTACGCTATATCATCTACCTACCTACCCGACGGCATTTCACAAATGATAAAATAAATTCATTTAATAGCGTATTTTCAGTGTTCCTAAAACTGATCAACTTGCATACGTAATAAAATAATTCATTTCAAATATGTAAGTCTTATTATCATCACATAAATTTATTTATCATCAATTAACCTACAATGAATAAAGAAATACGTTTTATCGGAATACCTACACAAAGAATTTCGGAACGTAAGTTACCGAATGTGAAAGAGGTTATGCGTGTGTTTTTCTATCATCTTAAAGTTTTAAAGTATACAATCAAACAAAGTGCTAAAAATACAGTTGACCAAGTTATTGAAGTGTGGAGAAAAAATCAGATTCCAACTAGTGGAGCTCCTAATGCAGTCAAAAAATTTCTTCACTATCACAGTCAATGGTTAAAATTACAAAAAAGTTTCTATAAAAAAAGTGCAGGGCAAAACCAAAAGGAAAAGAAATTTCAGAGTGATCTTGAACAATTATTCGACATTGTGAGCGAAAAATCCTTAAAAGTGCTTAATGATAATATTAGAAAGTTGTATTTGGATCAAAAATCCAGTACCCATAAAAAAATTCTTTCTAATAATGTACCTGTATCAAACTTAACCACAACTACGATGGAAATAGGTGAGAGTAGTAAGTATCTGAGATATTTAATTATTATAACGTCAGGTAGTAGTGTAACTTTCCATAGATGACTAGATGACATTTGACAATTTTTGGAGTCCTTTCTTAATAATTTGTCATCAAAATGAATAAATTCTATACACTTTCTTCGTTTAATTTGTAAAACAGATCTTATTCCAGACTTAGATCAACCGTCTACCAGTCATGCGATTGATCCAAGTGAAAAATCAGAGACGTTCTCTACGTATACCTTAAGTGCAGTTACAAAGGTTGGATCTGATTCAGAGTATGAACCTCCAATTCCGACAAAACGAGCAAAACTTGATGTTTTAACTCCTGAAGTCATTTTTGGACTCGACCGAGCTAATGTCAGCAGTAGAAATGCGATGTTTATTATTGCTCCGGTTTTATTAGCGGTAGGTATTAAAATTGAAGATACAACGCTCAGTTATAATTCAACTCAAAGAGCTCGTATGCTTCAAAGAAAAGACATTGCTAAAGGACTTAAAGACAACTTTAAAGCACACGATAAATACGTTGTGCATTGGGACGGAAAAATGCTGAATGACCTAGTTGGATCAAAATCTGTGGAACGGCTACCTGTTATTTTAACTGCATTTGGTGCCGAACAATTACTTGGGGTTCCAAAAATTTATTCTGGGACGGCAGACAATCAAAAATCAGCCATTTTATCGACATTGAGTGAATGGGGTATCATTAATTATGTTAAGGCGATGTGTTTTGACACGACGGCAGTTAATACAGGTAACTTATCAATGATAGTTTAATATAAAAAATGTTTAATTATTAACGTTCTAGTTTAATTTTTATTGTTTACTGAATTACCGAGAATTATTTACTCATTTGGATTTTAAATATAATTTAAAATTTGTTTAAAATATTATATTTAGCGATAGTTATCTATTTGCTTTATACAGGAATTCATAACGGTACATGTAAGGCAATTGAAAATATTTTGGGAAGAGAGTTAATCTGGTTACCATGTCGTCACCACATTTTTGAAATCATATTGAGAAGTGTAATTGAAGTATATTGGCCTGTGTCATCTGGGCCAAACGTACCAATCTTCGGAAAATTTATAAAATCAAGGGATGTAATGAATAAAACTAATTATAAATCTGGAATGGAAGATACTGTTGTTGCTGATATCATTTCGGATAAAAAAAAATGAAATATCTAGTTTAATTGCACAATCCTTACAGGTATGATTTAATTGCGATTTTAAGAATAAAAATTTTCTTGTTTCTGACAATTTTTTAATTTTTTTGATAGTTACTACAACCCCGTGATGACTATAAAGAATTGTTGGAATTGTCGTTGATTTTCCTTGGAGAAATGCCTCAAGAAGTAATTTCTTTCAAACGTCCTGGTGCAATTCATCATGCTAGGTGGATGATGAAGGCAATTTACAGTTTAAAAATGTTTCTATTCAGAAATGAATTTAAACTTTCTAATAAAGAATTGCACGGTCTTCGTCAAATTTGTATATTTATAGTTACACTGTATTTAAAAGCTTGGTTTTCATCAACTTCTGCAACAACTGCTCCTAATCATGACTTGCAGTTTTTGAAAAATTTATTCGAGTACAAAAATATCAATCCATTGATTTCTTCAGCAACTTGTGAAAAAATGATTTTGCATTTATGGTATTTAAGTGATGAACTTGCCATTTTATCATTATTTGACGATACCGTTCCATTGGAAGTAAAAAAAAAATATTGCTGGAGCTGTTAATACTCGTAACGGTACAGATTCTAAAGTTAAAAAATTTATAATTGATAAAAACGATTTGAATTCATTAACGCAGAAAAGTCTGAGTGACTTTGTTTCTAATAAGTCTTTAAATCTCTTTAAAATATTTGATTTACCGTATGACTTCCTTAATAAAGATATTGAATCGTGGCCTACTAATGACAGTTACATTGAAAATAAAGAATACTTTAACCAATTGAAAGTTGTTAATGATTCAGCAGAACGAGCAGTTGCATTAGTTAGTGAATATTATCAATGCTTGACAAAAAATGAAGAGCAATTCCAATACTTATTGCAAGTGATCAAAGAACATCGAAGAAAATACCCAAACTGCAAAAAGCAAATTATTTACAGTAATTATATATTAAAAAATGCACTATTTTTTTTGTTTTAATGTAACCAAACGTGCCCAACTATATTTTTATAATACAACAAAGCTGTCTTAATACTCGCTCTTCTTAATTTCATATTACCGAATTGAAAATGCCGTAAGCATATGTGCAAATGGGATATGTTGCCTCTTTGAAATTTTCATAGCAATGAAAACTGCGCTATCAAACTGCAGCATTGATGTTTGACGATGAATATCTCGTAAACGCTTAACTTAATCGAAAAATCATAGTAGACCATTTTTATAGAGCAGTGAATTTCCTACAAAACTATGTGTTTAATCATTCATAATAATTTTTTTTCATTGAGTTATAAAATTAATAAGAAATAAAGAATTTTTCCAAAAATAGTCAAATTTCAACCATTAATATCTTTTAAACGGTTGGGTTTACGAAAAAATCATAAGAGACCATATTTTAGAGCATTCAATTTCCTACAAAACTTAATTAACAAGATATTTTTTCAAGTAGTTGGAAGCGAGATATAAATGTTTCTATCTGATAATAAGAAAAAATAGAAAACCGCTAGGCGGAGGACCTTCCCGTTACAATTAAAAATTCATATTTGGAGAGGCTTTCTTAGAGGTGTCTAGGAACCTAGACTTTTGCGAGTACCAATTGAAAAAAAAAAAATTTTTTTTTTGAATCACCCTAATGTACATATATAAATGAGCGAAATCAGGAGACGAGTTGAAATCCATTCCCTTAGGATATTTCCTTGAATTTGATCCGTGCAATTTGCAAGAGTATAAAATGTTCGGTTGCAGCCGAACTTATCACTTCAATACTTGTTTTCGGTATGCCATCTTGTTGCTGTTATTATTTATTATTTGTATTGCTACAGTACTAAAAATACCTATTTTCTGGCAATACTCACTCATAAACAAATAGCAGAAAGTAAACACGAACACATTGACTAAAGACATGCGGAAAATTGAAAAGTTAGTGTGAAAACGGTTCGAACTTGAGCCGTTATAAAATTCAGCTAAATTTGTTTTTATTGTTGTTGCAGTACATATTGGTTTTTACTATATGATCTATTAATGGCTGTCAATGTTGTAAAATGCATCGTAGTACAGCGAAAAGTTGACAAAAGCACCAACAATCATAGCACCATTGAACATTATGTCAGTGGTAAAAGCAATATTGGAGTATGTATAAAAAACTATGTTACGATTTGCATTGCAAAGCTTGCACATAATTAAAACATACCGCTTCATACGTTTCTATCAAATAATTCGCAATTCAACCGCCAGAGAATAAGGATTTTAGTAAATACTGGAGCGGGTCGATATTTTTCAATAAAATCGTGTATCCAGGAAACGTTCTACGGATTCTCGGAACAACTTTCCCTAAGAGGCAACGAGTCTAGAACAGGTTTCAAGCGATTTTAAGGTGAAGTTTAAAGAATCTGAACAATCGATTGTTCGGAAGATATGTGAGATTGTTTTCGGATTTGACCAATTCCAATAAATGATTAATGTAATATAAAATTGCCGCTATGCAATAAATTTCATTCGAATATCTCAAAAAATAACAAGGAAATCCCAAATAACTTCACCTGTTAAATCAATGGCTCCAAACCATTTGTACGTTTGTTTGGTCCCCTCTAAATCGATCGACTCTAAGTAAGCACACATTTGTCAGCGAGTGTCGGCATTCAGAAAGAAAGAAAGAAAATGTCTGATGTGAAAAATGTTGTCACTAAGTGACATCGATAAATGGTTTAAATTTGAAATTCAATTTGAAAATTGTACATAGAAGCATTGCACAGCGAATGAATATGATTTAAAGGGGGAAAACTATCCATGTTACTCTTTTAGGAATATTATTAATATATGTACATATATGTGCTGCTATTAGCTTCGCCCTCCTTTAATAGAAATTTTTAGCTCATTTTGTTACTAGCATACAGCGCGTCGTGAGTATAAACTTAGTTAGCTTCGCTCTATAAATTGCACAAATGTCACTACGCACGTAAATATTCAGTCTAATTGAACACACACAATATTCTATTTTTTACTCACAATAAATTCACTTATTTTATTATGCTTACTAAAACTATTTAACTATTTTTTTTTTTTAGCTTAGGAATGCATTTTGAAAAAAATTTGGTATTTCATTGATGGGAACTATCGGTTATGTAGAGAAATTGACGCTGAGCGAAAAAAATTAAATATATTCTGCCAACACGCAGTAGTACAGAACAAAACCAAAGAAATTTTTACAATTTTTTCCATCATCCAAAATACGAACCGAATTGATAATTTGAAAAAAAAAATACAACACCAATTAATAATAAAAAGAAAGTGTCGGCGGTTCCAAGAAATTAGTTCTTCGCCAAATTTTCAACCAATATCATGCCGCAACCATCGTATTTGGCTGATTTAGTTCCGTGTGACTTCTGGCTATTCAGCAAACTCAAACGACTTTCCGGTTTAGGTCCATTGAATACATTAAACGTTAATCCTTACACGCATTGAAGGCTATATAGGAAATTAACTTTAATTACTGTTTCGAAGATTGAAAACAAGTTTGGCACAAATGTCTTGGGGCCAAAGAGGATTACTATTAGGGAGACGACATAGATTTTTAAGAATATTAGTTAGCTGAACAACACAGCGGCGGGGCAATGGATGGCCGGTCGAGCTATTCAAACACGGCGGCGAAGAACTGATAAGAAGCATGCATCAGCTTCTTTGTAAAATATGATGAGACGAAAGCATGCTCAACGATTGGAATTTAAGTGTCGTGCTATGCCCAATCCATAAAAAAGGAGACCCTAAAATCTGCGCCAACTACCGTGAGATTAGCCTCCTCAACATCGCATATAAGGTTCTATCGAGCGTATAAAGTTCTATCGAGCGTATTGTGTGACAGATTAAAGCCCACCGTCAACAAGCTGATTGGAGCTTATCAGTGTGGCTTTAGACCTGATAAATCAACAACCTACCAGATATTCACCATGCGTCAAATCCTGGAAAAGACCCGTAAAAAGAAAATCGACATACACCATCTCATCGTCGACTTCAAAGCTGCCTTTGACAGCATGAAAAAGAGCTAACTTTATGCAGCGATGTCTGAATTTCTTATCCCCGCAAAAATAATGTGGCTGTGTCAACTAACGTGGAGCAAAAACAAAAGCTCCAGAATGGATAAGGCAGAGAAGCAAATGGGTCTGGTGGTGAACGAGGGCAAGAAGAAAAATCTCCTGTAATTAAGCAAACAGTCGTCGCACTCGCGACTAGGGACCCACGACAATGTTAAGAGTCCTAACTTCGAAGCTGTAGATAATTTCGTCTATTTAAGAACCAGCACCAACACCAACAACAGCGTCAACCTCGAAATATAACGCAGCATATCTCTTGCCAAAAGGTACTACTTCGGACTGAGTAGGCAATTGAGAAGTAAAGTCCTCTCTCGACAAACAAAAACCAAACTCTATAAGTCACTCATAATTCCCAACCTGCTATATGGTGCGGAGGCTTGGACGATGTCAACAACGGATGAGTCGACGTTGCGAGTTTTCGAAAGAAAAATTCTGCGAAAGGTTTATGGTCCTTTGCGCATTGGCCACGGCGAATATCGCATTCGATGGAACGATGAGCTGCACGAGATATACGACGACATTGACATAGTTCAGCGAACTAAAAGACAGCGGCTACGCTGGCTAGGTCATGTTGTCCGGATGGATGAAACACTCCAGCTCTGAAAGTATTCGACGCAGTACCCGCCGCGGGAAGCAGAGGAAGCAGAAGACCTCCACTCCGTTGGAAGGATCAAGTGGAGAAGGACCTGGCTTCGTTGGAATATTAAATTTGCACCACGTAGCGAAAAGAAGAAACGACTGGCGCTTTGTTGTTAACTCGGCTATAATCGCGTAAGCGATGTCTACGCTAGTAAAGAAGAAGATTCGTGATAAGCGGAATCGCTATAAGTAGAACTGGAACGGGTCAGTGCTCCCCTCTCATCGAATAATCGTAAACGATCAAGTGAGCTCTTTGTCCTTAGTTAGACTAGGCTATGTCTGGTTGTGGGGCTCTGCATGAATCAGCATGAAAGGTGATGAGGTGGAATGAATGGCGTATAAGTAACATTATACATTTATATTCTTTCCTTTCATTTACTTTAAAGACCTCTAGTACTTCAATTACAAAACCACAAAATGAAAGCTTATTAAAACCCTTAAAAACTTAACCCTGACAAAAATAAGTACACTTACCGTAATATTAATAGCATCAATAGCATAATTAAACTATATTAATTGCGGAACTGAATCCGAACGTTAAGTTTATTCGCCGTCGTAGCTATACATATACCTCTACAAATTACAAACACAAATAACAAGCAAAATATTCGCAGTGTGAAAAACGTTCAATTAATCTGCACACTTGATGAAGTTAAAAGGATATTTCGACCTTATTTTGTATGAAAATATCGAACTGCAGCCGACAAGCTTTCATTACTTTTTAATATTTTTAAATAATAAAGAAACATTGTGCTATTATATAACAAACCATTTTTATTAATATATAATTTTTCCCATTTCTTTTAGATTTTTTAGACGGAAAGTTTCGAAAAAGGCCCAAAAATAAGAGGCAAAAAATAATATAACCGCTTGACGTTTGTCAACGGTTATGTCCATCTTTGTATGCTTTTTTAGTACCTCAAACTTTAAACGCGTTTTTCTCAAAACCCACTTTTTTAAATTGGCGTATATGATTCCAGTCGAACTACTCAACCGATTTGCTTATTTTTTTTTTTAATGCTCACAAAACACCTGGCTATATATAATAATTTATTGACAATGTTATGACAAAATTTATGTAAAAAAAACATGGAGAAAAGTTAAAAAAAAAGATATTTCCTTTTTATATATCAACATTTTTTTATGATTCTAGTAGGGACGATAACATTCACGTACCTTTTAAGAATAATTTGGGTTTTTGGGTTTCAGGTTTGGATCCAAACATGAGAAATCGTGTCCGCCAGTGAAAAAACGCATCTCATTCACCAAGCCATTTCTCCGAGAGATGTTATCAAAAAATTCCGAAAAAATTTGTTTATACAATCCACGATATATGTGAAAAAAGTTCTACTGTAGAATAAAAATGTCTATATAGTAATCCGATTTGAACAATTTTTTCGGAGATTATGTTATTACTTCAAGCAGTAAACCATGACAATTTCGTGAAGATACCACGTCAGTTGCGAAAGTTTTCCATACAAGCCCTTAATTCCGATCATTCAATTTGTATGGCAACTATATGCTATAGTTAACCGATCTGAACAATTTCATCGGAGATTGCATTGTTGCTTTTGAAAATAATGAATACCAAATTGCGTGAATAGATATTGTCAAGTGCAAAATTTTTCCATACAAGAACTTGATTCCGATCATTCAATTTGTATGGCAGCTATATGTTATAGTGGTCCGATATCGGCCGTTCCTAAAAATGAGCAACTTCTTGAAAAGAAAATGATGCTTACAAAATTTCAAAATGATATCTTAAAAGCTGAGGGACTTGTTCGTATATATACAGAGGGACGGACAAACGGACAGACAGACAGATGGACATAGCTAAGTCGACTCAGCTCTACATACTGATCATTTATATATACACTTTATAGTGTCTCAGACGCTTCCTTCCGGGTGTTACAAACACCACACAAACTTAATGTACCCTGTTTAGTGTACAACAAGGCAGGTGAGCAGTATATATTCAGCTTAATAACTGTTGGAAATTACATAAGACCCTTTCTTTTACAACTGTAATCCACAGGGAGTTGTTATTTTAAAGTAAAACTGAGGTAATGCAGAGCTGCACGGCTGTTAATAGATATTTAAAACATTCTGTTAAATAAAGTTTGACATTAAGGGAAGAATCTTGTTCGATTCGTTGATAACTGAAAACTATTGCAGCTTAACAGCAAAGGTTACCAAAAAGTCTTTCGACCGAAATAATAAGAAACCAAAAATTAAAAGAATTTACTTAGATAGCCATATTGTCAAAATACATACTAATCTTTCCGCATAGCAAAAAGCGCATTTAAATGAAAAATAAAATTGGAACAATAATTTTCCTTCCCAGAGGTATCATCGTTTATTTTATATTACTTCGTTACCATATATTATTTTTTTTAATATTATGTATGAAACTTAGACAAAATCAGCTAAAGAAGTTCTATAAACAGATCTTCGATTCTAAAAGCACTTCTCCGTTTCATAATTGAAAAGACTAATTTCGACTTACAGTAAATTTATTTTCTTGCTTCAAATTATTTTAAAATTTAAATTTATAAGATAAAAAAAATCTAAAATCTAAAAATAATAAAAACGTATATATCACAAAACTAATGAATTTCTGCTCATGTACCTAATATTATTATTTTTATCCTTAACCAAACCTTACTACTTGTTGCTTTCAAATCTCGAAAATTGTTTCAGTCAAAATGCCAATCAGCAAAAAGGAACTTGTATTCCTTTGATTTGACTTATAAACATTTATGCAAGATAGCTGACAGTTTTTTAGCAGCTACTTTCAAATCTGTGTCAAAATATTCCATGCAAGCATACTTTAATTCGCTTAAATGGGCAAATTCCATTATATTTCACGATAGATGGAATGCTCAAGTTAGCGATTGAGAAGGAAGTACGAGGTAGTGCAAGAAGAGTTCAGAAGCAAACAGGACTTTCTGAATCTAATGCCTAATCTAGTGAGAATCATGACATTTCGTTGATTGGAAGTGAAGTTATTGCGTTTTAAGTGTCAGTATGTTCGTGTTATCGGTGCGAAAATAAACTTCGAACAAAGAGCCAACATTAAATTTTGTTTTAAAATTGGTAAGATTTTTACCGAAAGGTTTCAATTGATGAAAAAAGTTTATGGCGATGATTGCCTATACCGTAGCAGAGTGCACGGGTGGTTTCAACTTTTTCAAAGTTGTCGTGAAGACATAAATGACGATCAACATGTGAGTCAATCAAAATCCGTGATCAGCGGAAATTTCATCGAAACTGTGCGTGAATTTATCAAACATCAGCCGATATCATCATTGAAATTCATGGAAATGGCATTGAACATCTCCAAAACATCGATTTATCGCATTTTGATATGGCACCGTGCGACTTCTTCCTTTTCGGAAAAATGCATTTTCTCATACCCATGAAAGGAAAGCATTATGCTGACGTAGAGGCCATTCAAAAGACTTGCATCGGCATACTGGCGGCCTTCCGGCCAATGAGCTAGAACATGTTCAACATGTTGAATCAAAAGCTGTATTGAAGCAGAAGGAGACTGTTTTGAATAAAATAAATTGATTTTGCCGAAAAAAGCATTTGTTCTATTTTTTTTAAGGTCCTGTTTACTTTGGAACGCACCTTGTAGATTAGAGTGGCAGCATAGTAAACATAAAGATTTCCAGAGAGGTAGAAGTGAAATTAATAATATAGGATCATATTAGGTAAGAAAGTTCACAGGTTTGGAATATTGAGAAATTTAAATTTAAGTATTGTATTTATTCATTAATTTCAGTAAGGGATATTTGGTTTATAAAAAACACTGTTGTGAAAAGGCAGTGTAACTAAATATATCAATTTCCAATGAGGCTAAGATCTTCGCCAAAACCTAATAAAAACATTTATGCGATTTCAGAATGGTTTAAATTATTTTGATGCCTTTTTATCGATTTTCTAGTGAAACCTTTTTTAAATTAATACCTTTCAATTTTGTTTACTTCTTAGTACTTATACTCTTATAAGTATTCTAATGTTTTGACTATGAGATTTACGACATATTTTTATAAGAATAATATATTTTTGGTGCATGAGGAAAATATAATTCTAAGCGCATACGAGTGGACGATGGAGTCATGTGTAGAAGTTCACGCAAGTGAGGAAAGTTCTCTGATCGCCATTCACTTGGGAGTGGCCAGAAACGATTCCTTTACATATGACTCAAGCTGCTCACGACTTCCGGTCTCTGACCAAGTATCCTCTGGGTAGCCTAAGATCATCCGTTTGAAGGCGAGCTAAAGTGAGAAGGCGAAATACCCCCTACTTAGGGTTGTGCGCTGGGTTTTGGGACCCGCCACGTAAAAAAACGCACCAATGAAAACAACCAAACAGCCTCGGATGAGAGACCCCCCTTTTGATGACGACCATGGCAAGCGAAATAAGGACTACGAATTGAGGGCATGCACCTGGAATGTCCGGTCCCTTAATTGGGAAGGTGCCGCTGCCCAGCTGGTTGATGTCCTCGTGAAAATAAAGGCTGACATCACCGCCGTCCAAGAAATGCGATGGACGGGACAAGGACAGAGACGAGTAGGTCCTTGTGACATCTACTACAGTGGCCATATAAAGGAGCGCAAGTTTGGTGTTGGATTCGTGGTGGGAGAGAGACTCCGTCGCCGAGTACTATCATTCACTCCGGAGAATGAACGTCTAGCCACAATCCGCATCAAAGCGAGGTTCTTCAACATATCGCTGATTTGCGCCCACGCCCCGACGGAAGAGAAGGACGATGTGACCAAAGATGCCTTTTATGAGTGCTTGGAGCGCACTTATGAGATATGCCCCCGCCACGATGTCAAAATCGTGCTTGGCGACTTCAACGCCCGGGTGGGCAAAGAAGGTATCTTTGGCACTACGGTCGGTAAATTCAGCCTCCACGAGGAAACATCCCCAAATGGGTTGAGGCCCCTTCGCCGGGGCCCGAAATATGGTTATCTGTAGTACTAGATTCCAGCATAAGAAGATACATCAAGCTACCTGGCTGTCTCCGGATCGAAAAACCACCAACCAGATCGATCATGTTGTGATAGACGGAAGACACGTCTCCAGTGTTTTAGATGTGCGTGCGCTCCGAGGTCCTAACATCGACTCGGATCACTATATTGTTGCAGCCAAAATTCGCACCCGCCTCTGTGCAGTAAAAAACGCACGCCAACAAACACAAGGAAGGTTCGACGTCGAGAAGCTGCAATCACAACGGACAGCCGAACGATTTTCTACTCGGCTTGCACTCCTGCTCTCTGAGAGCACTCGTCAACAACTCGGTATAAGGGAACTGTGGGACGGCATCTCAAACTCCTTACGTACAGCTGCAACCGAAACCATTGGTTTTCGGAAAGTGCAAAAGAACAGCTGATACGACGAGGAGTGCCGTGTCGCAGCGGAGAGAAAACAGGCTGCCTACCTCGCAACGTTACGATCGACCACAACACGTTCGGGATGGGTTAGATACCGAGAGTTGAAGAGGGAAGCAAGACGCATTTGTAGACAGAAAAAGAAAGAGGCCGAAATGCGTGAATACGAAGAGCTTGATAAGCTGGCCAACAGGGGTAATGCTCGAAAATTCTACGAAAAGATGCGGCGGCTTACAGAAGGTTTCAAGACCGGAACATACCCTTGTAGAACCCCCAATCTAGTCACCGATGCCCAAAGTATACTTAAATTATGGAGGGAACACTTCTCCAGCCTGCTGAATGGCAGTGAACGTACAACGCCAGGGGAAGGCGAACCCGATTCCCCAATCGATGACGATGGAGCAGACGTTCCATTGCCCGACCATGAAGAGGTTCGAATAGCAATTGCCCGCCTGAAGAACATTAAAGCGGCAGGGGCCGACGGATTGCCGGCCGAGCTATTCAAACACGGCGGCGAAGAACTGGTAAGGAGCATGCATCAGCTTCTTTGTAAAATATGGTCAGACGAAGGCGTGCCCAACGATTGGAATTTAAGTGTCGTGCTATGCCCAATCCACGAAAAGGGAGACCCCACAATCTGCGCCAACTACCGTGGGGTTAGCCTCCAAAACATCGCGTACAAGGTTCTATCGAGCGTATTGTGAGAAAGATTAAATTCCATCGTCAACAAACTGATTGGACCTTATCAGTGTGGCTTTAGACCTGGTAAATCAACAACCGACCAGATATTCACCATGCGCCAAATCTTGGAAAAGACCCGTGAAAGGAGAATCGACACACACCACCTCTTCGTCGATTTCAAAGCTGCTTTCGACAGCACGAAAAGGAGCTGCCTTTATGCCGCGATGTCTGAATTTGGTATCCCCACAAAACTAATACGGCTGTGTAAACTGACGCTGAGCAACACGAAAAGCTCCGTCAGGATTGGGAAGGACCTCTCCGAGCCGTTCGATACCAAACGGGGTTTCAGACAAGGCGACTCCCTATCGTGCGACTTTTTCAACCTGCTTCTGGAGAAAATAGTTCGAGCTGCAGAACTCAACAGAGAAGGTACCATCTTCTATAAGAGTGTACAACTGCTGGCGTATGCCGATGATATTGATATCATCGGCCTCAACACCCGCGCCGTTAGTTCTGCTTTCTCCAGACTGGATAAGGAAGCAAAAGAAATGGGTCTGGCAGTGAACGAGGGCAAGACGAAATATCTCCTGTCATCAAACAAACAGTCGTCGCACTCGCGTCTTGGCACTCACGTCACTGTTGACAGTCATAACTTTGAAGTTGTAGATAATTTCGTCTATCTTGGAACCAGCGTAAACACCACCAACAATGTCAGCCTGGAAGTCCAACGCAGGATTACTCTTGCCAACAGGTGCTACTTTGGACTGAGTAGGCAATTGAAAAGTAAAGTCCTCTCTCGACGAACAAAAGCCAAACTCTATAAGTCGCTCATAATTCCCGTCTTGCTATACGGTGCAGAGGCTTGGACGATGACAACAACCGATGAGTCGACCTTAAGAGTTTTCGAGAGAAAAGTTCTGCGAAAGATTTATGGTCCTTTGCGCGTTGGCCACGGCGAATATCGCATTCGATGGAACGATGAGCTGTACGAGATGTACGACGACATTGACATAGTTCAGCGAATTAAAAGACAGCGGCTACGCTGGCTAGGTCATGTTGTCCGGATGGATGAAAACACTCCAGCTCTGAAAGTATTCGACGCAGTACCCGCCGCGGGAAGCAGAGGAAGAGGAAGACCTCCACTCCGTTGGAAGGACCAAGTGGAGAAGGACCTGGCTTCGCTTGGAATATCCAATTGGCGCCAAGTAGCGAAGAGAAGAAGCGACTGGCGCGCTGTTGTTGACTCGGCTATAATCGCGTAAGCGGTGCCTACGCCAGTAAAGAAGAAGAAGCATACGAGTGTACTTCTTTTTAAATCTAGAAAATAATGTCGTCATAGATAAGAAGACCCCAATAAATGGACAGGCACTTTTAAGGGGTTAGGGGTAATTTTTTTTGCATTTTCGTTAAGTGTAGTATCTTAAAAATATTATCTGAAAATTTCAAGTTGATTCGATAATTAGTTTTTGAGTTATTCGAGAAATAACAATGAGAATTCGGGCACTTCAAAGCGCTATTGTGAAACTTTAAACGCGTTTTTCTCTAAACCATTAGGGTATTCACAAGGTGTCATATTTAGGGTATTCACAAGGTGTCATATTGTGTCATATCGTCATATTGTCATATTTTTTTATGACTGTCATATTAGCACTGTTGTTGTTTCACATGCAAAATTAAAATATGATCGATACAACACTGCGCGGTATGTTTATTGAGTTCGCTATTCTATCGGCTGTATTTGTTTACAAATACAGCACTGCGTGGTATGTTTATGACAAAATATGACATACAACAGTTAAGGGTGCTCACAAGTGTCGTATTTTTTAAGAATATTAGAATATGATATAAGACATACAACAAAGCTTGTGAATTGCCTGATTGTGTCATATCGTCATATTGTCATATTTTTTTATTACTGTCATATTAGCACTGTTGTTGTTTCACATGCAAAATTAAAATATGACTGATACAACATTGCGCGGTATGTTTATTGAGTTCGCTATTCTATCGGCTGTATTTGTTTACAAATACAGCACTGCGTGGTATGTTTCTTGGGTTCGTTATTCTATCAGCTGTATTTGTTTACTTTCTTATTACTCGTATTGGCGTTCAAGTGTAAGAAATATGACAAAATATGACATACAACAGTGAAGGGTGCTCACAAGTGTCGTATTTTTTAAGAATATTAAAATATGACATAAGACATACAACAAAGCTTGTGAATTGCCTACATGTTTTTCGAACTGGTGACAACTGTAACTCGAAAATCGCTCAGTAGATTTTAATGAAATTTATACAGCTTTTAGAATACATAATAAGCGCGGGCCTGATAAAAGCATTTTTATTTTTTAAATTTTGATTTTTAAGACCAATTAGCTGTTGATTTAAAAAAAAATTACAAAAAAAAATTCCTGAGGCCGCCATTTTGTTAATTTTTGAAAAATCCTTCGATCAGGCCCAGAATTATCTATTTATAAAACTAATTTTTTTGTTTAATTGATTTTAGATGAATCTCCAAGGACTTATGATTGTCACCGCAAGTACCTTTTTTTGGATTTGGGTTAACACAAACACCTATAACTTTGGAAATTTTTATTTTTTTTTTTTTGGAAATTTTTGTAACTTCAAGTCAACTCTTTCTATAATAATGCCATATTACTACTTTTGTAAAATAACACGATTTAATAGCAAAAAAATTACTCAAAACTCTCATTTTTTCGTGCCTCTGACTACCCCTAACCCCTTAACAAATAATGAAAACAATAATTTGAAGCTCTAAACGCCTTTTGAAATTTTTTTCACATGTATACCCATTTATGTCTATTTCATACATTTGCGTATGTTAGTTGAGATCGTATGGACGAAAACACTCCAGTTCTAAAAGTTTTCGACGCATTACCCGCCGGGGAAACCAGAAGAAGGGGGTTATCTCCACTCCGTTGGAAAGACCAGGTGGAGAAGAACCTGGCTACACTTGAAATCTTTGGCTCAGTGAAAAGGAAGAATGACTGGCAAACTATTTTAAATTCTGCTATAACCAAATACACTGTGTCTACGCCATTAAAGAAGAACTTGAGATTAAAATATTTGGTGAAAGCAGAGTTCCATTTATTCAATACACAAGATTATGAACTCATGGCGTGGACAAGAGTGATCTATGCATATCAAGAACTTTATGTCGTTTATTTTTTAAATTGTTTTCCACTGACATATTAGCAATTTTATGGACTTCTGAATTCGGAAATATGCTATCAGTCCATGAAGATCTAGAATATATTTCTTTGCATTCTTTTCCTATGATCGAAGGTCTTATGGGCTGGCAATTATCTCGGGCAACGTATGAAATAGATTGTAAATATTTTGCAATAGCCGCTTTCCACTATCAGCTCTTTAGCAAGTTTTTAGTTCAAAAACCTTTAGGAATCAACATGAGTTATTACTTCAAGTTACTATTGAAAATTCTGATTTCTGAGTCCTAAAATCAAATTAAAATATAGTTAAAATTTTTGTGAACTTTTCTGTCTGCGGGATCATTGAGGATTGCAAGTTGTTGACATAGTATGTAGGTTGCCATTTAAATTTCGGGATCTGAGAACAAAACAACTTTTAATCATCGAAAATCGCTTTAGTGTTATAAAAAATATTCTCCATTAAGATCTATACACTTTTTTAAGAACTTGAACCAAATTTCGAAACACTTTCGCCACTCTGATTGAGGTGTCTCCAAAATAAGTCCTTTGAACGCATCTACCGCGTCTTCAAATGTTCTAAAATATTGACATCTTCTTTTATCTTTTACGAACGGGAACAAAAAGAAGTCATTCACTGCCAACTCAGAAATATATGAGGAAGGACTCATGAAATCGATGTTTTAATACTCAAAAATTCAATCGCTTCAGTCGATGTGTGAGAGATAGCATTGTCGTGGTGAAGTGTGATCCCTCTTCGGTGGTTGGTTTTCCAGATTTCTTGAAAGAATCTGTTATGCTTTATACCGGTGATATGGTTGCGACTTATCTACTTTTTCCAAAAAAAAAAAAACAAATATTTGTTTTTAAGTTATTCGTGAGCAAACAACTTTTGTTGGATTCGACTGCTTTTAGTTTCGCAATTATGCGGCTTAATTCCATTTTTGGGTGGAGAAGAATATTTTAAGTTACTTTAAACAACACAAATAGCGCTCATATGAGTTAACGACATAGCCTCGCTCCGGGTCACACACACTCACATACATCTTATCTCCTAATATACATTCCGAACAAAGGCGAACTATGTATATAAACCGATAGAACTCGCTTTGACATGCACTATCAGTCGAACAATAGAAATGAACATGCATTATCTAGAAAGGCATTCTCAACATGTAAACAACAAACATCTGGCAATGGAATAATCCACTGCGATAACCAACTCCGCATCTCAAGTAATAGCAAGATAGCAGATATCGAATTACGACAAAGAAGTCGCATGCAGATAACAGCAGCCGCATTTCATTAGTATAAATAGCTGTAAGATCTTATATTAAAGATTAGTTCTTAAGAATATCAATAAAGGCACGCATTTCGGCGTATAAATAAAATTGTTTAAATTCTTGAACTCATATCGTGTAAACGATATTAACTGGGGGCTCAACCAGTCTGTAAGCCATCTCTATCCATTGAATAAAACGATAGAAAAAATTCCACGGGAAGTAGGACTTCCAGCACTAGATCTTTGAAAAAGGTGCTTAAAATTGAACAAAGATAAAATTAATATTCCTGCAAAATCTGGAAAAAAATAACGGATAAGTCTTGATATATAGATAAAACAGTCAAGCAACGTTATATCAACGGATATCCCAACACGCTAGAATCTCAAAAAAGGAGACAAAAGCCTTTCAATTTGCGTCGTCCCCTATTGAACACCGACGTCAAGATGACAACACAAGAAATCGCAAGCTTGAGAGCACAAATCGCTGCTCTGACCACAACGCTCACTGAAACTCAACAAAGATTGAATTCGTTGGAAACCCACGCAACACCTAACGTCACAGTCACAAACCAATACCAGGACTGTACACCAAACATCACAGATGAATCACAAATAAACTTAGAAATATTCAAAACCTTACCAGTCTTCACAGGCGATATGAACCATTATAGGTCATGGAGAAAACGCGCCTGGACGCACATGGAAAACATCAAGAATTACGCTACTACACCCATGTACTACACGGCACTCTCGATTGTACATTCCAAAATTCAAGGAGAGGCGGCCGATATTTTAATAAACCACAACACCAAATTCAACTTTTATTCCATAATAAACCGTCTCGATTATACTTATGCGGACCAGAGACCTCTGTATGTTTTGCTCGAAGGAATGAAAAGAATAAAGCAAGGAAAAAGGACTCTGGCAGAGTTCCATTCCGAAGTCAGCAAGTCACTTAATCTTGCACTCACTAAAGTTGAGATGGATAATCATGGACCAGGAAATCCATCAGCTATGATTGAATATGCAAACCAGGAAGCTGTGAGGACATTCATTCTCGGTCTAAACAGCAAATATACCAGCGGCACCCTCTACAGTCACAATCCGAAGGACTTAGAAACCGCTTACGCTATCGCGAGTACGATATACCACGATAATATAAACTCACAATTCGACGTTCCGCAATACAATCAGCAGAGACAATCTAATACATCACAGTACCAAAACTCAAGCAGAAGACATTACGAGGAGCCACAAAGGTACAAACCTAACGTACAGGTGCAATACAATCAGACAGCACCCCGGCAACAGCATCAACCAATGGACGTAGATTCATCACAACAATACACGAGATCCGCAAATCCCAATAGGGATCATTCCAAACCACAACAAAACAGCAATAACCGTCAATTACAAGGGCTACCTCCAAATAATCAATTTCGCGGTAACCCTCAAAAAAGAGAACGAAATCCTTCATCTCATAATTCCCACGTACAACAGAAATGTCAACGTGTAAACCAGACACGCGACGAAGAACTACAATCGCTTACACCAGAATACGAGAACGATGATTACGAAACAGGCAGCGCTTTTTTAGGCGCATGAACGATTTGCCGTGTCTGCAACGCCACTGCAGGGATACAGGCAAACTTATTAACATCCTGATTGATACTGGAGCAACAAACAACTATATAAGTACAAAATGTAACTTAGGTAAGTCTATTCAAATTAAACCTGTAAAAGTGAAAACTCTTCATGGTTACTCAATAACCAAATCAAAAAAAATAATTACATTGTTAGAACATAATCTCACATTTTTTGAAACTGATGCATTAAAAGAATTCGATATGCTTCTGGGTGAACAGGGTCTTAGGAAAATTAAAGCAGAAATCAACCTTTTCGAGTACACGCTCAGTTATAAATATAGGGCCAAGAAAGAAAGTGAATCTATGCAAAAAATAAATTATACGGTTAATAGTGAAAAATATAGAGCAGAAATCGAAGAAATTATGCAAAGAAATGAAGACACAAATGAAGTGCTACCATATACTACCACGGTACAAGCTACCATTAGAACGAAATCCGAAGATCCTATTTGGACCAAGCAATATCCGTACCCTATGTCGGATAGCGATTTCATTAACAAAGAAATTAACAAACTTTTAGAAAATGAAATAATTCAACCCAGCAAAAGTCCGTATAACTCTCCCATTTGGACAGTCGCAAAAAAAGGTACCTATGAACAAGGGAAACCTAAGCGCAGAATGGTCGTAGACTTTCAGAAACTTAACAATCAAACTGTTACAGATAGATACCCCATACCTGATGTGGCCACGACCATACAAAATTTAGGAAACGCAAAAGTATTTTCAACTCTAGACTTAGAGTCTGGTTTCCATCAGATCCTTATTAATAAATCAGACAGGGAAAAAACGGCTTTTAGTGTAAATGGAGCTAAATACGAATTTCTTCGTATGCCATTCGGCCTGAAAAACGCCCCATCTATTTTTCAAAGATGCGTGGATGATATCCTTAGACCATATATCGGGAAGTTCGCGTACGTCTATATAGACGATGTTCTCATTTATTCTTCCTCTCCTGAAGAACATATCGAACACATCCGCATAATCATAAATGCCCTTCACCAGGCCAATATGAAAATCTCTAACGAAAAATCTCACTTTTTCAAAGACTCTGTTGAATACTTAGGGCATATAATTAAATACAACAAGATTACAGTTGACCCAACAAAAATACAGACTATTAAAAATTTCCCTATTCCTACAACACTGAAGGAACTCAGATCCTTCCTAGGTCTCGCAAGTTACTATAGAAAATTTATAAAGAATTTTGCAGCCATCGTCAAACCACTAACTACGTTCCTCAGAGGAGAGAACGGTGGCATATCAAAGAATCAAAGTGCAAAAATAAAAATCACTTTAGACGAACCTGCACTAAAAGCACTGAACATAATAAAAGAAGAACTACAAGCCCAGGTCGAACTCTTCCAACCAAATTTTAACAAACCTTTCGAATTAACCACAGATGCTAGCAATTACGCTATAGGAGCCGTATTATCCCAAAACCAAAAACCCATATCATTTATTTCACGAACGCTCAGTGAAACAGAACAGAATTACTCCACAAATGAGAAAGAGTTACTCGCAATTGTATGGTCACTACAGAAACTACGCAACTACTTGTATGGTATAGCAGATTTAACAATATACACCGACCATCAATCTCTAATATTCTCCATATCAGAAAAAAACCCCAATACAAAATTAAAAAGATGGAAAAATTTCATTGAAGAATATGGTGCAAAAATCGTTTACAAACCCGGACATCAGAACGTGGTCGCTGATGCCCTTTCTCGTCAGCAAATAAACAACACTTTAAATTCTGATGACTCCCAACATTCAGCACAAAGCTCACCAACACAAAGACTCAAACGAGTAAAAAAACCAGTAAACTCCTTTAGAAACCAAATTATTGTAAAACGGTCAGATCAGAACCCCATCGAAATATTCTCACAAAACATATTTTCTAACAGCCGACACACGATCTTTTTTAATACGAAAACTGTATTACTAGATAGACTAAAAAATGTAATTAGACCAAAGATAACTAATGCTATACAAATAGACGAGCAAATGTTATTTTACGTCGAAAATGACATTATCAACACATTTCCAACTGTATCGATTGTACTAGCGCAAAAATTGGTGGACGATATTACCGAAACCGAACAACAAGAACAGATCATACAAGACACACACAGACGTGCTCACAGAAACTACAAAAACAACGCACAGGAAATCTCGCTCAGATACTACTGGCCAAACATACGTGACGCTTGTAAAAAAGAAGTACAAAACTGCGAAATCTGCCTCACAAACAAGTATGAACGCCGACCAAATAAACAACCAATAGGATCAGCACCGATACCGAACAAAGTAGGCGAATACATACACTTAGACTTATTTTTTATGAGCAACAATATGTACATTAGTTCAACCGACAAATATTCCAAATTCTGCCATTTGAGACAAATACCATCAAAGAAAGACACATACAAATATGTTGACGAGATACTGTCACAAATATACCCAAACGCAAAGTTTGTAATGACTGATAACGAGTCAACATTTACTGGCATATGTGCACAACAAATATACAAGCGATTACAAATAACGCATACCAAAACTCCAGCCTATCATTCGACAACAAACGGTCAAGTTGAAAGAACGCATAGCACAATTATCGAACTCACAAAAGTTTTAGCGCATCAACACAGTTCGGCTCCCGACGATCAGATATTTGAAGCAGTCCGACAGTACAACAAAACAATCCATTCGGTAACCAACCACAAACCCGAGGACGTGTTTTTTAATCAAAGGGAATATCCTGGCATCAAAGAGCGTCTTCAACAAAACCAGCAAAGAGTTTTGCGATACCATAACCGTAATCGGAAACAGCTCAAATACAAAGAAGGAGAGGTAATATATTCAAAAACGCACAGACGAAACAAAAACGGAAAAAAATACGTGAAACATATAGTAAAAAAAGACAACGGAGAAACAATAACGACCAATAAAAAAGTAATTATCCATAAAGACAATATCAGAGCAAAAGCATGTACGGAATAGTATTTACCTTACTTTTCTCTATCGCACTTTGCGACAATATTATAGATTTAAGCCATAGGAAATATGTACTAGTAGAAACTGATCCTGTTTACATTTATCAGGATACAGCTTTCTTGTATCACATATCCAATCTCTCAAAAATATTGGCGCCATACGAAAGTATAATGAAATCATCATTCAATCTAGAAGACCAACCCCAAACTCAAATTTTAGTAAACAAAATCGAAACTCTGAAAACTCAACTCATTCCCAATATTTATAGATCCAAAAGATCACTTAACTTTCTTGGTTCCATGTTAAAATTCATCACGGGCACACCAGACCACGATGACCTTGTGGAAATAAAAACTTCACTTAATTTGCTAATAGAGAATAATAATAAGCAAAAATTAATTAATTCACAGTTCGAAAGAATACTCGAAAGCCTTGATCCCAAAGCAATAACCGAAAACATTGTTATATCAGAAGTTTATAATGAACTCAAATCAATAACTAACACTATAAATTTTACAAAAACTAATAATTTCTATTCTGGCACATTAAATTTGAAAGACGTGTACGATTTAATAAACCATGAAAAGTTAGATCTTCCAATAATTAATATATTAGAATATGCCGACATTCATATATGTTACCTACAACAAACAATTATAACAATATACAAATATCCTATCCTTGAAACTAAATGTAGCTTATTTAATGTATATCCTTTAGCATATAAGCATGGTAAAATTAATTTAGACCCTAAGATCGCAAAGTGTAACGATTATCAAAGAATATCTAAATGTAGAAATTATATGGGTAACTTTATTTGTAAATCAGAACCCGCTGACAATTGTACTATAAAAATATTAGAAGACAAAACAGCACAATGCGAAACAACCCACGAAAATAATGCTCCACTTCGCATCCTAGAGAATGGATACATTTTGACAGATTACCAGCATACTTGGAACAACATGCATATATCAGGCCCTAAATTGATACACTTCAATGAATCCACGAACATCGATAACATGACATATTACAATCATCAAAGACAACTCAGAGAAATAATACACAATCAACACAACGAAAAACTTGAAGTACTCCGTATCCTTTCTTCAAACTCAATATACAAATTCAGCAATATCCAAACACTCTCAACATTTTTGATACCTATTGTAGAAAATCCAGTACATTTTACGTTCTTCATCATAATAGGATTCCTTACTTTAGTAGTCACCACTTACGGTATGGTACACCTCTGCCGATATCGCGTAAATAGAAGAATGCTTCACAGACAAAGGCAAATTGACGAAATATACGAAGTCGAATTGAATCGTCTTCAACAACAACAATCTGTAGCAGCATAGCGAGGACGCTCCGTTTTAAGAAGGAGGGGAGTTAACGACATAGCCTCGCTCCGGGTCACACACACTCACATACATCTTATCTCCTAATATACATTCCGAACAAAGGCGAACTATGTATATAAACCGATAGAACTCGCTTTGACATGCACTATCAGTCGAACAATAGAAATGAACATGCATTATCTAGAAAGGCATTCTCAACATGTAAACAACAAACATCTGGCAATGGAATAATCCACTGCGATAACCAACTCCGCATCTCAAGTAATAGCAAGATAGCAGATATCGAATTACGACAAAGAAGTCGCATGCAGATAACAGCAGCCGCATTTCATTAGTATAAATAGCTGTAAGATCTTATATTAAAGATTAGTTCTTAAGAATATCAATAAAGGCACGCATTTCGGCGTATAAATAAAATTGTTTAAATTCTTGAACTCATATCGTGTAAACGATATTAACTTATGTCAAACATTAAATCTAAAATTCAACATACGTACTGTGTTTTAATTACACTGTGATAGTCAAAAAAGAAAAGACAAGACCAAATTCGACGGTTTCCCCCTATTTCGGGTCCTGCGAATCGAACTGCATCATTACTTTTTTGAGTTACAATCATGATTTCATACAAAATTTTTTTTTGAAGTTTTTCATCAAAGTGGCCCATTGTAAGAGAAAGGCACATTTTTCTTCGGTCTCTAACTTTTTTAATGTTGACTTTTTTGGTAAACTTTCTTTGGCAAAGCTTCTCAGAATAAGTCCGTCTTTAAGTTCTTAGATGACTGTAAACCCCAAAATCAATGTTTTTTGTGTCCTTATAGCCAATATGTCGAAAAAACTGAAATTTAGTCCATTTTTTTATGTTTTTTCCCTCTCGTTTCGTCAATATTTTAATTTACCCTTTGATAAGTATTGTCGCCATTAACCTCAAAGAAATCTAAAAGCTCCTCCTGTCTTTTGCGGTATCCATACACCTTCACATCTTTAGACAATATATTTACCGATCGAAGATGATGTGCTAGACAAATCGCTTGGCTTTGCAATAATTTCAGCTGTCGTACCATCGTATTCAAACGGGCTTGGGAAATCTCCAAGTGACGACATGGGCTTTCAACTTCGGTTGGGTTATACATTGAGAGTAGATCTGTAGGCTCGGTGGAAAATGTTGGCGAAATATATCTGTCAGTTGGACTTGGGCATCTTGGTATCGGAACATTTAGCTGTGCAGATTGAACACTTTTGTAAACTGTATTTTTTTTGTTGAGTCTTGCAAATTTGTTCTTGCACGCGTAGCAGTTACCAGTATGATGCCATTGTGGATCTATCCAAATCATTGGGATGCCGAACCCCATTTTTAGGCACAGTCTTTTTGACCAGTTATGCAGGTTGTTGTTGCATTGCGTGCAAATGGTATTTGGCACCCAATCTACGTCTCTTATAACGGGCAAATCGAAATATTCCTCGTAGATGCCGGCAGTTCCCGAAGATATTTTGCGTCTACTCCGAGGGCTTGTAAATTTTCCACATACGTAGCAGAACAACGATAGGCCAATTGGACACTTATTCATTTTAATTTATTTCTTAATATACAATTCACTAAAACAATGTTCTTTCCGCGAAGTCAAAGTCAAATTAATTACTGCAATCTATGCTTAAATTTTGACTCTTAGGCAAGCATTTAACGTTTCTTTCAGTGGTTAAAAGCTTGACTCGTTGCTTGCTGATTTGTGTTGGACATTGATAGATAAGTCTTATTAAATTTAATTTAAATATTGTGTAAAAATTAATGATACTTATTGATAACACTTATAAGATACAAAAAAAAAAAAAAAAAAAAAAAATGGCACACAAACATAGTTAGTGTAGCTTTTTTAAAAAATACAAATTTTGTCAAGTTTTTTTTCTAATGGCTAGTTTGCTTAGAACGTTGTCTTTGCTTAAGTTTCTTACTATTACAAGATGTCACTTAATCTATAAGTATCAAAGGGTAAATTAAAATATTGAAGAAACGAGAGGGAAAAAACCTAAAAAAAATGGACTAAATTTCAGTTTTTTCGACATATTGGCTATAAGGACACAAAAAACATTGATTTTGGGGTTTACAGTCATCTAAGAACTTAAAGACGGACTTATTCTGAGAAGCTTTGCCAAAGAAAGTTTACCAAAAAAGTCAACATTAAAAAAGTTAGAGACCGAAGAAAAATGTGCCTTTCTCTTACAATGGGCCACTTTGATGAAAAACTTCGAAAAAAATTTTTGTATGAAACCATGATTGTAACTCAAAAAAGTAATGATGCAGTTCGATTCGTAGGACCCGAAATAGGGGGAAACCGTCGAATTTGGTCTTGTCTTTTTTTTTTTTTTGAAAAAAGCTATCACAGTGTTATATACGTAACAGCATTTGTAGTTGCTACATATGTAGCTTAAATTGGCGTAACGAGAACGAGTGCTGCTTCGGTAAACTGTATGAAATGCAAGGCAAACAGCAAGATAAAATTAATTAAAACTTTAAATATTATAGCCAAGGCGATGTTAGCAAACATCTGAATTTACAAACTTACAGAGATATGTGCATTAGGGTGTCTGTTATTTCCCAAGTTCAATTTTTGCCCTAAAAAATTTCACATTTCCAAACGTCACAGATCCTACAACGTATTACATATAAATGATCAGTTTTTGAGCTATCGAAAAGATATGTTGCAGAAGTCCTTTTTTCACTAAGACGCTACACATTTGAACGGAACAGCCAAACACAGCCAAACAGGAATACTATTGAACGAGAACTGCTATATATATTTCTGGCTTAATAATGAAAATAGGCATATTTATCAACAAAAATTGTTTTCTTTTTGGAACGAAGTTCCTTACGGCAGGATTGCAGAAGATAGGATTTTGCTGCGGGAGCTAACTGAAAAAAAAGTGATAGTAAAAACCGTAAGAAATAACCCGTAAGATCGCTAGTTATAGCCTACTTTTAGGTCTTGCTCTATTATAGCTCTATTATATCATTTGTAATAACAATTGATAATTTAAAACAAAAAAATATTTACCAATTTTTTCTTATTTTTTGCATAAAAAAAATTTCACTTTGAACAAAATATTAAAATTTCATTGAAGTGAAAGGAATAAGTATGGCCACAACGATATTGTGTACATGCAAAATGGACAGCTGTGTTGTCTTGTGTACATGACGGCCATGCTGCACTAAATACGTTTATGGGGAGTTGAATTCTTGCATATTTTTTGGCGCAGGCTTTGACGAAATAACCCGTAAGAAAAAGACTGTAAGATCGCTAGTTATAGCCTTCCTTTAGGTTTTGCAAAATAATTAGGCATGAAAATCTGTAACATTATGGTGTACGCAAACTAGTTTTGAGTGAAGTGCGGAACACATAGAGCGCGACAGACTGCAAACTACATCTGTCAAATATTAACATCCATAAGGGACACTGTTATTTTGACAGCTGCACGACTACACGACTGCAGGCCGACAGTTGTCGTTCCCACTAACTTGAATATTTCCTATATTGCCAACGGCAGTAGGACGACAGTAGAGTTGACAGTAGAATGGAAGATAGAAAGAGGAGGTAGAGTGGTGATGTCACTAATATGTAAAATGTAAAATTATTCTCAGGTCTAACAAACTTGACGTTATTTTACAAATAAAAGCATAAAATAGCTCTATTATATCATTTTATATTTTTTTATTTTACTTAATTCATTATTTCTTAAAATACTATATTTTCTTAATACTTATCTGTACTTAAATAACAACTAATCAGCGAAATTTGAGAGAAAAATCAGGACAACCTACATAAAATAAAATTAAGCAAATTTTTTTTGCAAATTGTATCGATTCTACATTATCCGAAGGAACTTCGTTCCTGCCTGATGTCCCACGACAGCGCATTTCTTGTTTTTTTTTCGTTGGATTTGGCTCGTCTTGGAAGACCCACACGGTCGATTTCTGTTTCGTTTCGGGCACATACGCATAGATCCATGATTCGTCACCTGTGACGATCTTATAAACGTCTTTTGAAGCACCGCGATCGTATTTTTTCAGCATTTCTTTACACCAATCCACACGAGCCTTTTTTTGAGCGATTGTCAAATTGTGCGGGATCCAACGAGAACAAACCTTTTTTACGGCCAGGTGTTCATGCAATGTCGAATGTATGCTGGTGGGAGAAATGCATAGACATGCCTCTATCTGAAGGTATATTACATGACGGTCTTGCATTATCAGTTCACGTACGGCATCGATGTTTTCTGGCACAACGGCTGTTTTTGGACGACCTTCAAGGAATTAGTCTTTGAGCGAGCGTCGATCACGATTGAATTCGTTGCAAATGTTTTTCACAGTGCTTTAGGACGGTGATTCATAGCCATACAAAGATTTTAGTTCATCGATGCACTCTTGTCGTGATAATCTACGTCGAAAGTTGTGAAAAATGATCGCACGAAAATGTTCACGAGTTAGTTCCATTTTTTGGCCGAGATGAATTTTTTAATTCCCTGTAAATAAAACAATTCACGATTAAATGACGAAACGTTCTGAGTGATGTTATGCTAAAAAGTGTTAAATTTTCCAATGGAAATGTCAGATTGCACCTGGCAACACTTAGTGTTGTCTAGTCCAGAAATATATATAGCATCCTACGTATATAGCTGCCATGCAAATCAAGTACTTGTATGGAAAACTTTTCATTTGACAAGATACTCTAAAGAAATTTGGCAATGATTGTTTTCTAAGACCATTTTGAAATCTTCGAAGAAATTGTTTAGATCGGATTTCTATAGCATGTATCTACCATATAAACTGAAAATCACAATCAATGGTATTATAGCTGCGGTGCAGTCGAAGTTAACATTTTTTCTTGTTTTTCATAAGAACCGTCCTTTAAATGTTATATCGCTCCTTTGCTGCAAGACCGACATAAGTAAAAAAAATCGATTTGTCAGAAAACGCGTTTAAAGTTTTCAACTGGCTATAACCTTACACGGAAAACAGGAAATATATTCTCTTCTCAAGCGGAGCATATAAAAGGTATTTATATGAATTTTTCACTCAACATGAAGTATGATATAACGAACAATTCTGCAGCATTAACTCAAAAATCACGTTTTTTGACTTATGCCGGTCTTGCAGCAAATGAGCGATATGCAATTAAAGTTAAGCTAAAATGTACAATGTTGGTATGAAGTTGTATAAAAAAAAAATATACAGACCTCCTTCATAGAGCAAAAAAATTTTTAGCAGAGAATCACTTTCTTAGGCTTGTAGTTTTATTTTTTTAAGAGCTAAAATCTTTATGACAACATATCACACATTACCATATAAAATACAATATATGGGAAAGAGTTCCCTTACACTGATTCCTTTTAGTTAAGGCCAAAACTGTAACTTCATGGGTAATTTACAATAAAAACAATGAACTAGAAAATAATGGACACCCTAATGCACAGATATACCCGAACCCAAACAAGTGAAACCAAGTCTGAGTGCAACAGGTGTTACTGTTGAGGTGACTACTATAAATTTGGTCGGTTGGTTTTGATATTTAAGCATTGGCACCAATAAAATGGTTTGAAGGAGTTGGAAGCATTCAGCCTTTGTATAGTTTTAGCTGAAACTTGCAGATGAAGCGCTTGTAGATGGATAAATTTGCAGATATATTTATATGTACAAAGCTAAATGCGTCATGTAACTGTGTATAAGCATATACAAGTAATTCAATACAAAAATGCACGGATAGTACCTCATAACCTTGTGATTTGGTAAAGGTGCTGAATGTTCAATACCAAGGAAGTTTCCCATCGAAAAATTAAAAAAAAAAAAATAATTGCACAAACTCACTTGCTGAAACGATGAGAGCATTTCTGTGTTTTAGTAAAATGCCTTTGACACCCGGCAGACGAATAAGCTGCAGACAAATGCAAGCATTGATAGAGCGGCGCTCGGCACAAATTACAGGTTAAAGAGTCAACGAAAATATTTTAGTAGTTAAATAGTGACGGTTGGAAAAAAAAAAAATGCGCTGTCGTGGGACACCAGGCAGGAACGAAGTTCCTTCGGATAATGTAGAATCGATACAATTTGCAAAAAAAAATTGTGATTAATTTTATTTTATGTAGGTTGTCCTGATTTTTCTCTCAAATTTCCCTGATTAGTTGTTATTTAAGTACAGAGTTTAAGTATTAAGAAAATTTAGTATTTTAAGAAATAATGAATTACGTAAAATAAAAAAATAATTCAAATTATGTCTAAATAAAAATTGGTTTTAAACTATCAATTGTTATTACAAATGATATAATAGAGCTATTTTATGCTTTTATTTGTAAAATAACGTCAAGTTTGTTAGACCTGTGAATAATTTTACATTTTACATATTAGGTGACATCACCACTCTACCTCCTCTTTCTATCTTCCATTCTACTGTCAACTCTACTGTCGTCCTACTGCCGTTGGCAAATATAGGAAATATTCAAGTTAGTGGGAACGACAACTGTCGGCCTGCAGTCGTGTAGTCGTGCAACTGTCAAAATAACAGTGTCCATAAGAACGTCTGTATTTTAATATTTGGCAGATGTAGTTTGCAGTCTGTCGCGCTCTATGTGTTCCGCACTTCACTCAAAACTAATTTGCATACACAATAATGTTACAGATTTTCATGCCTAATTATTTTGCAAAACCTAAAGGTAGGCTATAACTAGCGATCTTACAGTCTTTTTCTTACGGGTTATTTTCTCAAAGCCTGCGCCAAAAAATATGCAACAATTCAACTCCCCATAAACGTATTTAGTGCAGCATGGCCGTCATGTACACAAGACAACACAGCTGTCCATTTTGCATGTACACAATATCGTTGTGGCCATACTAATACCTTTCACTTCAATGAAATTTTAATATTTTGTTCAAAGTGAAATTTTTTTTATGCAAAAAATAAGTAAAAATTAGTAAATATTTTTTTGTTTTAAATTATCAATTGTTATTACAAATGACATAATAGAGCTATAATAGAGCAAGACCTAAAAGTAGGCTATAACTAGCAATCTTACGGGTTATTTCTTACGGATATTTCTTACGGGTTATTTCTTACGGTTTTTACTATCACTTTTTTTTCAGTTAGCTCCCGCAGCAAAATCCTATCTTCTGCAAGCCTGCCGTAAGGAACTTCGTTCCAAAAAGTTTAGCATTTGCGCTGAAATCAATATTCACGAATTTATTGTAAGAGAGGCATACATACAAACGTCAAAGAGTTTCAAATGAAACGCTGTATATTTTACACACTAATGTTTGTTTTTATGTCTAAAAAACCCTTTTACCAAAATGACCCAAAAAGCTACCGTGATAACACTACGAGTATCCTACCGTCACTCGACCGAAGCGAGGTGAAAAGAACTCTAAGGGGGCCTAAGAGCAACAAAATTAAAGTGCCAATGGACTGCCCTGAGCTGTTTATTGCTTGCCGTAAGGAGCTTCATTCACTTGCGAGTGGCCAGAAACGATTCTTTTAGATTTGGGTCAAGCAGCTCACGACTTCCGGTGTTTGACCAAGTATCCTCTGGGTAGCCTAAGAACATCAGATTGCAATTTCCGAAAAAATTGTTCAGATCAACACTTTTGTTTATTTTGTGTCATACTTAGGCATTTGTGAAGGGTATTATAGCTTCAGTGGAACTGAAGTTTTTCTTATTTTTTTGTTTCTTATTTTTGATAACTACTTGCAGTTTATTCAAGTTATTTGTTGATATTCTAAACTTGCCAGAATATTTGCGTTACCTTTATACTAAGACTTTCGGCTCATTTGTTTGAAATAGGTTTGTTACAAGCTATGCCTTATTAATTGTAACTCGGTATATTCAATTTTCTTAAAACAAATTACTTTGACACACCTTCCTCTGTATAGACATATGGTAAACAACGGTACCCATATAAAGGTACTGTTAAAAACTGCTAAAAGTGCGATAAATCAATAAATAAATACATCAGAGACATCGAATTTTACCACCAAGATAATATGAGAGAGCATTATGGGAAGCCCCCGAAAATTGTGCGAAGGCCGTGGCACCTTGTTTTTGTGAAATCCCATATCCCGGGACTGGAATAATCTATTTAAATTAAATTTAGTACGTATCTTCTTTGTAACATTTTTATGTTATGGTGCGAAAATAGACAAAATCGACTACAAGCTCGCCTACTTCTCATATAACACAATTTAAATTCTTTTTTGTTCTTTCACTTTTCAAGACACAACTCAAGAACTAATTAATATAACGGAATAAAATTTTGCAGTAATAATTCCTTTAAAATAGGAAACCTTTTGACTAAAAATCTTCGTTAACACCCTAGATATCAAATATGTAGACCCCAGTATCTTTCGTTGAGTTTTGACAGAAAATATCGAAAAAACCAATGTGTGAGATATATAATTGAAATTCAGGGATAATCCTGCTTTGACAGTGATATGTTTGTATGGCGAAAATTGGTCGAATCGGGCCAATACTATCCTAAGACCCCATATACCTAATACAAAGATTTTCGAATATCCAGGTGACTTTAAGCTGAATAAATCAATCAATATTTGAGTTATCTCAATGAAAATGAGCAAACGTATTTTACTCATAACGGTGTATCTTTGACCTAGCTATGATCATTATCAGGATTTTCGAACATCCGGCTGACTTTGCTCCATAAAATAGTTAATGAAGAATATAGGGCCGATACTAACCCAACTCCCATATACTTCATATAATTTTTCTAACAAATCTTAATTTTAGCCGAATTTGTCGGACTGTGGAGGATGGAGTCATGTGTAGAAGTTCATGCAAGTGAAGAAAGATCGCCATTCACTTGGGATCGACCAGAAACGATTCTTTTACATATGACTCAAGTGGCTCACGACTTCCGGTCTTTGACCAAGTATCCTCTGGGTAGCCAAAGAACATCCGTTTGAAGGCGAGCTAAAGAGAGAAGATGAAACACCCCCCAGCAAAGGGTTGTGCGCTGGGTTTGAGACCCGCCACGTAAAAAAACACTCCAATGAAAAAGCTACAACAGCCTAGGATGAGAGACCCGCCTTGTGATGACGACCACGGCAAACGAAATAAGGACTACGAGTTGAGGGCATGTACCTGGAATGTCCGGTCCCTTAATTGCCACTGCCCAGCTGGTTGATGTCCTCTTAAAAATAAAGGCTGACATCACCACCGTCCAAGAAATGCGATGGACGGGACAAGGACAGAGACGAGTAGGTCCTTGTGGTATTTACTACAGTGGCCATATAAAGGAGCGTAAGTTTGGTGTGGGAGAGAGACTCCGTCGCGAAGTACTATCGTTCACTTCGGTGAGTGAACTTCTAGCCACAATCCGCATCAAAGCGAGGTTCTTCAACATATCGTTTATTTGCACCCACGCCTCGAGCTTGGTGACTTTAACTCCAGGGTGGGTGGGTATCTTTGGAATTACGGTCGGTAATTTAAGCCTCTACGAAGAAACATCTCCAAACGGGTTGAGGCTGATCGACTTCGCTGGGGTCCGAAATATGGTTATCTGTAGTACTAGATTCCAACATAAGAAGATTTATCAAGCTACCTGGCTGTCTCCGGATTAAAAAACTACCAACCAGATCGATTATATTGTGATAACCGCAAGACACGTCTCCTGTGTATTAGATGTGCGTGCGCTCCGAGGTCCTAACATCGACTCGGACCGCTATCTTGTTGCAGCCAAGACTCGCACCCGAGACAAACACAAGGAAGGTTCGACGTCGAGAAGCTGCAATCACAACGGACAGCCGAACGATTTTCTACTTGGCTTGCACTCTTCCTCACTGGGAGCACTCTTAAACAACTCGGTATAAGGGAATTGTGGGACGGCATTTCAAACTCCTTACGTTCAGCTTCAACCGAAACCATTGGTTTTCGGAAAGTGCAAAAGAACAGCTGGTACGACGAGGAGTGCCGTGTCGCAACGGAGAGAAAACAGGCTGCCTACCTCGCAACGTTACGATCGACCACAACACGTGCGGGATGGGTTAGATACCGAGAGTTGAAGAGGGAAGCGAGACACATTTGTAGACAGAAAAAGAAAGAGGCCGAAATGCGTGAGTACGAAGAGCTTAATAAGCTGGCCGACAAAGGTTATTCTCCAAAATTCTACGAAAAAATGCGGCGGCTTACAGAAGGTTTTAATACCGGAGCATACTCTTGTAGAACCCCCAAAGGTGATCTTGTCACCGATGCCCAGAACATACTTAAATTATGGAGGGAACACTTCTCCAGCCTGCTGAATGGCAGTGAACGCACAACACCAGGAGAAGACGAACCCGATTCCCCAATCGATGACGATGGAGCAGACGTTCCATTGCCCGACCATGAAGAAGTTCGAATAGCAATTGCCCGCCTGAAAAACAACAAAGCAGCAGGGGCCAACGGATTGCCGGCCGAGCTATTCAAACACGGCGGTGCAGAACTGATAAGGAGCATGCATCAGCTTCTTTGTAAAATATGATGAGACGAAAGCATGCTCAACGATTGGAATTTAAGTGTCGTGCTATGCCCAATCCATAAAAAAGGAGACCCTAAAATCTGCGCCAACTACCGTGAGATTAGCCTCCTCAACATCGCATATAAGGTTCTATCGAGCGTATAAAGTTCTATCGAGCGTATTGTGTGACAGATTAAAGTCCACCGTCAACAAGCTGATTGGAGCTTATCAGTGTGGCTTTAGACCTGACAAATCAACAACGTACCAGATATTCACCATGCGTCAAATCCTGGAAAAGACCCGTGAAAGGAGAATCGACACACACCACCTCTTCGTCGATTTCAAAGCTGCTTTCGACAGCACGAAAAGGAGCTGCCTTTATGTCGCGATGTCTGAATTTGAAAACTAACACGGCTGTGTAAGCTGACGTTGAGTAACACCTAAAGCTCCATCAGGATCGGGAAGGACCTCTCCGAGCCGTTCGATACCGAACGAGGTTTCAGACGAGGTGACCCCTATCGTGCGACTTCTTCAACCTGCTTCTGGAGAAAATAGATCGAGCTGCAGAACTAAATAGAGAATGTACCATTTTCTATAAGAGTGTACAACTGCTGGCGTATGCCGATGATATTGATATCATCGGCCTCAACACCCGCGCCGTTAGCTCTGCTTTCTCCAGACTGGAAAAGGAAGCAAAAGAAATGGGTCTGGCAGTGAACGAGGGTAAGACAAAATATCTCCTATCATCAAACAAACAGTCGTCGCACTCGCGACTTTTCACTCACGTCACTGTTGACAGTCATAACTTTGAAGTTGTAGATAATTTCGTCTATCTTGGAACCAGCGTAAACACTACCAACAATGTCAGCCTAGAAATCCAATGCAGGATAACTCTTGCCAACAGGTGCTGCTTCGGACTGAGTAGGCAATTGAGAAGCAAAGTCCTCTCTCGACAAACAAAAACCAAACTCTATAAGTCCCTCATAATTCCCGTCCTGCTGTATGGTGCAGAGGCTTGGACGATGTCAATAACGGATGAGTCGACGTTGCCAGTTTTCGAGAGAAAAGTTCTGCGAAAGATTTATGGTCCTTTGCGCGTTGGCCACGTCGAATATCGCATTCGATAGAACGATGAGTCCTCGAGATATACGACGACATTGACATAGTTCAGTGAATTAAAAGACGGCGGCTACGCTGGTTAGGTCATGTTGTCCGGATGGACGAAAACACTCCAGCTCTGAAAGTATTCGGCGGAGTACCCGCCGAAGGAAGCAGAGAAAGAAGAAGACCTCCACTCTGTTGGAAGGACCAAGTGGAGAAAGACCTGGAAAAGAAGAAACGACTGGCGCGCTGTTGTTAACTCGACTATAATCGACGGCTAAAAAGACCATAAATCTTTTGCAGAACTTTTGTCTAAAAACCCGTAACGTAGACTCATCAGATGTTGTCATCGTCCGTCTTATAGAGACTTGAGTTTTAAATTTTCACCTCAATCCAAAGTAGCACCTGTTGTCAACAGTGATACTACGTTAAATTTGAAAGCTGGTATTGTAATTGGTGTTGATTCTGGTTTTAAGATAGATGAAAATTATTATGATGACAGGAAATTGAACTAGCGGTAGCATTAAGCTATTTCCATATTAACCCCGTCTGAATGGCTGGCCACAATGGAATTATCGAAAATTGTAAAGCCGACGAGCTTGCAATTAAGAGCACTTATCACCAGTTCCATCAGGATGGAAATGAGGATAGGTTGCCCTGCCTTCGTTCACCCAGGCGTAGAATATTATATATAGTATGTACATAAAACATCAGCATGACAAGTTGGGTCAATTTAACCATGACCGCCTGTTTATCTGTGTGTATATACGCGAACAAATCTTTCAGTCTTTGACATACCGATCTAAAATTTTGCACACGTCTTTATCCCCCAAGAAGTTGCTCATTTGTCCGAACGGTCGATAGTATACCACTATAGCATATAGCTGCCATACAATCGGAAATACCCTCAAGAAATCTGGATTTTTTTTTAAGGTAATGACACATTCCCTAAAGGAATTGCTCAAAGTTCTTATAACGAATATTATAGTGATATATGGTAGAAGTAGCGATAAAGCTTGACAGTTTTGTCGCCTGTTGCTTTTAATTGCCGTAGCTAACTTCACTTGACGAATTGTGGCAGCTATGGAAATCATTAGAGCAAGAACCTGTTCCAGGAGAGTGAGTAAACACAAAAGGCAAAGAAGATGAACAAGAAATCTGCACAAATTGGGTCAAAATGACCCAAATTTAAGAAACAAACGCGTATTACCATGCCTTAGGATGGCTAATTGCTTATAAAACCATTTTGATACCCTCAGTCTGAGTCTTATGATGAGTTGTACGTACACATTTTTTTCCAGGACGAGCCAGTTTTTTTACATAATTTTTTAAAAACTTTTCGTACGCATATACAATTTGTGGGTAATTTTGACCACCAAGAAAATTTATGCTCAAATGTGACTAAACAGAAAAAGCGTGCTAGTGCTCATTTGTGAATTTTGCGATGCCTAGTGATAACGGTATTGAACTTTATTTTCTGATTTTTTTAGATGCTTTGTATGTACATATGTATGTAGTTGGTGAATTTTGTTTTGCTCTGGGATAACTGTGTTCTACTACATACAGCAAACATACGTCCAAGCTTATGAAACTGTTGTCAGTTGTGTGATTTATTTCAACTGTGAAGACGCTCGGGTATACAATTTTTTTGCTCAGTGATATGCGAATGTAAAAATCTGCGCAATTAAAATGCAGCGAAGAAACCATTTGTATATATTCTATCACGTCAAAGAATTGAAGAAATTGTCAATGATGATGACGAGTCATTTGATGAAGCGTCTAATAAAGATCAAAATTTTCAATGTGATGAATCTGAAATAAATAAGTCTGACATATCTACAGATCCTTTTGATAGCATTGAAAGTCTTAGCAGAGAAACACAAGGAAATAATGAATGTTTTCCTGCAAAAGATGGTACGATTGTTTGGTATAAAGATCCTCAACAAATGCAATGCAGCAGAATGCGACAAGAATGCATTCTTTCAAAAAACCAGGCCCTTCACAACACGAACGTTCCTTGTTTGCTAGCTTAAAAGGTGCTTTCGATTTATTAATTTCACTAGAACTGAAACAAATTATTGTTGAAATGACCAACCTCAAGGGCGTGCAGTTATATGAAAGTAAGTGGGAGATCATTGATATAATGGAACTTGAAGCATACCTTGGGCTGCAGATCATGGCTGGTGTTTCCAAGTCTAACGGGGAAAGCTTGAGATATTTATGGGATGAAACAAATGGAAGACCCATATTCCGCGCTGTTATGTATATTGAACGATTTATGCAAATTTCACGATGCCTCCGTTTTGGTAGCCATGAAGATAGGGAAACCAGATGGTTACGTGATAAGCTAGCTCCAATAAGAAATATTTGGGACAAATGGAGCAAAAATCTTAAACTGATGTATAATCCAAATGAAAATGTGACCGTCGATGAGCAGCTGGTACCTTTTCGTGGAAGATGCTGTTTTAGACAGTACATACCTTCCAAACCTGCCAAATATGGCATAAAAATATGGGCTCTTTGCGATTCCAAGTCCAACTACGCATAGAATATGGATGTCTATCTAGGAAGGGTCAGAAATACTCAGCCAGAAAAGAACCAACGTAAAAGCTATCAACATGAGAAAAAAAGCAGTGAAACAAACAATACAAAAATATTTTCTTTAGGTGAAAATGTAGTTATAAATCTCACACGCAATTTGGGGAGAGGTTATACCGTCACGTGTGACAACTTTTTTACAACCTACAATTTGGCTGTCGAATTGCTACGACGTAAAATAACGGTAGTAGGAACAGTTAGAAAGAACAAGAAGTTTCTTCCCCTCCAAGCTATTGACGTCAGGAAAAACCAGAGTATTATTCGGAATTCTTTTTCACACAAAATGTGACTGTTGTGATCTACATGCCAAAGAAATACAAATTCGTTGTTGTAATGAGTACTCTTCATCATTCGGCAGAGACTAGGGATGATCATAAAAAGAAACCAGAAATAATACATCACTATAATGCGACTAAAGTAGGTGTTGATGCGCTGGACCAATTAGTAGCAACGTACACATGTAAACGCCAAACGAAACGATGGCCAGTTGCACTCTTTTCCAATATGGTCGATGTTTCGGGATATAACGCATATGTTACATGGACCGAACTTAATCCCGAATGGAACAGAACTAAAACTTTAAGCGGCGATTATTTTTAGTAGACTTGGCCACATCTTTGGTAACCCCGCACATTGCACGCCGAAAGCGAATGCCCTATGGTCCTTCTGCAAAAAGAGTTGTGGAAAACACCCAGGAAGCAGTCGCAGCAGACACTCCCAGTTTATCCACGGTCGTGCAGCCTCAAGATTCTCCTTTATGCTCCTTGGGTAAGAGACAAAGGTGTTTTTATTGTCCACATACTAAAAACTCCAACAAGCATTCAGTTCGTTGCGATAAATGCTTGAAATTTATATGCAAACGACATAGTGTAAAGGCAGTTATGTGTATAAATTGTCAGAATTGATTTATTTTTTACTGACTCCTATTGAAAACAATTTTGAATTTGTTAATTTTATGTGTGAATAATAAAAAAAATGAGTTTGCCATTATAATTTTACCATACTGATGTGTTTTTGCTATTGGGTCATATTGACCCACAAATTGTTTATGAGGGGTACAATCTCAATTTGTGCAGAAGGATTAAGTAAGCACTTGTATGAGAGAGTGTCAGCAACAATCTGTTGACTGATGCAATTATCTTTATGAAACATAAATTTATAGTGTGTATATGTGCACGTAAGTTTGGATAGTTGAGATAGTGATATACACAAATGGTAACCTTACCCAAGAATCGAATAGCTTCGGTTGGAAGCTCGTGTAATTTTGTTTACCACTTCAGTTGAGACGTATTTGGTATCTAAATATAGTCGTACAAGCTAGATTTATTCCACAGTGAGTAACTAAAAGATGTGTACTAACTTATGTAAAATTTTAAATATCAATATCATCGACATACGTCTGCAGTTGTACACTCTTATAGAAGATGGTACCTCCTCTGTTGAGTTCTGCAGCTCGAAATATTTTCTCCAGAAGCAGGTTGAAAAAGTCGCACGATAAGGAATCGGCTTGTCTGAAACATCGTTTGGTATCGAACGGCTCGGAGAGGTCCTTCCCGATTCTGACGGGGCTTTTCGTGTTGCTCAACGTCAGCTTACACAGCCGTATTAGTTTTGCGGGGATACCAAATTCAGACATCGTGGCATAAAGGCAGCTCCTTTTCGTGCTGTCGAAAGCAGCTTTGAAATCGACGAAGAGGTGGTGTGTGTCGATTCTCCTTTCACGGGTCTTTTCCAAGATTTGGCTCATCGTGAATATCTGGTCGGTTGTTGATTTACCAGGTCTAAAGCCACACTGATAAGGTCCAATCAGTTTATTGACGGTGGGCTTTAATCTTTCACACAATACGCTCGACAGAACCTTATATGCGATGTTGAGGAGGCTAATCCCACGGTAGTTGGCGCAGATTGTGGGGTCTCATTTTTTATGGATTGGGCATAGCACACTTAAATTCCAATCGTTGGGCATACTTTCGTCCGACCATATTTTGCAAAGAAGCTGATGCATGCACTTTATCAGCTCTTCGCCGCCATGTTTGAATAGCTCGGCCGGCAAACCATCGACCCCTGCCGCTTTGTTGTTTTTCAGGCGGGTAATTGCTATTTGAACTTCTTCATAGTCGGGCAATGGAACGTCTGCTCCATCGTCATCGATTGGGGTATCGGGTTCGCTTTCTCCTGGTGTTGTGCGTGCACTGCCATTCAGCAGGCTGGAGAAGTGTTCCCTCCATAATTTAAGTATGCTCTGGGCATCGGTGGCTAGATCACCTTGGGGGGTTCTACAAGAGTATGCTCCGGTCTTGAAACCTTCTGCAAGCCGCCGCATCTTTTCGTAGAATTTTCGAGCATTACCCCTGTCGGCCAGCTTTTCAAGCTCTTCGTACTCACGCATTTCGGCCTCTTTCTCTTTCTGTCTACAAATGCGTCTGGCTTCCCTCTTCAACTCTCGGTATCTAACCCATCCCGCACGTGTTGTGGTCGATCGTAACGTTGCGAGGTAGGCAGCCTGTTTTCTCTCCGCTGCGACACGGCACTCCTCGTCGTACCAGCTGTTCTTTTGCACTTTCCGAAAACCAATGGTTTCGGTTGCAGCTGTACGTAAGGAGTTTGAAATGCCGTCCCACAGTTCCCTTATACCGAGTTGTTGACGAGTGCTCTCAGAGAGCAGGAGTGCATGCCGAGTAGAAAAACGTTCGGCTGTCTGTTGTGATTGCAGCTTCTCGACGTTGAACCTTCCTTGTGTTTGTTGGCGTGCTGCACAGAGGCGGGTGCGAATCATGGCTGCAACAATAAAGTGGCCCGAGTCGATGTTACATCTAAAACACTGGAGACGTGTCTTCCGTCTATCACAACATGATCGATCTGGTTGGTGGTTTTTCGATCCGGAGACAGCCAGGTAGCTTGATGTATTTTCTTATGCTGGAATCTAGTACTACAGATAACCATATTTCGGGCCCCGGCGAAGGGGCCTCAACCCATTTGGGGATGTTTCCTCGTGGAGGCTGAATTTACCGACCGTGGTGCCAAAGATACCTTCTTTGCCCACACTGGCATTGAAGTCGCCAAGCACGATTTTGACATCGTGGCGGGGGCATCTCTCATAAGTGCGCTCTAAGCACTCATAAAAGGCATCTTTGGTCACATCGTCCTTCTGTTCCGTCGGAGCGTGGCGCAGATCAGCGATATGTTGAAGAACCTCGCTTTGACGCGGATTGTGGCTAGACGTTCATTATCCGGAGTGAATGAAAGTACTCTGCGACGGAGTCTCTCTCCCACCACGAATCCAACACCAAACTTGCGCTCCTTTATATGGCCACTGTAGTAAATTTCACAAGGACCTACTCGTCTCTGTCCTTGTCCCGTCCATCGCATTTCTTGGACGGCGGTGATGTCAGCCTTTATCTTTACGAGGACATCTACCAGCTGGGCGGCACCTTCCCAATTAAGGGACCGGACATTCCAAGTGCACGCCCTCAAATCATAGTCCTTATTTCGTTTGCCATGGTCGTCATCAAAAGGGGGTCTCTCATCCGAGGCTGTTTAAACTTTTTCATTGGGGGTGTGTTTGTACGTGGCGGGTCCCAAACCCTATGCAGGGGGTGTTTCGCCTTCTCACTTTAACTCGCCTTCAAACGGATGTTCTTAGGCTACCCAGAGGATACTTGGTCAAACACCGGAAGTCGTGAGCTGCTTGAGTCATATGTAAAAGAATCTTTTCTGGCCACTCCCAAGTGAATGGCGATCAGAGAACTTTCCTCACTTGCGTGAACTTCTACACATGACTCCATCCTCCATTAAATTTGCTTAGTTTATTAAAATATAGTTAGTTTTATTAAAATATATTAATCCCGTCAACGGAAATTATATTAAAGTCAACATCATATGTGATATAAACTCAACCGAAGAGGCGAAATGGTATATACAAATACTAAGTTGATGGAGAAAACGTTAACGTTCTTTATATTAGAGATATGAAGTTTATATCAATATCTAGACCAACTTTTTTCATATAAGGCGCTAAACCATTTCTAAAATTTTTAAATTTTTAAGAAAAATTCATTACATTTAATTTTATTAAACTACTAGCTAGCCCCGCAGCTGTTGTCCTGCGGGAAATTATATGTTTTGAAATGAAAAGTAAGTTGAATTTATCATCTAATGTTTTTTTTCAATGTAACGTAGCTTGATAAACAAGAAACAGAAAAGAATCTTCTCCAACCCGTGAGCACGCCACGTATATCTGGCCGTGTCAAAAACATGGAATTTCCAAATTTATGTCACACACTATGCAACTATGCTTGTGTCCTGTATAGAAAATTATATTTGTGACACAAGTACATTACTACATAAATGTACACATGTAAACAATAAATGAAATAAATAGAAATAATTGAAGGCATACACGCAACAATTATTGTACCAATTTCATCGAATTGTACAACTGATTGTTACGTATATGGGGCAGTTGTATGAGTTGTGCCAACTGATTGGAGGAAAATCAAAATTTTTTGATATTTTGTCAAGTTGGATGTGTTAGTTGGATAGTGTTTGGGTTGGTCGTGCGATTTCAAACGATTTCGCCATTTTATTTCGGCTGTCAACGAGAGCGCGTCATATATAATAAGTAAAGGAACATCTTCCGAACTCATATTTAAGCAACGAAGTGAATATTTAAAATTAAGTTGGCCTCAAAATTGTGTTAAAAGTTGTGTCGTATGTAGCGACAAGGGCAATATCTAGCCCAACTCAATCAACCAACTAATTGTTGCGTGTATGCCTTCCATAACAGTCCACTAAATATCAAGTAAAACTTGCTCACAAAAATGTAAAAATCACTGCCTATTGAATAAAACTCATAAACTAGTCTAATAGCGGGATCCTGTAACCAGTCTCTAGTCTCTATTTGAGACATTTTGAGACAAAGTATCAATTTGATACTAGTTACTATTCACTAAATAGTCTCTAGCGTTAGTCTCAAAATATTGAGACCTGGTAGTTAGCTGGTCACAAACCTAAAAAGAACTATTGCTGCCATTTTCAATGTACTGAATAGAGATCATCATAGATATTAATCGATTGTCGTTTTTTTTTACATTTTTTAAGCAATTCAAAGACGAAAAGGTTAAAAATAAATAAATTTTACATAAATTTCGTAAATATTATGAAACAAAGTCAACATATATTTTTATTTTTATTGATAATTATGTTTTTTGACAATGTTATAGAAAAGTTAATATTTGTTATCGACATATTTATTATCATTCAAGTGTAAAAACATCTCTGAATAATGAAATGTAATAGATTTTGAGACTGTCACTTACAGAATAGCAAAATCGTCTCAAGTCTCAAAAATTGTCTCTAACTCAAAATCTCAAATTTAGAGACATGATACTGTCTCACGTTACAGAATCGCACGGTAAGAATACATAAAACTAATATAAATATACATAAACTAATATAAATATACATACATACTCCAAATACTAATGCGCAAAAGCAGCAACTGATAACAGACTATCTATGGTGTGCACGTATGTGTATAAGTGCGTAAATGCATTGAGTCACACAGTGATTCTAAACAGTTGTAAAATATCAATGCGTTGGTATCTGAAGTATGCAATAAAAATATCCCTGCCAACCATGAGCGGGTAAAAAACCAGATAATCAGTGGATAACATGGTGGTAAACATGGGGGTAAACATATAAAGTGTGTCTTAGGCCGTGCGAATATTTTACCGTATTTTCCCCTCACACGTACGTATATATGTGATCATACATCTCTGCTGCGCTCATTCAGCAGTGTCATATAAAAAAGTATATCTGCCCTGATCTAATATCCCCAATCGACGGCTGATGCAGGGTTGCATTTTTTAAATCCTACTTTAAAAATTTATTAAAATTTCAAAGAAAAATTTTTAATTTTTAAATTATTAATTTTATTAATTTTAATAAATATTTACATAAAATTATAATTAATATATTGCTAACATTTCATAAATAAAAATATATTTAATTTAAAAAAAGAATTTCGTCTGAGAAAAGATTAATTAAAGAAAATAATTAATAATAGCTGAAAATAAAAGAGTGAAAAAAGATTATTAAAGACAAATACCTACAAATAAAAGAGTGGAAAAATATTATAAAAGACAAATACCTTAAAATAAAATAAAGGTTATTAAAACCTGAAAAAAAATGGCAAATACCTGAAAATACAGTAAAGGTAATAAAATCTGCAAATAAATAATAATTACATTGAATTTGTAATATCTTAAAGAAAAACAAAGATTAGTTGTATAAAATGATAATAATATCTGAAAGAAAAGATATATATTATTTGATCATTTAAAATATAAAACAAACATCTGTTTTCACATATTATATTGGATTGCGCAGGCCGCCTTAAACGCATAAAATACATACATATGCACATATGTATGTATTTATTTTTGCGTATTATCTTGGACTGCGCAGTCCAATTTCAAAGTATACACACTTTTTTCACATACTTACTTAACATTTGATATTTGCCGCTTCTGATGATATAGCTGTTATAATGCTATAAAAATAAATGAAGCAATTATTTTCAAAATATTGTTAAAAAAACATAAAATTCATTTACTTACCTTCTTGTTGTACGAGCCTCCTTCACGATGGTACGATCACGAACGACATGCGGCTTTCAATCGTTTTTTTTTTTATTACCCTTTTTGGGATTTTCTATTGTCACTATTGACAATTATGTTTTCTCCTTCGCACTCATTCAAATAAATCAAAACATGAGACAAACTTTTTTTCATCGCATTTAGGTAAACAAAAAGTAATCCGAAAATGCGCGTTGGTGTTAGTGTATAGATAAAAAACGTGTAGTTGTGTTGGAATATTTGTCTCAAGCGGGTAGCCGTGGTTGGCAGGGATAATACATATTTACACGTATGTATATGTTTATGTACAATAATCATAAACACATATACATACATACATATGTACATAGTTAAGAGATTAGAATTAAGAAATGTTTTGAGGAAAGAAATTTTAGTAAAGAAAATCAGAGTCAAACCTAAACTGTCACAGTACCAAAGCATTTTGAAGAGTGTTTTCTGCACACTTGGATCTATGCATATAATCCGGAAACAGACAATATCATGCCGAAGGTGAGCCGAGCCGAAAAAAAGTCGAAGCAGATCAAAAATCAAAGTTATGATTACAGTGTTCTTCTATAATCGAGGTGTGGGACCATTTGAGTGTTATGCGTAGTTTGAGAAAAGCTATTCGTAAAACGAGACCGGAATTATGAGCCAACAACTGTTGGTTTTGCATCATGATAATGCACCGTCGCATTCTGCTACGATTCTTCGTGAGTTTTTCGCCAAATTTTCAACTACTATCTTGCCGCAACCACCATATTCGCCAAATTTAGCTGCGTGTGACTTATGGCTATTCAGCAAACTCAAACAACCGCTTCGGGGAGACTGATTTGATTCAATTAAAGACTTTAAGCGTGTATTAAAGGCTATCGGAAATTTGACAACTGTTTCGAGGATTGGAAAAAACGTTAGCAGAAGTGTATTGGGACCAAAAAGGACTACTTTGAGGGGACGAAATGGCTTTTAAAGAATAAATTAAGAATTTTTAAATTATGAACGAAGTCATTCCATTTTTGCTCATAGTAGTTTATACATTTCTCAAATTGCTGGTCTTTAATTTAGTGGAATATTTCATTTCCTTTCTTTGTGAATGCATACTAAAGGAGCGATTTGAACATCGGGTAAATTTTTTTATTTTCCTTGTATTGATTTTCTGCTATTTAGCACCTTTTCGTAGTGCCCAACTAAAAAAAACCATAACGCAATGTCGTCGACAAAATTTATTGCTAAACTTACTTAAGATACCGATGCAGTAGTACAGTAGCTCATATACGCACTTATGCTTATAATACATATATACCAATGTGAAGATGGAAGTATACAATTTCATACTATACAATGTATGTATGTAATTACTATAGAAGAGTGCACATTGTGTAGACACGTAGGAAATTTTTTATGCTTTCGTACGTACACTTAATGTGTTCGCAGTTGACTATTTTTACTCCTTCCATTGCTTTTCGAACGTTTTATAAGTTTTTATAGGGCTTACGTTATGTGACGTCGTTGCACCACCCATTTGTGAAACGTGCTTCTAGCGATTGAACGCATACATGTTTACAAGTATACTTATCTATTTCTGTGTAGGTTTTAACTTAATACACTTTTCACAAACTATTTTCATTTGTGGTAAAACTATTTAAACGACGTTGTTTTTATACTCTTGCAACATGTTGCTACAGAGTACAATAGTTTTGTTCAAGTAACGGGTGTATATATCACTGGCACGCCGACAAATCGTTATTAACCCAAAACACTAGCGACACTGCAGAAATGGTTGAAATAGAAAGATAATCTCGTCCACTCCCCATATAACGGTACTGTTAAAAGCTGTCAATAACTGAAAGACAGAGATACATACAAACAAATGTACGCCAGATATAGTATGGGGGCACTTCATTGGAGCCGAGGTAAAAATTTGACGATGTGCGTGGCCAAAATCCACTTTTGGGCAAACTCATATTTGGACTAATTTTGATTAAATTTAGTTTGTTATATTCCTCTCACATTCTTATATCACAGTGTGAAAATGAGTGAAATCAATTAATAGTTATAACTGAATAAAAAACTAATAATTCCTGTAATTTATGCCAGGTAATGACTAAAAATTGTCAAAATCCAACCAAAACTTTTCAAGCCCCCAAATACCGGAAATGGGGACTCTAGTATCTATAGTTGACTTTTGACCGAAAATATCAGTTGGTGTAAAATTCCGAGAGAATCTTTCGTTAAGCCCCCATTTACCTAATATCGGCCATTATTTGAGTTATCTAATTACAGAGCGTGTTTTACTCAAAACAGTGTATGTTTGTGTCTAAAGTACTTAAAATTAGGAGAACGCTTGATCCATAATATTAATATCAGGATATTTAAAACAAAAATCTCATATACAGGTGCTCTTTGCCACTGCGATCCCCGTATCAAATTATAGTTTTGTACTTTTATTTTTATTAAGAAATGCGCATACCGAGTTTTATCAAGATATCTCAATTCTTGCTCAAGTTACAGCTTGCAAGTATGGACGGATGGACAGTCACCCGGATTTCAACCATAATCTATCTCCATTTGTTTTAGGTGATACAAGCAACCAGTAGGTGAAAAAACTATTATACTCTGTAGCAACATGTTACAACGACGTAAAAATTAATCTACTCACTGATATCCATTATCCGTAAAATGGGAATGAAAGGCAACTTAATGGAAATGTTTTTTCATTATGTTGACTATTTTCAACAAGACAGCTGGTCCTATCGTCATTATTAAAAGCTTTAATAGAAATTAAAAACAATTTGACCATATCAAGCAGGGGTGATAAATACATACCTATTTATCAGAATGTTTTATATTTAGAGCTTTATTAAATTTTTCTTTTTTTCCCCTTTTTGATAACAGTCTAAAATATAAACAAGACAAAATCAGCGCTCATCTAACTTCAGTAAGCCAAGTGCTGCACCCATACCGCCGAAACCAATATAACTTCCTCAATTGCATTAGATGCTGCTGTGGCTGTTATTGTAGATGTTGTGATAAATTTTGACAGCTTTGTTGCCTGTTGCTGCTCTGCTGCGCTGTCGTTGCATAACTTCACTTGACGAATTGTGTGGGAGCTAAAGAAGTAAAGTGTAGCTGGGTGAGAATTTATTCAAAGCGGATAGTGAAGACTTATCTCCTGGGATGAAGAAATAATAACAAGAGGAAAGAAAAATAACATTATGTAAATTGTGAATTTTAAAAATTCAAGCGACATGTGAAAGTGTGTCTATGCAAGCGAAACAAGTTTTCTGATTGGCGGTGTAAATGGGACCCATGTGACTGTATGGAAAATTATTAAAAACTGACAGCGTTCAAGAATAAAATAACGGGTGATTCCAGTAGAGATACTTATTCCAATAACCTTTTTTTGACAGACTTCAGGTGAGTTACGTCAAGTTGTTTTTGGCATTTCATTGTGGAAAAACGTTTACAAATGGTTCAACTTTATTACGAAAATTTGCGATATCTCACGCCGAATTTGCGCTCTTTTACGTGGGCACTTTAGTAAATGCCACAAGGACCTAACCGCCTCAGTCCCTGGCCCGTTCATCGCATTTCTTGGACGGCGGTGATGTCAGCCTTCACTCTAACGAGGACATCAACCACCTGGGCAGCGGCACCTTCCCAATTAAGGGACCGGATATTCAAGGTGCATGCCCTCAAAACATAATCCCTAATTCGTTCGCCATGGTCCAGCGCACTCACTACAGCTCGTCTTCAAGCGGATGCTCTTAGGCTACACAGAGGATGCTTGGTCTAATACCGGAAGTCGTGAGCTGCTTGAGCAAGATGTAAAATAGTCGTTTCTGGCCACTCCCAAGTGAATGGCGATCAGAGAACTTTCCTCACTTGCGTGAACTTCTACACATGACTCCGTCCTCCATACATACACACCCGAATATTTATACCCCCTGTTCAGGGGGATGGAGTTTGTAACACCCTGAAGGAAACGTCGGAGACCCTATAGAGTGTATATAATAGTATAAATGATCAGTATGTTGAGTTGTCTGTCTGTCCGCTTGTCTGTATATATACAAACGAGTTCCTCAGTTTTTAAGATATCATTTTGAAATTTTGTAAACGTCATTTTCTCATCAAGAATCTGCTCATTTGTCGAAACTGCCGATATCGGACCACTATAACATATAGCTGCCATACAAACTGAGTGATCGGAATCAAGTTCTAGTATAGAAAACTTTCACACATGTATCTTCATAATGTAATATACGAAGTAATTGCTCAAATCGGTTAACTATAGCATATAGCTGTAATTCTTGTACAGAAAACTTTCACACATGTATCTTCATAATGTAATATACGAAGTAATTGTTCAAATCGGTTAACTATAGCATATAGCTGCCATACAAACTGAACGATCGGAAACAAGTGCTGGTATGGAAAACTTTTGCATTTGACACGATGTATTCACGAAGTTTGGTTTAGATTATTTTCTAAAGCAACAATGTAATATCCGAATAAATTGTTCAGATAGGTTAACTATAGCATTAGCTGCCATACAAACTGAATGATCTTGATACCTCTTGTATGGGAAACTTCCTCATTTGACGATATATCTTCACGAAATTTTGTATGAGTTATTGTTCATAGAAATAATGTAATATTGGAAGAAATTATTCAGATCAACTTACTATAGCGTATAGCTGTCATACAAACCGAACGATCGGAATCAAAGGCATAGTTACTAAAAGAAATGCGCCTGTGAAGGGTATGTTAGCTTCGGTGCAGCCGAAGTTAACGTTTTTTCTTGTTTTGATTTTTTTTTTTTGTTCATGAAATCAGTCTTAATTGCACTAAATTGCTAAATATCCCCCAAATATAAATTACATTCAACATATTTGACGTAAAACTTAAATTTATATTTTTAAAAGTAAAATAATAAGTACTTTTTACTTATACAATTTTTATACATTCATACGAAATCATTAAATTTTATTATTTGTTATTACCCAGTGCAGTTCTGCTGGCCGACTAACATAGTTACATAATCGTGAGGGAAAGTGTTGGTTTAGTTGCAGTGTACAAGTCTACATAAAAAAATAATTACACCTTTGTAAGCATTTTTATTTTGTTTGTAAATGTTTGCATGTAGTTTTTATTGATAAATAAATTATATTCTCACCAGCTAGACTAAAGATGTACGAGATGTCCGTAAACATTTTAATTGAAGGTTGTAAGTTTTGCACTATATTCACTTTCATAAAGAAAAAAATGTGAATTTGACTAAGATTTCAAACATATTGACCGATAGTCAGTCGGAAATATTTATATTTTTTGGCTCTTATCTCACAGAAATATTCAACTCGATTTTCAAAACTAGATATGCCAAGTTTCGTCTGTTAAGGGCTCTTTTATTATTTTTCAACATAAATTAAATTAGCAAAAAATTGTAAATAAAATGAAAAATATTTAATTATTTATCAATATTTATTTTGTAGCCTTAAAAGTAATTCACACCAGATGTAATACAATTATATGAACGATTTTAATAATTACTTTTTGATGGATTTCATCTTTATCTATCTAAATCACTAAGAACATTTCAAATTATTAGCATTCTTAACGATTTGCTACATTTAAAATATTGACAGTGTTTTTAAAGATGTTGGCATTATTGTTAGTGTTCACATGAGCTATGAGCATTCTGCAAAATCACAACACCTCATCACACGTCACATCACATCACGTCACGTCACAACACCTCATCACACAACAGTTCAGCACACACCACTACACACGCACGCATCAAACACAGTACCTGACACCGCTCACTATTACAACACAACAACCACACGATCATTAGCGAGACGACTCGGATTAATTTAATATTCACCACCCAAGCTATCAAAAGGGATAGATCCGAACGGGATCACGCTTTTTTCGTTTCATCCGCAAAGTAAGACGGTCGACCCGCAACGATACATTTGTTTTCTACAACCGCAACCTCCGCATTTTTTCCTTTTTTGTGACTGCCCGCCAGACGTTGTGACGTGAGTTCCGGATTTCGCCGCAGTGTCAGTGTGTGACAACAAATACAAAAATAACAATAATAATTAAATTGTTATATTAATAAACGAGAAAAAAATACAAAATTGAATTGAAAAATTAAATACAGTGTGAAAGAAAGTGTTTTTATTTGGAATAAGTATACTACAAGTGTATCAAGTAAGTATACTAGTGTTACACGTCAACAAATGGTCCTTCGAGCCTTTCCGAAAGGCACCTAAGTACAAAAGAAAAAATATATATATACATATATTAAAGTGAATACAGAATATACAAAGTCACGGTTGGCAAAACAAAAAAAAAAAAAAAAAACACGGAAAGAAAGATCACACAAGTTGAACACAAAAAAAAGTGACCTGAAGTGAAGTAAAAAGATACAGAAAAGAAACAGAAATTGTACAGTGAGTGAAAAAACAACAAAAAACCTACTAACATTAAAACGGGCGCGGTATTAATACAACAAAATTTATCCAACATAAAACCTAAAATCAAAAGCGGGCGCGTTATAACCACAAATAAATTAACAAACACATAAATATATTTAAAAAAAAAACTAAAATCAAAAACGGGCGCGTTGTAATCACATAAATTAACAAACATATAAACATATATACATAAGTCGCAGGAGACTACGCTAACGAACAACAAAGGAGGAAGAAACCTAATCAAAAGGGACAGCGCTGGACATATGTATGTACATACACACACATTTATTGAATTTAACAGGGATAAGTAAAAAAACCCAACACCCCTGGCGGAAAATAATGTGAGTCCGTTCCATATATTGTATTAATTTGATATATATATAAAAATATAAAAATTTAATTATTACGCACATATATATGTATGTATGTTAAGTACAGTTTGGACGGTATTTCGGGACACCGTTAACTGTTCTTAACAGTTCGATATATGTATATATATATCTACAAAAAAAAATAATAATAACTGAAAAAAAAAATACGGTACCCGCCTTTTGCTTAGCTTGTGTCGTTAGACACCCCGTTATATAATTTCCGAAAAAAAAAATAAAAAATAAAAAATTTTTCCTAAGTCAAGTATAACTTGCGATAATTCTTGCGATACCCCTTGGGCTATAAAAAAAAAAAAAAGCAACAAGCAGGATCGCTCAAACTCTTAGCAAAAGCGGAAGATACTAAACAAAAGAAAACCAAAAATATACATACATATATAATTAAAACATACATACTTCTGTAAGCACATTATTCTTCTAATTTGCAAATTCTTCCAATTTAATATACATATGTACACATAATCGTATGGTACATACATATTTACATACGTGAACTAACTTCATGTACATGAAGCTATAACATACAATAATATAATATTAACTACCTGCTTGGATCTTCAATTCGTGTAACGAAACACACTACCAAAAAACATTACAAAAGACAAGTACTCGTTGCTTGCAAATTTCCAGCGATACCCCTTGGGCTATAAAGCAATAAGCTGGATCGCTTATAACATTCAAGCAAAGGTAGGTAATAATACAAAAAAAAAAAAACTAATAAAGAAATAAAGAAATAAAAAGAGAGAAAAAAGGCATTACATTTATGTATGTACCAATGTGTGCAGCTTCCGCGTGACATATGTACATACAATTTGTTTTTATTTTTGCACATTATATTTCAATTATTCTTTCTTCATACATATTTGAACGAATTATTTAGTACATACACATTTATGTACATATATAATTCAAACCACATACATACCGACATAAATATATAAACATATATATATACATATATTATTTCCTACTGCTTTTTCCGCGCATTTATACATTTAGGTGTGATTAGCAAATTTTTATATGTTACATTTTTATGACATATATACATACATATATAACAATTACATACCTAAAAGGGATACGAGCAAAACCAAACAAAAAGGAAAACGTTACGTGGCGCATATAAAGCATATGCAAACATATAATAAATAAATAGATACATACAAACAATTTTGCATATTGTATTTTTTCTTTCACGTTTCGTTTGCAGATACAAATATACAAATAAGCGCGAGTGAACTGAAGATATTTTGATACACTGGAAAAAAAAAATTTTCAGTCACATTTATAAAAAAAAAAAAATTATCGGACTTTTACATGAAATACTTTTACAAAAAACTTTAATCTTTTTATGCGGTAGCGAATCAAAAAAAAAAATTCTTGATCACAAATATATTTTTTGTAAAATATATAATTTTTTACAAAAAAAAAATTCTTCTGTTGATAAAATTTTAATTTATACTCTTTCGAAAAACTATTTAACTACATTGCTATAGCAATATTAATTTTGAACCAACATCTATTAGACAAAACTTTAAGCTAAAAGCTTCAAACTTTATTCAAATTAATGCAATCTGACAAGTCATGAGAGGTTAAGCCAAAAACACCTCTATCATTAGAAATTCCTAAAATGGCTGATGAAGATAAGCCACAAGGCACACCTGCAGAAGCTACACGCTCAAAGCAGAGTATAAAACAAAAAAGATCAAAGGATCAGACAATATCTAGATTCATTACTGAAAGTGACAGTTTTATAAGATATTGTACAAGATTTCAAGCTTCCCCTATTACTGACATTACGGAATCAGTTTTAAATATAAAATTAGAAAGTGTAAACAATTTATGGGCACGCCTTCTGGCAGCGTACGATACAGTACTAGATACTGACGACGCAGAACTCCCAGAAAACGCAAAAGCTTCGGCTACAGCCAAGTGTGATAACTGCCGCGATCAGTATGAGTTAACAAAGGGAATGATAAATGAACAAATAAGTTTAGTAAGGCCAAGTAGAGCCACTACTCCCCCTCCCAGAGTAGTTACAACACCAAAAGAAGACCTAGATAAAGGCATGTATCTAAAGGTACCAGCTTGTGATACTGAAGTTTTCAATGGATGTTATGACCAGTGGCCGTCCTTCCGGGACATGTTCACTGCCGTTTATATAAACCATCCTAAACTTTCACAAGCACAAAAGTTATACCATCTAAGGTACAAAACAAAAGGGGAAGCAGGCAGTATCGCCAAGCGATTCGCTTTAAATGACGAAAATTTTAAGCTGGCTTGGGAAGCACTAGTCGAAAGATACGAAAATGGAAGGGTTATGATAGAAAACCCAATAAAAACATTATTACATCTACCAAAAATTCAAAAAGAAACCAGCCAGGAATTTCAAAATTTATACTCGACAGTGACTAATTGCATATCAGTGTTAAAAACACAAAATATCTCCACAGAATCGTGGGACCCCATCATAGTAACTATTTGTGCAGAAACACTCCCTGATGCTGCGTTACTACGATAGGAACAATCACTTGTGGAAAGAAAAAAAATGCCCACATGGGAGCAAATGAAAGCATTCCTCACTGCTCAATACGAGATAGCTGAGCGAATTGACAACAAAAATATAAATCTAAAAAGTCATCAAAATGACTCAAGTAAAAACTTGTTCAAACCTCAAGCCAGCAACAGTATGCAATACAATAGACACGTTAATAAAAGTCACACTTTCGTGTCAAACCAAACTAATAAATGGCAACCAGTATGTGAAATTTGTAAGGGAGGTCATAACATAAGATCTTGCGAGAGATTTAAAAAATTATCCGTATCTGACAGAAACAATCTTGTCAGACAACATAAACTTTGCATCAACTGTCTGTCGAATGCTCATACGACAAAAGACTGTGAAAGCAAATTTAATTGTGTGTACTGTCAACGAAGACATCACTCACTTCTTCATATTACGAACATTCAAAATATGAAGCAAAATCAATTTCATAAAACCACCGGGTTAGTCACTACAACCAAAAGTGATAATCCCGAAATCTCAAATCCCGAAAAAAGGGAAGAACAACCATGTTGCTCTAAAGCAGCAAAAATTCAAGCGCTTCATTCAGAAAATGAAAGCAAAATTCTTTTACCCACTGCGGTCATCACCATAGCACATAAGGGTGATTTATTCAAACTAAGAGCACTAATAGATCAAGGATCTCAAAGATCCTTTATATCATCAAAAGCTCAAAATCGGCTCAAATTGCCAATAAAACATTCAAATTTCCAAATCTCGGGAATGGGTGGAAGAATTATCCAAAATTCGAACAAAATATGCCCAATTACCATAGTATCTCCAAATGCGGATATTAGAATAGATGCGCAAGCCATCGTTCTACCGCAACTTACAAATTTTCTTCCAAGCTATGAAGTAAATAAAATACACTGGGAAAAATGCTCACATCTTAAATTAGCAGATCCCAATTGTCATACCCTATCACAAATCGACATATTATTAGGCAGTGACTTAATACCTCAAATAATTCTTGAAGGTATTGAGAAAATCTCCAATAAATTGCTAGCCCAAAATACAATCTTTGGGTGGATTATAAGTGGCCAAGTCCCTGAAAAAATCAATTCTTTCACCACACAAGTGGAAAACATTTCAAACGAATTTTTAAATAATCAACTAAAAAAATTTTGGGAAATAGAAGAATTACCCCAAATCACCCAGCTTTCAGAAGAAGACCAGGCATGCGAAGCCTATTACAAATCCACAACAACAAGAAACGAACATGGTCGTTATGTTGTGCGATTATCTTTCAAACCAACTTTCCCTGAAACCATAGCTCTAGGCCACTCTAGAGTATCAGCAGTCCAGCAATTTCTAAGCCTGGAAAAAAGCCTGATGAAGAAAAGCGAGCTTAAATCGGCTTACGATAATGTGATGGACGAATATCTTGACCTCAATCATATGGAAGAAGCTGTACCATATGAAAAGGTATCTAAAGGTAGATATTTATCTTTTTATCTGCCACATCATGGGGTAATAAGACCTGATAAAATTACAACAAAAGTACGAGTGGTTTTCAATGCCTCAAAGTGTACGAGCTCAGGCAAATCACTCAATGATGTACTATACACAGGGCCAACATTACAACCTGATCTCATGTTGCTAATTCTAAATTGGCGCATGTTTAAATACGTTTTCAATGGGGATGTAGAAAAAATGTACAGACAAATTCTAGTACATGAAGATGACTAAGATTTCCAGCGTATAGTCTTCCGCAAATCAAGTAATAGTCCAATCAGCGACTATAAACTTAAAACCGTCACCTTTGGCATCAATTGCGCACCCTTTTTGGCGATCAGGACACTACATGAAGTGGCAAAAACAAATGCAACAAATTTGCCTTTAGCATCTTCTGTGTTGCAAACACAAACATACGTGGACGACATACTATCAGGTAGCCACAGTCTGTCCTTAGCGTGCGAATCACTATCTCAAGTGATCAAAGCACTAAATTCAGCGGGATTCCCCTTAAAGAAAATTACTTCAAATCACCCTGATATAATAAAAGACATTAAAAAGGAAGACTTATTAGATACAGATTTCCTTAAATTTGAAAAGGCCAGTACAACTAAAACTCTAGGGATTCAATGGAATGCGATAACAGATCAATTCTCATATACAATTGAGTCAATATCTGCAATGTCCGCCATAACCAAACGCCAAATACTTTCCTCGGTGGCAAAACTTTTCGACCCCGCAGGATGGCTTTCGCCAATAATGATTCAAGCTAAAGTCCTCATTCAAGAATTGTGGCAAGATGGCACTGAATGGGATGAACAGGTAAAACCTTTACGTTTAGCGAAATGGGTTCAATTTGCTAACAGTTTACATACTATATCTGAAATTCGAATCCCTCGATGGGTAAATTTCACCCCTAACATTAACGCAGAATTACACGGTTTCTGTGATGCCTCTGAAAAGGCTTATTGCGCAACAATTTACGTACGCACTCAGCACGATAACAAAATATCTTCACACCTCTTGGTAGCCAAAGCCAAAGTTGCACCTTTGAAGACACTCAGTCTGCCACGGCTTGAACTGAATGGTGCTCTTCTTTTAGCAAAATTAATTTCCATAGTCCAAACCCATCTCAAATTAAACGATCATAAAACTTATCTTTGGTCAGACTCAGAGATAGTTTTAGCATGGTTAGAAAAACCACCCTATTGCTGGAAGACCTATGTATCTAACCGAATATCCCAAATTTTAGACTTAGTTGGCCCAGCAAAATGGCAACATGTTGCAAGTGCAGATAACCCAGCGGATCTTGGGACAAGAGGTTGCAAGCCACTGCACCTCACCAGCACTACACTCTGGTGGAATGGTCCAACATGGCTAACAGAATCACAAGAATTCTGGCCAAAGTCTCCCGCTCGTAATATAATACCGCCGGAAAGTCGCAAAATTGAAAATTTTCATATCACTCCAGAAGAGGATGATATTCTCCACCGATTTTCGTCATTTGCTAGAGCACTAAGAGTAGTCGCTTACATGCACAAATTCATTCAAAGACTTAAACTAAAAATGAAAGGAGCACCAAATGATCCTTGCGTACAACTAACGCATTCCGACTTGCAACATGCCAAGGTCAGTCTAATATTATATACACAAACTCGCTATTTCAGCAAAGAGAAATCAAAGGTGCTCGAAAAGCGACCTCTCGAAAAGGGAAGCTCACTTCTCGTATTAAATCCTTTCTTGGATTCTAAGGGATTAATAAGGGCAAATGGAAGATTGGCAAACTCCAGCCTTAGTTATAACGAACGACATCCCATCATTATTCCAGAGAAATCCCGTTTTACTTATCTATTTCTAGCATATCTGCACCATCTTACACTGCATGGTGAGCATCGATTAATGCAACAAATGGTCCGTCAAGAATTTTATATACCGCGACTAAAGCCACAAATCAAAAGGACGATTTTCATGTGTAAACCATGTACCATGTACAAACACAAAATGCGTACGCAGATCATGGCAGCTTTACCACCTGAACGCTGCAACTATGCTCTACCCTTTACCATCACTGGGGTTGATTTTGCTGGACCTTTCCAGATAAAGGCCTCCATGTTAAGGTCTTCTTCATTTAGAAAAGGGTATGTGGCTGTCTTTGTATGTTTTACGACAAAGGCAGTACACCTTGAGCTTTGTTCAGATCTGACTACTGCGGCTTTTCTTGCAGCATTTGCACGCTTTGTCGGACGACGCGGATTTCCTTCAAAAATAATGAGCCATAATGGGAAAAACTTTGTCGGAGCCCAAAGAGCAACAGAGAAGGAGTTTATAAACTTCATGAAAGAAGTCTCCCCTGAAATAGTTAACAAATATGCACCCCAAGGGATCGATTGGCAATTCATACCTCCATGTTCTCCACACATGGGCGGACTTTGGGAATCAGCAGTAAAAAGCTTTAAGTCCCATTTAAAGAAAACGGCTGGTAATCATAAATTCAATTATGAGGAGTTTACGACACTACTCACTCGTATCGAAGCCGTATTAAATTCAAGACCTATATCATCACTCTCGCAAGATCCCTCCGATTTCACAGCTCTTACACCAGGTCATTTCCTCAGAGGAGCTCCTCTTCTCGCCATACCTGAGACAGAAGGAGACTCACTCAGTTTAATAAATCGATGGGAAAGAATCAAGATTCTCCATCACGAATTCAGCCACAGATGGAAGGAAGACTATCTCAAAGATCTCCATATGAGATATCGGTGGAAAACGGCCCAGAAGGAAGCCAAGGCAGGAGAATGCGTAATCATACAAGACGAATGCCTTCCTCCAACAGAATGGCGACTAGGCCGCATTGAAAGGGTTCATCGAGGATCAGATGGTCACATAAGAGTAGTCGATGTGCGGACACAAACCGGCATATTAACTCGACCAGACACCAAACTGTGTTTTCTTCCAAACGGCGAAGAACAACTTCAACCAAAACCACAAAATAACTCGGAAAATAACTCACAAAATTAATCGAAAAATAATAAAACAATTCCGCTAATTCGAAAATAACCCGCTTTATAATCCGTACATAAAAATAAATTCAAACAAGCGCGTTGAAGATCAACTTATTATACATATACATATGTATAGATATGTAGCTACAACAACTACAACAACTACATCATAACATTATAAATAAAATCAATTTAATGCAATCTTATATTCCCATAGAAATGGACGTAGAGGAGACCCAAACCACCTCTAACACCGTAAGGTCCGAAAGCACTGCACCCAAAGCGTCGGCTGCACCCGTTGCCGCTCCAAGGGCCAATGTTATGCGCCCCCCGCCATCCGCCGCAGCAGTCAGAGAAGTAGGAGAAAAGCAGCTAGTAGAGCCACAGGGGCCTCCATGTTGCAGCCTGTGCCATCGCCCACACGCTCTAAAACGATGCACCATCTTCCAAAGTATGAAGCCTGCTCAACGACAACAAGTTGCAAGGGCTCACGGACATTGCATGACCTGCCTTGCAGATGACCACGCCACCATAGAGTGCTGGGCTGACGGTGCCTGTCAATATTGCCACAGACCGCACCACACTCTGTTCCATCGATTTCCCACACGAGCCAATCACACCAACTCCCGTACTAGACCACGCAGCGATCCTCCCCGGCGACGACGACGCACCCAACCAACCACAAGACGGCCATCTCCGCCACGCCACGCTCATCGCCAGCAACCACGACGCTCAACAGGGTTGAGCGCTGTACTCAGCACCCTCCAACAGCTACAAAGGCTCCTAGCCGATTAATTCGCCTAGGGGGGGCGGGATGTTCACATGAGCTATGAGCATTCTGCAAAATCACAACACCTCATCACACGTCACATCACATCACGTCACGTCACAACACCTCATCACACAACAGTTCAGCACACACTACTACACACGCACGCATCAAACACAGTACCTGACACCGCTCACTATTACAACACAACAACCACACGATCATTAGCGAGACGACTCGGATTAATTTAATATTCACCACCCAAGCTATCAAAAGGGATAGATCCGAACGGGATCACGCTTTTTTTCGTTTCATCCGCAAAGTAAGACGGTCGACCCGCAACGATACATTTGTTTTCTACAACCGCAACCTCCGCATTTTTTCCTTTTTTGTGACTGCCCGCCAGACGTTGTGACGTGAGTTCCGGATTTCGCCGCAGTGTCAGTGTGTGACAACAAATACAAAAATAACAATAATAATTAAATTGTTATATTAATAAACGAGAAAAAAATACAAAATTGAATTGAAAAATTAAATACAGTGTGAAAGAAAGTGTTTTTATTTGGAATAAGTATACTACAAGTGTATCAAGTAAGTATACTAGTGTTACACGTCAACACGTCATTAAATTTTATTATTTGTTATTACCCAGTTCTGCTGGCCGACTAACATAGTTACATAATCGTGAGGGAAAGTGTTGGTTTAGTTGCAGTGTACACGTCTACATAAAAAAATAATTACACCTTTGTAAGCATTTTTATTTTGTTTGTAAATGTATGCATGTAGTTTTTATTGATAAATAAATTATATTCTCACCAGCTAGACTAAAGATGTACGAGATGTCCGTAAACATTTTAATTGAAGGTTGTAAGTTTTGCACTATATTCACTTTCATAAAGAAAAAAATGTGAATTTGACTAAGATTTCAAACATATTGACCGATAGTCAGTCGGAAATATTTATATTTTTTGGCTCTTATCTCACAGAAATATTCAACTCGATTTTCAAAACTAGATATGCCAAGTTTCGTCTGTTAAGGGCTCTTTTATTATTTTTCAACATAAATTAAATTAGCAAAAAATTGTAAATAAAATGAAAAATATTTAATTATTTATCAATATTTATTTTGTAGCCTTAAAAGTAATTCACACCAGATGTAATACAATTATATGAACGATTTTAATAATTACTTTTTGATGGATTTCATCTTTATCTATCTAAATCACTAAGAACATTTCAAATTATTAGCATTCTTAACGATTTGCTACATTTAAAATATTGACAGTGTTTTTAAAGATGTTGGCATTATTGTTAGCCTACCCTTTCTTACCCTTACCCTTCGAGCTGGATGAACATGAATGTGTTGTCTGCTTTGTTGTTTTGTCACTTAGTGTTGTAATTAATGAAGTGAAAAGTTGCTTATAAATTTTCAATAATTATATAACTCGCCATTTTGAACAACACACTATGAGAGCGATAAATGTAAAAATTTCTCTTCAAGGATAGTTTCAATGAAAACCTGTTTAAGCTACCATAGTGGAATGCAGTCACAGTGAAAACTATAACAAAGTTCAGTTAAGCAAAGAGCAAAGCAAAAGCCGCGCAGAATATGCCAAATTAAATGTGATTTTCATCGAAAGCAAGAGTTTTTATTGCATTTGTATTGAACAACGGCACAACTATAACTGTATCTTAAGTAAAGAGAATTCTGAACTTTAAGAGGCCGGCTGCAAGGATTTCCAAAGTGGAAAATGATATAATAAAGTTATTTGAAATTCTTGCCAATAATGGATACCCATAGAAATAGCATTTAGGTTTTTATTGTTATTCATACTCTTTATATGGTACTCCATTTTAATTAATGATGGAATTTAAATTCACATAAAGTAAAACTAAGTGTTTTAGCATAAAAATAATTTAAATATAAAAATACAATAATAAAGTTAAAAGGCTGTTTTACTATAAACCGAAAATCACAAACTAAACGCATTAATACCCTGTACAACTTCAATTCAACACGGCATAAGCCGTTAAAGCATAACACAAAAACGAAATATAACAAAGGAAAAACCAAATTGAATAAGGAAATGCAACGCAGTCAAATGCTTTTAAAGAGAAGCAAGTAAGGCAAAATCTATGTATATCTCAGGGCAGTGCAATAAACTTTTCACTCCCTCCCGGTCCTCCAACCAATTACTAGGAGAGGCTGCATAGTCAGAACCTTAGGTGCTTGTTCAATTGTGGTCTGGCTTAACAGCTCTTGGAAAAACATTTACACACCAATTGAAATTGCATTCAAGCATGAAAATTTAACAAGCAAATGTTTAGCAGCGTGTTGAAGTATGATGCATGAAGGTTCCGATGAAAAATCATGAAGTTGCAGCCTGTGCCAACCCCATTAATTTTGCGTTCAGCATCAAGTAGTGTAAACTATACGAACATGTATATGAATACATTGGCTGCTTTCTAATGACATTGAAATACATACTAAAATTTGGATGAAGAAAAGTTTAAAAGTCAAGGTCTATTAAAATTACCAAAAACTGTTAGGATTTCGTTAATAATTTTCAACTCTTAATTTATTCTTCAAAATCTATGCCGTCCCCCTCAAAGTAATCCCCTTTGGCCTCAGTACACTTCTGTAAACGTCTCTTTCAATCCTCGAGACAGTTGCACACACCTTTCGTATGTCCAAATGTTCGGTTAAAATGCAATAAATCGATGTTTTGGAGATGTTCAATTCCATTTCCATGAATTTCAATGGTGATTTCGGCTGATGTTTGATGAATTCACGCACATTTTCGAAGGGATTCCCGGTGATCACGGATTTTGATTGGCCCCTTGTTCGAAACTTATTTTCGCACAGATAACACAAACATATTGACATTTAAAACGCAAGAACTTCACTTCCAATCCATGAAATGTCATGAAATTCTCACTGGATAATCGATAAATGCAGCAGATTCTACGCACTAGTCGACATATAGATGGCGCCACCATCAAAAAGTTCTTTTTACTTTGGAAGGTACCTAGTATATATGTACATAAGGGTGTCCGTTTTTTTACCAAATTGATTATTTTTGACGAGGCGCCCCCTAAACTTTTAGTTTTCCCTCTAAAAAAAAATATCAGACCATAAAAAGCCCTTAATTTTCATAATAAACCTTGCCCCAAACACGATACATTTCCCATTTAAATAACATGGAATTTTTCCACTTTTTACGAATATTTCTTTTTCTCTGGAACTTTCTCGTTTGTAGGAATAAAAAGTCATATTCTGGTACAGAATTGAATGCTCCACAAAAAAAGTCTTGACAATTTTTCGATATACTCACTCCTTTAAAAGTTATTCAAGTTTAAACTTAACTTCTGGGTAATTTCTGGAATTTTCGAACTTTTACGGCAAATTTAAATGTTTTTTTTGTAAAGTGGAAGTACAAGAAGTACAACGGTTCGCATAAGAGGAGTTCTTTATTTCACTTAATCTAATTGCTTAGCCTAAATCTTAAAACAAACGGCTTAAACTAGTGGTAATATAAATATGTATTAAAAAGCGGTAAGTATAATATAATACTTTTCAACTTTCGTTAAATATTGTAACAGATTAAGATAAGGTGAGTAAAGTAAGTATTATTTTCGTATTATAATTGTATTAAGCAAATATACAATACTTATATAATTCAATTTGTTACGATTTTTGTTATTCATGTTTTCTTAATTTAAGGTTTAAATATATATCTTGTCGCTTGACGAAACACCGGCCACCTTGACACGATCAGGTTCCTTCAACCTCCATTTGAAGCAAAACCAGTTTGTAGATGGGACGGTTAATTGTGCCCGCCTTCGTCGCCACGTCTGCGACTCGCACCTTGCCGTCTTGCCCTTCGACGGTTGCGACGACGCGTCCGAGTACCCACTGCTCGTAGACGAGGTCGTTGGGCTGCAGATTGCGTGTGGGGTGCAGACATTTGTTGCGTTCCTGAAGGCCCATCAGATATGTTTTGGACCACTGTCCCCAAAACTGTTGCTTAAAAGAGCAAAAAAGTTGCCAACGAATTGGGTCCATTGATACCTGCTCTGGAGGTAATGCTCGCAGGGAGCACCCTATCCTCTTAGTGCCTCGCCGTTGTTGGGGTCCTGACTCAACGGTGTTAGGGGCCGAGAATTGAGGATGGCCTTCACTTCTGCCAGTAGTGTTGACAGTTCCTCTGTGGTCAGTAGCGCGTTGCCGATTAAGTGAACGATGTGATATTTAGCGGACTTCACCCCGGCTTCCCATAACCCACCGAAGTGATATAAAGGTGAAGCTGAATCTTTCTTCTGCGGCGAATCCCTTCAAGTTGGTGGCGTTGTCGCTGAAAACCTTCGCCGGCATCCCTCGGCGTCCAATGAACCTTTTTAGGGCGAAAATAAATGAATTAAAAGATAGGTCCGAAACTAATTCTAAATGGACTGCTTTTGAAGTGAAGCAAACGAAAACTGCAATATAGGTTTTTACGGGTGGTCGACCGCGTATTTTCAAGGTTGTGTATATCGGACCACAAAAATCTACGCCACATATAAGAAAGGGCCGTAGTGCTCGAAGTCTTGCGACTGGCGAATTTTCCATTATCTTATGTTGCAACTTCGGCTTATAATGAAAACAATGTGTACAGTTTCTTACGGTTCTACTGCGAGCTTCTCGGATATTAATTAGCCATATGCGTTCTCGAAGAAGCGCAACCAACGCTTTAGTCCCAACATGGTGATTTTGAATGTCTAGGAACCGTAAATACGTTATAACGAAGTGCGAACTTTTATTTAGTAAATGCGAAAATTTGGCATCGTATGGGAGAGGTGCATTTAATAGGCGACCACCCCCTTGGATTAGCTTGAACGACAGTGACATATCCGAGTACTCATGCAAAAACAGGTTGAGTTTTTGCAAGTTTGCGGGTAGGGTGGTGCCTTTATGCAATTTTAGAATAACATTAGAAAACTCTGAATGTTGGACCACCTGTGTAATTTTTAAAAAACCCAAGTTTAACTCTTCTGAAGTCAGATCCTGTCCCGTGGAGAAATTTGATGGTCGTCTGATCCATCGTAAAATATATGCGACTACACGAAGCAAATTTTTGTGAGAAGAGAACTTTTCAATAAGGTCCAATATTGAATTTTCTCAGTGGTCGAAATTAGTATAAATGAATTTTTCTTCTTCTCTAATGCTTTGTCTTCTGATGAGAGCTGGAAGTGGTTATTAATTGGCCTTAATACAGGGTCTTCTAAGAGGAACTGTGGACCGCCAAACCATATCGAATTATTCAATTCGTCCACGTTACAACCCCGAGACACTTGATCCGCAGGATTTTGTTTCGTTGGCACATGTCGCCAATGTACTTTGTCAGTCAACTCTTGGATTTCGGACACTCTGTTTGCGATGAAGGTTTGTAGTGAGGATGGATGTCTTTTGATCCAATGTAAAGCGATTTCACAGTCTGTCCAAAATGTAATATTTTCGAAATGTCGACTCAACATAGGCACTACTCTTGACTTTAATTTCGAAAGAAGATGTGCTGCCGAGAGCTCGAGACACGGGAAAGACTTGGTCTTTAGCGGAGCTACTTTAAACTATGCAGTAAGCAGCATACATTTAATACCACTAGCAAATTGGTTTCGTATGTACATGCAGCATCCCTACGCTCTTATTGAAGCGTCGGCGAAGCCATGTAATTTGCAGATAGCACTCGACTCAACGTTTACGTAAGGAGGAATGTTTATCGATGAGAGCTGCATTAGGTTGGCATTAAAGTTCTGCCAGCTGGTGTCAAGGGGCAATGGAATCGACTCATCCCAATCTAGTTTTTGGATCCAAAGCTCTTGCAATAACATTTAATCCAAGAGGATCAAAAAGACAAGCAGAAACTGACAATATGTTTCGTTTAGTGGCTCGCAGATCATTAAAATTGTCATCTGAAACAAATTGAAATAAATCCTCTTTCGGCAACCAATAAATTCCTAACGTGTTAGTGGAATTTTTGTCATTGAAGCTTAATGACTTTTCAGTACAATTACTGTCGAAAGATTAGGGTGGTTCGAAACCCATTTCGTTAAAGTGAATCTGGCCGAGTTTAATGTTTTAATTACCTCACTTCTCAAAAGATCTAGAGACTCAAAATTTTCGGACCCTGTTTATAAATCATCAACATAGAAGATGCTTTTGATGCCAATGAACCGAGTGGATATTTCATTGTATTAGCATCGCTGAGCATTTGCAAACACCGTGTCGCGAGAAATGGAGCAGGCGTAGTGCCGTACGTTACGGTTTTAAGACGAAAAATTTGTATTTGCTCTGAAGGATGTTCTCTCCACATAATGAGTTGACAATTTCTGTCTTCTTCATGGATAATTATGTGGCGATAAATTTTAGTAATATCCTCTGTTAATGCACACTTATGTAGGCGAAAATGAAGAAGAGTTGAGTATAATTCTTCTTGGATGGTTGGACCTGTCATTAAAAGTTTATTCTCCGCTATTTGAGTTGAAGATCGACTCAAAGCATGAAAAACAGCACGTAATTTGGTTGTTGTGCTCTCGGGCCTTAAAACGCATTGATGCGGAATGATGTAGTGTAGCTCACACGGGATCTTATTGTTCGTTGGGCTCATGTGACCCAGTGCTCTATATTCATTCATAAAGTCCAGATACATTTTACGAAGTTCTTGATCTTTTAATTTTCTTCTCTCCAGGGCCTGAAACCGCCGAACTGCGGTTTCATATGAGTGACCGAGTAACTTACGGTCCGCTTTATAAGTCATTCTGTTTTAGAGCCGTCTTGAAGGCAATACTTGAGTTGTATTTACGAAAACTTTTACACACTCTTGTTGCTCTTGTGTGAATTTAATGCCATTTGTATCTGAAGGTAATTCTTCTAGAGCCCAAAATTTTTGGACTACTGAATCTATTGACGTTAAGTCTTCTTCAGCTTGGCATAGTGTGCTATGTAATATGGGAGGAGAACTTAAACTGCTGCCGTATTTGTCAGTACAACCCATCCTAAAAGGATTTTCGGTTTGTTTGTTAGGACCCTCCTTCAGCACCCAATAGGATATCCCTCTGTTTTAGATTTGTGGAATTCTGGATCCGCCAATTCAGAAATTTTCCAGCCACTAACATGGTCTGGATGATTGCCGAAATGCATCGCATTACCCAGAATCCCGACGAAAATTCATAATTATTTAATCGCGACTTGACAAAAGCACTTAGTTTGGACCACACTTTCGTATTGGAATTGCCAATTCCTATTACTCTTAATGTTTTGTGCTGACGTCGAATCCGCAACTTCTGTGTCAAGTCCTCCGTCATAAACTTGACCTGGGAGCCTGAGTCCAGCAACGCTCTCGCAGGCAGATAATCTACACAGCTGGTCCTCAGTATAATTACTGCTGTTTCCATCATTACCCGATCCGGCATACTCGCTGTATGCATGGTATGTGTGATGGATGGTTGCGGATGAGGTTCAGCGAGGAAGGAGACTGAATACTGGTGCAACAACGTGTGATGCGATCGGTTGCACACACGACATCGAGGCGCTCTGCATTTGGGGGTATGCCCCTTACGCAAGCAATTTATGCATAAGGGTACTGAAAATGGGGCAGGCAGTCAAATATGGATTTGCACTGCTGACAAAGAGACTGCCTCGTATTTGCTGCAACTAGCGCCGATTTGGTCCTGTCCATATGTTGTTGTTTTCCATGACTCGCACTGCTTGTTGGTATGGGCTTCGTCCTTGAATATGCTGCTCCTTCCGCCTATAGCTGCTGGTATCTTCGACATCTGCAACGGTTTGATTGTTCCCAAAGCCTCTCCAGATAAACAATTTACCAAATAGTTAAATTTTTCTATATCTGGGATATATGGAGCGTTATGAACCAAGCTCTCAAACATACTCATAAAAAGTTTAAATTCTGAATATTCTCCCTTGAATTTCGGCAAATTTATTTTAGGGATCCTTGAGCTGTGAGAAGCTACAAAAGATGTTTCGGCAAGTGAAGTTTTATTTTTCCCTAAATCTGACTTTATTATGGCCCTCTTTTCAACGATTATGTCCTCTAACTCCTCTCGGGCCATGTCGTCTTCATCAATTTCTTCAATCTTTGATTGGCATTTCATTAAATTTTCACTATGTGAATTTAATATGTATGTTGAGGGGACATTCCAATCCTTTAATGTTTCACTTAAATTTTTGTCCTTAATGTATGTATATATTTTCCTTTTTGAGCTTTTTTTTAATGTGTTTCAAATACATAACACGAGTTCACAAATATTATTATTTTGTATCTTGTCCACCACTTTCACTTAGCCGAAAGCCAAATACCGAAAACCAAGATCCGAAAGGAATTAAACACAAGCAATTGGTTCGAAATATTAATTAACGCACTATTAATTGTTTTACACTTTTTTAAGTGTATTTAATTTTAAGTTTTTAATTACGCACTTGTCCCTGCTCGGGCGCCATGAAAAGTCTCAAGCATTTTTGAGACACGAAAACAGTTAGGGATGCGCAATTTTAAATAACACTCCAATTACCTGTCGCGAAAAGACTTGTAAACTACTCCGGTAACGAAAAAGCGTGTGTTCGGTTCAACGGTTCACATAAGAGGAGTTCTTTATTTCACAGTTCTAATTGTTTAGCCTAAATCTTAAAACTAACGGCTTAAACTAGTGCTAATATAAATATGTATTAAAAAAGGGGTAAGTGTAATACTTTTCAACTTTCGTTAAATATTGTAACAGATTAAGTTAAGGTGAGTAAGGTAAGTAATATTTTAGTATTATAAACTATTAGGGCAAGTATACAATACTAATTTAATTTAATTTATTACAATTTTTGTAATTAATGTTTCCATAATTTTAGGTTTAGGTTTTAAATATATATCTTGCCGCTTGAGGCAACAACGGCTAAACTGATTAAATTCAAATTTTAACACGAGCTTTCTTAATATATTTTTTAGTAACTAATATAAAACTTTTTTCAGTCAATAAATATTTTTTACCGAAAATTTGGTCAAATTTGTTTTTTTTTTTTTAAGAAACCGCCATTTTGTCAAAAATTTTATTTTGCTTATTCCATAGATTTCCTTTACTAAAATTTAATATAAGTTTAATGAAATCTGTTTGTTTTTTAATTAAGGTGTTTCATTTCAGAGGTATAGAGGTAACAAAACGTCTTTTTTGGTATGAGCTCCCGGAGATCAGCTTTAGTTCCCTTCCAAATAAATATTTTTAGTAATATTAGATCTAAAATACAGCTGAAACATAGCATAATACGTGTACAAATTTTTATATAAATAAATTTGAAAGTTTTCTCAGAAGACATTCTGGAAAATCTGAAAAAATATTTTCTACCTTCCCACTGTACATATATGTACAACCACTTAATTAAAAGTTTTTATCACTAAAAAAATACATCAATGAAGTTTATTTATTTTAAAATTCACATTGCCGTAACCTATTTAAGACCTTTAGATTAGGTTTAATAAACATGCCCTATAATTTAGTAATCGTATTTTGATTTTTATTTTTTCGCAACTGTAACTTCCTAGTAACCTGTGATATTTTGTTGCTTTACAAGGGATTGAATAAAACATGAAAATAACTAAATGTAAGGACATTTTATTCATAAAATAAGATTTGAAGTTTTTTTGTATATATGTGAACTTACTTCCACTCACAATAGAGTTTAAAATATAACAAAAATTTCTTACAAAGTAGTAAATTACGTCGTATTTTCAAAAATAGATTCTCATGCCAAACAAAACAAAAAAACCTTAACTTCAACAAGACTAATTCGCGTATATATAGACAGAAGGACATGGTAAAATGGGCGCAAAGCATCATGGTGATGATTTAATACACATAATATCTTCAGGGCATATAGTAGAAAAATCCAACCACTTACAAAAATATCATCAAATGCTTTTTCAGCTAGAACCGTTTTATATTCTAACAGCAAAGGAAATGATTTTTTGACCACTAGCTCGAAATGTTCTTTTTTTTGTTGTTAATTTGATGTAATAACGCTCATCATTTATTGTCAAAGGCGTTTCAGTGGTGTAACCTCTTTGATGTCTCTTATCCCGAGGCAGAGCTAAGCATACATTTGGAGTAGCGCATAGCCGCAGGCTATGTACTTAACATACGAAAATATATACATATGTTTTATTATTCAACAAGATTGAATAGTAATGCAATAGTTATCACATACATATAATGGGTTGTCAAAAAACTCTTGCGGTATTTTTATTGAATCAATTCGTGTTGCCCCAATACATCGAGCTTCTTAGTGACTCCAAGCTTCTTCAAATGGTTTATAACGGTTTGATGACTATTATGCCGGTCTCTTTCGACCAATTCAGCGATTTTATCGCAATTTTCGACGACAGGCCTTCCGGAGCGTGGCGCATCTTCGACCACCTCAACACCAGAACGAAAACGTTGAAACCATCGTTGTGCGGTGGAAATGGAAACTGTATCGGGTCCATAAACTGCACAAATTTATTGGCGGCTTGAGATGCATTTTTGCCTTTATCGTAGTAGTACTGTAAAATATGCCGCATTTTCTCTTTAATTTGCTCCATGTTTGCGACGCTATAACTCACGAACGACTAAAAAGAAACGATAATCAATCAAACGCGCGTGAAATGAGCTTTCCAAAAAGGTATAGCATGACCCGATGTGACAAATAAAACTAGAACTTCGCGCTTTCAGCGCCAACCAGCGAAAATACCGCAAGACTTTTTCGTTTTGTATAATGGGCACTTTTGTGTTGAAAAGTTTCCCAAGGAAGTCTTTACCAAGTATATCAAATAATAAAATTACTCAACGTTTGTTTATTATTTACAATATTAATATATTTTTTATTCGGTTCAGTTGCTTAATTTCAATTTTACTAAAAGTGGTTACATTACGACGGGTAAAGCAAGAACGCGTTTCATACCCGAAATATCCACCAAAATCGAGTTCTTCTGCCATCCTTCTAACACTTGCCTGACGATTTTGAAGCCCCGTACTTTCACTTTTTTAATATTTTCACCAGTTGAAGAGGCATGTCTTCAACAATCCCTCAACCGTCTTAGAATGCTTTGTGGGTAACTTTAAAGAACAATTTAGTAGTTCATGTGCAGAAAAGAAGGAAAAATATAATGATGCCAAGAAAAAAAAGAACAAAACGAAAAGTGCTGAAGGTGTGGATATAATGATTGTATAGTATATACAGTTGAAGAAATTGTAAACATCTTAGCTCTATGTCAGCCAAGCAGAAATGTAGCTTATTTTCGCTGTCGATGCTTGGGTGTCAACAAGTGGAATTCCGTTACTTAATTATCGTCAATGATATTTTGCATCAATACTTAATACACATTTATGTATGTTCATTTAAAGTTACACTATTTATTTTTTCTGTTCCGTATCTGAAAAATTTTCCACATTATATGAAATTAGGTGATAGGAAACATCGCCTTCGGGCTCTAATGTTTTACTTTTTATTAGTTTGGGAGTGTATGAGTGCTACACGTTAAATAACGGGTGGGCCATTTAACGTTTTGAATTTGAATTATCTATATCTCGACATTGGAAACGTCAAATACCATTCGGAAAGTGACAGATATTCAGTAAAAAGACTAAAATTTACGAAATATGTCGCTGTTCACTAGAAAAAAACTGGGAAATATTGAAAACTTTTTTCCAAAGTGGTGAGTCAAGTGGATGGTCAATTTTACCGAAAAATCATCTTTTCGGACGAGGCTCATTTCCACCTCGATGGTTACGTTAACAAGCAGAATTGTCGCATTTGGGGCACAGAAAACCCGCACGTAATCGTCGAGAAGCCAATGCACCCAGCACGAATCACTGTATGGTGCAGATTTTGGTCTGGTGGAATCAGCGGCCCATTTTTCTTCGAAAATGAAGAACGAACCGCCGTAACCATCAATGGTGAGCCGAACCGAATTTTTTTCAAGCAAATTGAAGAGGAAGACTTGGACAACATTTGGTTCCAGCAGGACTGCGCTACGTGCCATACAGCAAACGCTACACTCTAATCTTTTATCTTCGAAAATCGCATAATCAGCAAAAGAGGTGATGTGAATTGGCCTCCCAGAAGCTGCGATTTAACTCGGTTGGACTATTTTCTGTGGGGAGCTGTTAAAGATAAATGTTACCCAAACCATCCAGAAACAATTCAAGATCAAAAGTACGAGATTCAAGCTGCTGTAGCTGCCTTAATGCATGAAACCATCGAGAAAGTACTCCAAAATTGGGTGGATCGGATAAGCTACTGTAAACTCAGCCGTGGTGGTCATTTGTTTGAAATTGTTTTCCACAAATAAATTTCATAAACCCACCTTTTAAATAAATGTTAGACCTTTGAAAAATATCAAGCCGTTTTTTTTATTGACTTTTAAAATTTTATATGGCCCACCCTGTAGTTATTTTTTATATGCAAAATGGAATTATTATTTTTAGATTAAAAACTTTTATTTTGAGACAGTGCTTGGAAACTTGCAATTAATGTACTCAAAAAATATGGAAATTCTGATATACGAGTATCGTATGTTTCCAACTACAAAATAATTTAAGCATTTTACATTTTTTTTTTGAAGAGGATTGTATGAAAAATTTTAAGAAAACATAATGAATAATTAATATAATATTAAGTGATCTTAAGATTGATGGAAAAACTTTTCTACAGGGTTGTTTCTATATATTCACACTCTGAGTAATTTCGTCCATTAAAACTCGAACATATACGTATCCATAAGAAAGCCTTATCAAATTTGCGCAACCATTATTGTTGAATACCACAATGAACAGAGCAAGTGCTAGGCATCAAATGAAAGTATAGAATTCACCGCCAATATTTCACTATTGATTTATTATAATAATTAATAATTTTTAGAATAATATTATATGCATTTAGGCATTAAAAACAATATATATTAGTATGCATTATATTTTTTCTGAAATAGAAAGAAAAAATTTGGTTTCAAATCAAAATAAGGATCCTTATTCAAAGGTAGTCATATGAAAGTATAAACTTTGAAAAAATACAAAATATTTGTATTAACAGTAAATTAAGTAATTAGTATTCCAATTGTTCTGAATTGCTGCACGGAGATCTTTGGCATGCTTGGAACCAAATTTTCAAATATTTTAATTCGAATAATATCCCATTGACGCTTTATCTCAAAAATTGACCAGAAATGCTTAATTTTATTTAAATACGGTGGCTGAGTTGGCCAGTTCAGTTTTTCAATTAAGCTTTCTTCAAAAAAAGCGAATAACCAGGCGAAATGTGTGTTTTAAGGTTGTCCTATTGGCCTTAAATTCAGTTATTCCGCATTTATTGTTAAATTTTCGCTAAGAATGTCAACATATAAAGTATTCGTTCATCGATTTTATTTTAACTATCTGCACTAAATTTTGAGGAACAGTCCCAAATCATGAAAGAATCACCTCCAGGATTCACTGATGATTGCATGCTCTGTAGCTTTAAGCGATTAGAAGGCTAGTGTGGTGCTTTCGTTTTTTTGAACTTCTTAACTCGAATTTGGATTCATCGAACCAAATTGATATATCGCAAAATATGGTTGACATATTTAGATATTGTTGATATTGCAAACTCTAGTTTTTTTCCTATTCGCAATAGAAATCTTAGGTTGTTTTTTCGCGACATAGTTTTTAAAACCACATGCTCGTAGTCCGTTACATTGCACCAATGGCCACATCCAAACCAAAACTTTCGATCAACCCCACTGCTGAAGTTTCAAGGTTTTCAGCAACCTTTCGTCGCATTTGTCTCAGCGTGTATGGAAATTTTGGGTCTTTGGATATCCACCGTATTAAGACTATCTAACACATATCGAATATGTTTTGGTTCGCTTCACCCCTCTTCCTATCTTCCATATTTAAGTTCAGAATTTCTTCAGTTGCCCACATTTTTCTCTAAGAACAGAACAAAAAAATATTCTCAATAACAAAAATTCACTTTATAAATGCGAATTTATTAAATCTGTGGTAAAGTTCAGTTTTACCTTGGAAGACATGAACTGAAACTAAAATTATATTTTCATTAAAGCGCACTCATAGGCTCTCAATCAAGTAAATAATTTTTGCCTAAAAATAATGAGTAAAATTACCAATAGACAAAAAAATTTAATTAAACAAATAAAATCAATCCTCTGACCTCTTCTACCACCCAGCCCTATTTCGGCACTTGTTGGGTTTGCCACTCTTTAACTGCAATCGGATGCACTAAATCAGTTTTTCCACTCGCTCGCAATGTTTTGGTGTCGTTCGTCCGTATAATAAATGCGTGCGTCTTAAATGAATGTCTCATTTTATCGAATGCCCACTTGGATCTTACATACACTGAAAAGGAAACCATATTCACAACAACTACAAAATATTTTATCTGTGTTGCCTTCAAGATATGCACACATATTTTTTGTGTATGTTTTTCAACTTTGCAATCACTTAATATTTCCTTATTTTTCAATAACGTTATTTCATTTCACAAATAGCGTAAGCGGTGCCTACGCCAGTAAAGAAGAAGAATTTCATTTCACTCACCCAAACAAAAAAAAAAACAGTAAGGAAGAGCTAAGTTCCTGGTAATCGAATATTTTCTACTCTCGCAATCTGCTAGGATAAAAGCAAAAAATGATGGTGAATAGATTGACCATTTTTTAGTATACAAAGACTTGAGAAAGTATTGCCTTGATGTCATTCAATAAAGGCAAGGCGATGCAAAGAAAGACGTGATGTTGAAAGCGTAATGCTTGGTCATTTTCCAAATACACCCAACTCTTTTTTTACACTAAAAAATGTCGAAAACTATAAAATTTCAGATATGCATACAAATTGTATGTTCATATGGCATTTTATTGAGCATTAAAACTTATAATACATAATTCATACAGGTGAAAAGTTAGCAGATTAAGCAAAAAAACAAAAGAAATCTGTTAACCCAGAACTAAGAACAGAAAACTTAGAATAGAAATAAGGAAAAAATATTTACATAGCTACATACAACGTCTGTCGCAAAAGAAACAGGACTGATAAAAAAAACAACATAAAATTAATATTTTTCAAAAGTTATATTTTTTTATTCAAAGTAGTTTCCTTGTGCAGCGTTTTGTCTGGTCAATTAGCATTTCAAATGAGTGTTTAAGGTCATTTTTCGGAATGCTCTTGAGAATATCGGTCGTCGCCTTTTGGATAGCAGAAATGTCCCGAAACCATTGTGCTTTCATGTGCAAATGAAGTTTTCCAAACAGGTAAAAATCACAGGGTGCCAGATCAGGTGAGTAGGGTGAGTGGTTAATGGTTAATATGTAGTTTTTTGTCAAAAAATCAGTGACAAGCTTCTACCGATGACACAGCGCATTATCGTGCAACAGGTGCCAGGACCCTGCCTCATAGTATTGTGGTCGAGCTCGACGAATGCGTGACAAAAGACGCTTCATAACACCAAGGTAAAACACAGCATTAATCGTTCGACCAGGCGGGACGAAATTTCGGTGCACAATACCCTCGGAATCGTAAAAACAAATCAGCATTGTCTTTATTTTTGACTTTTGAAGACGACTTTTTTGGCCCGACTTCTGATCGTCACAGAGGTCCTCACGACCTTCTTGAAATCGCTTAAACCACTCATGCGCATTACTACGTGATAGCCACTGATCACCATAAAGTTTTTTCGTCATTTGAAATGTTTCAGTAAACGTTTTCTGTTTCTCTTGCGCAATTGTTTGCGACGAACTGGACTAAAGTCGGTATCATCGCAGGAGATATCCACTTCAGCAATGTAAATATCATGCGAACGAAATGTGTAGGTAATAGTTATCGAATAAGGGGATTGCCCAGTTACTACTGTGTAGTATGTTCATTTCAGCAATGGTACTATGTGTCGTGAAAACAAACATAATTACAAAACAGAGATTTTGAAACCGTAGTAGATTAAAAAATTTTTTACAAAAAAAAAAGAAAAATGTTTCTCAACCGTGTAACTTCAAATCCGTGTAAAAAAAAGAGTTGGGTGTACAGCGCAAATTTGTTTTAGCCAATAAGCAGTTGGATCCACATTATCACCACAAAAGTAGATTAATCAGATTACATTGTATTTAACAGCAATAGATATATCCTTAAATGCTAACTCGTTTACATACTTAGGCACTTATTTGTATTTTTAACGCAGGACTCCTTACTTTACTTTTACTTTTAACATATATTTTTACTTACACGACTTCTACAAAGCAGATAAACGCAAAATTGGTAAAAAACAAACATACATATACATGTGTATGAAGCCTTTGTTGTTTGCATATAAAAGTATGATGAATTGTATATACTCCCAAATTCAGTTACCTCCCGTCACGTACTCATCTGACTGGATGGTATTTTTCCATTATTATTGGTATACTGTGAACACGTAAAAATATTTACGCAAAACAGCAAATAGAGTTACAAATTTATTTTGTAGCAAGCCTACGGTGCGAAACACCTTGGGTGGAAATTTAATGGTAATTATACATGGTAATAATAATATTGGCTAATTCGGATTAAGTGGGCAATTGAGAAGTAAAGTTCTCTCTCAACAAAAAAAAACCAAACTCTATAAGTCACTCATAATTCCCGTCCTGCTATATGGTGCAGAGGCTTGGACGATGACAACAACTGATGAGTCGACGTTGCGAGTTTTCGACAGAAAGGTTCATCGAAAAATTTATGGTCCTTTGCGCGATGGGCACGGCGAATATTGCATTCGATGGAACGATGAGCTGTACGAGATATACGACGACATTGACATAGTTCAGCGAATTAAAAGACAGCGGCTACGCTGGCTAGATCATGTTGTTCGGATGGACGAAAACACTCCAGATCTGAAAGTGTTCAACGCAGTACCCGCCGGGAGAAGCAGAGGAAGAGGAAGTGCTCCACTCCGTTGGAAGGACCAAGTGGAGAAAGACCTGGCTTCGCTTACAATATCCAATTGGCGCCACGTAGCGAAAAGAAGAAACGACTGGCGCGCTGTTGTTAACTCAGCTATAATCGCGTAAGCGGTGTCTACGTCAATTAAGAAGAAGAAGAAGATGATACTGCACTGGTGGTGGTCAGTACGAGGAAAAGCTTTTAACTGTAGCTGAAGAGCATCTCCTCCAAGCTACGGGGATAAATGTTGCAGTAGAAGAAAAAAAACTTGAGAAATTAATTGCTATAAAAAAGAGATCGCTGCAAATAAAAGAAGAGGTACATAAAGCAGATATGCAAAACTAAGCTGCAGAGTTGCAGATTAAAACTCATGAGCTTGATATTTTAAAGAGAAAAGTTCTGAAATAAACATCAATATATACGATATGTTAATTCCAAGCTCCTGTTTTTACTGAGAGTATATTTATTAAAACAAAATATGAATTCAAATGTTTTTGGAACTTTTAATTCAATTATTATCTAAATACAGCATAATATGATATCTAATCGAGTCTCATTTCTCGTACCTATTTCTGTATTATTGTTTTCATTTACAAAATATTTGCAAAATGTTGAATTTTTAAACTGTATGCAGATGTTATGCAATGCTTCACATACATTGCCGAACTTTGCCACCTTTTCAGGACTATACCGACTTCTTTTATCATTATTGAGAATTTTCCACCGGCCCACCGGCTGATTGAAGCATTGGTGGTATTGCGGTTGATAGATGCCCGATAAATTTTATTTCCGATCCGATGAAAGTAAATGCGTCTTTGGTCAGTCTAAACCGCTTCCTGAATTTGCAAATGATTTAAAATAAAAAAATCTATACTAAGTTAAGCGCCATAATTAAAAATTTTCTTACGCTGCTTCAGGTAAGGCCATGGGATTACTTTTATCACGAATCCTGAACCTTATGGAAATTTGGTGATGTTTTTCATCTGAATCAGATGAGCTTGTATAAAAAACACGTTAGGGTTCATTTAATTGAATGCAAAAACTAAATTTAGTAAATTTATATACACTTTATTACACATATTGTATGATCGTATATTGAATATTTACGTTCAATTCCAATTCAAATACTTTTTTATTTGGTTTTTTTCGTATTTCAATGCATTCGAAAATCTCATTTAGAGCTACACCAGGGAAGTTATTTCATAAAATTTCTATTCGTTTCGTATCAAGTGCGACGATCCGCACACTCGACACATTACGAAATTTCACTCGATACGATTACTTGGTCGCTCACGACTGCCGCGATTCGAGCCCTGATATTTTTAATGAATAAAATTTACTTTTATATTCTCATCTTCAAATTACTTATTTCATTTACATCCTGTTTTCAAAAGTTTTATTAGTTATTGGTTACATTTCTTCTTATGAATCTAGAAACGTACAACTGAAAAGCGATTATTGTGCTCATTGAAATTAAGAAATATGCTTCTAAAAACACTTAAATAATGTATATGTAATTATTTTGAAAAATAAATTTAAGTGACAATAATGATGTTTATTAATTTTTTATTAAAGTATATGAACACGGTCCTTTTTTCCCGAAATTTTTATTCACATATAGGTAACATTTATCCTATTTAATGTATAAAGCAATTTGTTAGCAAGAAATTATAAAAATTAGCTCGCTTTTCATACGCTTATTTCCAAGATTGAGGATGAGTCATTGAAATTTTATTTAATCCGGCAAAATTCCTTATAAAGGTTCACCCATTTTGAAGTTTTCTACTGTAAAGAAAAAAGACAGAAACATATAATTTAATTGAAAATGTTTATTGTCATTTGAAAGAACTTCATTGGCATTTTTTGTTTTTTTTTTTGGAGATTAGCTCTTTCAAATGTTGGCCACAGGTACGTCTCCAGTTGTCCATTTGTCGAGTCCAATTTTTGATGACACATTCTAGCGTTTCGACTGGTAACTGGTAATACTACACCTGATGTTTTGCTCTAAAGATTGAATCTTTTGTTAAAACCAAATGTCGCTGAGACCACGACACTTCATTCATTAAATAGTCCGTTATCGTGGCGCGATAATGGTCGCCGCTGAGAGTTACGCACTGAAGGGCATCATTTTTGAAAAGATGTGGACCGATGATTCCACCGGCCCACAAACCACACCAAACTCTTATTTTTGCTGGGTGAAATAACATCCCTAGAATCTTTTGCGGTTACTTTTCGTCCCAAATTTGGCGATTTTATTTGTTTTCATACCCATAGAGGGCCTCAACGCTGAACATAATTTTAATCTTCTTGGAATTTTTCAAGAGCTCATAGAGCGAAACGAGCAGCTTCAGTTCTTGCACAAGGTTTTTCAGCTACGGCTGCTATATTTTCTTCACTGCGTGCTAGGCGTGGTCTATTCGAATGAATATAATCCAATAATGAATGCTGGTTCTCAAAGTGGGTGATGGTGTTGCGAATAGTACGCTTAGTAGGCCGATCATGTGGACCATGAGTTCAGCGAAACGCACAAAGCACTTTTTTCAACAACGTGAATTTTCGTAATAAAGTTGAGCGGTTTGTAAATGTAGTTCAGGCGTAAGTCTTTTCATGATGGAATGCCAAACTATAGCGAACAAAATTATAACAGCTTCACACGCTATCGAAAAAAGTACCTTTTCTTGGATCACCCGATAAATTCGAAATCGTCGGTGAAATTTTATTTACAAGTTTAAAAGTATTGTGAGACTTTTGTGTTAATTATTATTGCACTAGCAGTAATTATTTTAATTAATGAAAGGCAACCCAGTTACAGTGGGTAGCCAAAGCAAGCAACAGGAAAGTGCGGTCATCAGACATCAGAATGGTGTTTACCTAATACGTATGTTACGAGTATCCGGCAGGCAAATGCTTCGATTATTTCATAGCTTGGAACAAATTTTTTTAGTTGCGGTAGAACGATGGCTTGTGCATCTATTCTTATATCCACATTTGGAGAAACTGTAGTGATTGGGCATATTCTATTTGAATTTTGAATAATTCTTCCGCCCATTCCCGAAATTTGAAAATTGGAATGTTTCATTGGCAATTTTAGTCGATTTTGAACTTTGGATGATATAAAGGATCTTTGAGAGCCTTGATCTATTAACGCTCTTAGTTTGAATAAATCACCTTTATGTTCAATGGTGATAACTGTAGTGGGTAAAGGAATTTTACTTTAAATTTCTGAATGAAGCGCTTGAATTTTTGCTGCTTTAGAGCGACATGGTTGTTCTTCCCTTTTTTCGTGATTTGAGGTTTCGGGATTACTTGATGTAATTGTAGCGACTAACTCCGTGGTTTTTTGAAATTGATTTTTCTTCATATTTTGAAAATTGGTAACATGAAGCAATGAGTGATGTCTTCGTTGACAGTGTACACAATTGAATTTGCTTTCACAGTCTTTTGTCTTATGAGAATTCGACGGACAGTTTTTGCAAAGTTTGTATTGACGGACCAGATTGTTTCTATCTGAAATGGATAATTTTTGAATCTCTCGCAAGATCTTAATTCATGACCTGCCTTACAGAGTTCACACAATGATTGCCATTGACTACTTTGATTTGACAAGAATGTGTGACTTCTATTAGCCTGTCTATTGTATTGTATGTTATACATATATATTGATGACTTTTTGGCTTTATAGTTTTTTGTGTATTCGCTCAGCCCTCTCGTATTGAGCAGTGAGGAATATTTTCATCTGTTGCCAGGTGGGCATTATTTTCTTTCCACTCGTAGTAACGCAGCATCAGGCAGTGTTTCTGCGCAAATAGTTACTCTCATAGGGTGACCCGATTCTGTGGAGATATTTTGTGTTTTTAACACTGATAAACAATTGGTCACTGTCGAGTATAAATTTTGAAATCCCTGGCTAGTTTCTTGTTAAATTTTTGGCAAATGCAATAACGTTTTTATTGAGCTTTCTACCGTAATCCTTTCATTTTCGTACCTTGCGACAAGTGCTTCCCAAGCCAGTTTAAAATTTTCGTCATTCAAAGCGAATTGCTTGACGATACTGCCTGCCTGATGGTATAGCTTTTGTGCTTGTGAAAGTTTAGGATGGTTTATATAAACGGCAGTGAACATGTCCCGGAAGGACGGCCATTGGTTATAAAATCCATTAAAAACTTCATCTAGGTCTAAAAACTTTATCTAGGTCTTCTTTTGGTGTTGTTACTACTATGGGAGGGAGTAGTGGCTCTACTTGGTCTTACTAAACTAATTTGTTCATTTATCATTCCCTTTGTTAACTCGTACTGATTGCGGCAGTTATCACAATTGCCTGTCGCCGAAGCTTTTGTGTTTTCTGGGAGTTCTGCATCACAGTATCCAGTAATGTATCGTACGTTGCCAGAAGGCGCGCCCATAGATTGTTAACACTTTCTAGTTTTATAATCAAAACTGATTCCGTGATGTCAGTAATAGGAGAATCTTGAAATCGTGTGCAATATCTCATAAAACTATCACTTTCAGTGATAAATCTCGATATTATATGATCTTTTGACCTCTTTTGCTTTGTACCATGCTTAGAGCGTGAAGCTTTTGCAAGTGTGCTTTGTTTATCGTCGTCAGCCATTTTTGAATTGTAATAAATTGACCCGGTTTAGATTATTTTGAATCTGCGTTCATTGAGAATAAATATTTGATGAGATTTATCTGATAACTGCCGAAAACCGAAAACTCTTTTAAGTAAAGAAGAGTTGTTATTCCCGTAAATTTACTAAAATACGCATTAATCGTTTTTGTTAACCGCACTATTGTATTTAGTGGCGATTTTATATTTATTTTTATATATTTTCTATTACGGATTTATCCGTATGTCCTTGTATATAAGCACTCGTAAAAGAGGTATACGAAGTCAATAAACTTTGTACATATATGTGCACGCTATCTGCGCATTTATGTGCATATGATATGCTAAATTGGTCGGTATACAATCCTACTTGTTTTTGTAATACAAAGAACAAGAAGGTATTGTTGAATAATATTTGCCTAATAATTTAAGATTTATTATTGTTTGTTGTAAATTTACATATGTTAATAAAAAGTGGAAACGACTTACTTTGTTTCGACTCAAGGGAGTTTTGGGAGAAAAAGTACATAGTATATATGAATTTAGATAGTTTTGGGGATATTATGCTCTGCTTTCGTTTCGGTTTCCTCCTGTGTTTAATTTTCCTTTCCTATTTTCCTCCTTTGTTTAGCGTCCTTTGTTCCCGTTTCCTCCTTTGTAGAGTATGTATGCATGTAGGAATGTATTAGTTGTAATGTTTTTCTAATTATTTTCGCGTCCGATTTATGTTATAATTTTTGCTATTTTTATTGTTTGTTTAATATTATATCTGCTATTATTATTAATAATAGTCACAGCACTGGAAAACTTTAGCAAAATTTTGTAAATTTAGTAAATTTTTATTATTTTCGTAAATTTTTTTTCTTTGTTTTATTATTTAATTTTTTCACAGAACTTATTAATAATCTATGTTTATAATATTTGCTTTGTTTTATATTGGGTCGCCTAGACGCAGCAATTTATGTTTGTAAATTTTATATTTTTAAATATGTATATACGCATTTTTATGCTTTTACACTTTTATTTATTTGTTTAATATTTTTATCTTTTCTATATACATATGTACTTTTTGTAGCACAGCATATATTAGGGTGGTTCAAAAAAATTTTTTGTTCGTTTGGTACTAGGAAAAATAGGTTCCTAGATGCCTCTAAGAAAGCCTCTCCAAGCATGAGTTCTTAACTGTAACGGGAAGGTCCTCCTACATTCAGTTTTCTATTTTTTTTTATTATCAGATAGAAAAATTGATATCTCGCTTCCAACCACTTGAAAAAATATCTTGTTCCTCAGATTTTGTAGGAAATTGAATGCTCTACAAAAAAGGTTTCCACGATTTTTTCGTAAACCGAACCGTTAAAAGATATTAACGGTTGAAGTTTGATTATTTTTGGGAATTTTTTTTATTTCTTATGAATTTTATAACTCAATGAAAAAAAATTATTATAAATGATGATCTGATGTCGTTCATCAGATATGAAATCTCCCACTTTTACCAAAAATTTTCTATTCTAAAGGTAGATTTGTTTAATCTTATATAAAAGATCTTCGTGCCACACCTTATCAAACACCTGAGCTACATCTAGAAATATTCTTATTTCGTTTGTAATTATATTAACTTGCACTATGGTGCTATGTTTTTCACGAAACCCGATTTGGTACGTTGGTATTATATTTTTTCCGTGGAGGAAAGGAGTCATCTTTGATAGTAACAATTTTTCAAATATTTTAGAAAGACACTGAGGACGGATGTGTTAAGTCTTTCGCAGGTTTGTCTGTCAAGATAATCTGTGACTTTTTTCATTAATTAGGATAGCATCCGAGATTAAGAATTGCATTGAAAAGCGAAGAGAACAGTTCTACGGCCATATTTGGTAACTTAATTAGCATTTTTGTGGTAGTATTGTCATGTCCTGGTGACTTTTTTGGGTTAAGTTCTTTTATTATCTTATTAACTTTAGAAGTAGAAGTTCTAATAGACACACGAGACTCGTTTGCGGTATTGGGCAAGGTTGGCAACTTAAAGTTGTTCTTTGGGCAATTGGGTTGAAATACTTTTTCTAAGTGATTTGAAAAGCAATTTGTCGTATCCTCATCACTACGTGCCCAATTACCATTCAACGTCTTAGATGCTTACACTTACACAACTAAAGTTCACATATCGTGCAAACTGTTTAGCAACCTTGATATGCATCTTTTATGGCAGCAATAAATTTAAAATTGCCGTGTTCGATAATTACTGCAATGCAAATTCAAACTAATGGCAAATTTAACAAAAGGCAATTAAAATCATTAAAAGCTGAACATGAACACAACAGCTTCTTCTTTTTTGTTAATTTAATGATATATTTCACAGCATTTTTTATCAAAGGCGGTCTAGAGGCATTGCAGACGATTGCTCAACCTCAAGTTGCAGATAAGCATGAATTTGTAGTAGCCCATAACTGCAGGCTTCCCAAGCCCCTTCAGTGTAGAAAAACAGCTTAACACATGCATACAAATAGAAATATTTTGCTCCTGTAGTTGAGTGGGAATGAATAGTAATACAATAGTTAACATTTATACATTTATATATTGTATAGCGTTTTGCTTTATGGGCAATTTTGTGTTGAAAAAGTTTCCTAAGGGAGTCATTTCCAAAGATATATCGAATAATAAATTTAACGAATGCTTATTTATATATCACTTACCGTATTTATACATATTTTATGTTTACATAGCAATTTAGCTGTTTTATTTCGTCTTTGTTAAGAGTTACTTAATTAAATTCATTTGTTTTTCCTTTGTCATTGTGTTTGTAGAAAAATCCTTTGAAAACTATAAAATTATAATAATTAAATGGTTTTGTTAACAAAGAAATTTTATAAGATTTAATATTTGAATAAAATAGTATCGTTTTTGGTATTGTAATTAAAGAAAATACATTTTAAATTACAAAGTTGGATTTCACAATCAGAGAATATCAAATAGATAGACCATTTAGGTAATGGAATGGGCCGGTAACAGTTTAAGGACAATGTTCAAAATTGAACATGTTCATTGCTACAAAAAGGCGGAATATACCAATATTCTTATACTTAGACACTTTTATATTCTTTACAAATGTTAAATATGATAAGAAATATTGTAACTTTTGTAAGAATTATACAGTCTACATATAGTATATTAGATAAAGCAGAAACAAAATAAGCCTTACAAATTTAAAAATAAAGATTTCTCACTGGTAGGGTTGACAAAGTCTTTATTGAGTTAAAAATTTGGTCCTTCGATCCGGATGAGCAGCTCGAGCATAAATTTTAAGACCTATATGAATAAAATATATTCAATATCAAGATGTAGAAGTCCTATTATACAAGTATATGTTCGTTTCCAAAAAAAAAAAAAAAAATAGTTAAAAACGTCGAACACTGCGGACATCTTACACAGGAAAGGCGATCTACGCGTAGAAAGGATCACTTTTGAGAAGAAGCTGCGCATAGAAGGTATTAGATTTGAGGAAATAAATCTAGACTTTAAAGGAGGAGAGCCGAAGTTTGTAGGAAGTGAGCCGAGCAGCCCAAAATGGAACTCGCATTCAAAGAGATGGAGAAAGGAGCAAGAGCAATAAGCCCAACTGATAAAATAATAGACCTCATAGAGCAGGCAATAGAGAAAAGATCGGAAAAAATTCGATCTACAATTGCAAAGGCAAAAATAAATATAAATACTGGAGACGAAACTGAAATACTTTATGGAGCAACATGGAAAGAAATATCCACGATTTGATACTCCATTACAACAATTCATATTTTAATGTTGAGATAGAAGATCTCTTTGTGATGTCACTCACATTATGAAAAGATTAAAAAACAAAAAAGGAATTTAAAAAACAGAAAAGAGGAGCTATGCGTAGAAGATTTTACCTTTGGTAAGCTGCGCATAGGAGATATAAGCTTCGAAAAGCATCACACAGATAACATATCGAAAAAGGCAAGCTGCGCGTAGAAGATATACGTTTTGAGAAACATTGCGTTGATGACATATTGAAGAAATGTAAGCTGCCCTTAGAAGATATACGTTTCGAAAAGCAGTGCGTTGATGACACAACGGAAGAGCACGACCCAATGGTAGTTGATAATAAGTCAACAACTAAATGCGATCAAAAACCATGCAACCTGGCACAAACGAAGAAAACAGAAGAAAAAAGGAATCTTGCAGAGCTAAAATTTTGGATAATGACTTTAAACAAGGGATTTTATCACCTACGGGAAGATACGACTTTAAGAGGCGTTTTATCCTCCGGAAGAGTCCTCACTCCGGTGGAAGTAGGGAGGCTCGTTATCTTGTTCCAGATGCAACAATGGATCTTGATGAAGAGCCAAATGAAGAGTGACAATTAAAGTCGTTAACGATGGAGGTATGACAGCGGAAGGTGCAGTACTGAATCCAAAAGCCAAGAAGAAGAAAAGGATGGGATGTCTACCAACCAAACACATACAACAATCACCGAAAGACGAAATCAGTGAAGAGGATAATACTATCACATAAACACAAACGATCGTAAAATGTAGTTACTTTTGTCGCCCGGGAGAATGTTCAAAATATATTGTAGAACTTTTATATATTTCACAAATATCAAATAAGATAAGAAAAATCTCACTATTGTAACAAATTATTCAGTCCACATATTAGATAATAGGGCCCATACACGACACACAAATCTATTTTGCGTTCGTTCTTCACACAGTGAACATGTGCGACGGGCAAGCGGAACACTTCTTCGGATTTATTTCTAATATAGCACTTTTATCTATTTCTTTGTATTTCGTTAATAAGTTATTCCAACTTTTATTTTTCTAAATTTTATTTTTATATTTATTACTTTTCGTTTGCCAAATTGCCAATTCATTTTTTAGAAGATCAATAAATTCTGATACGAAATTTTTATTAAGGGGGAGCCTGCTCTAGGAGCTTCAAACAATCGATTTTTTTTTGTTGCTTAAATCTCTTTAGAAAATGTCTAAGAATATGTCCACAAAATTATAGATGAGAATTCGAAATATTATCGAAGCTATAAAGGAAATAGTGACCGAGCGCATAGCAGATATGTATATAAATGCTTGGAAAAAAGCGAAAACTGTTTTTATACTCTCGCAACAAAGTTGCTAAAGAGAGTATTATAGTTTTGTTCACATAACGGTTGTTTGTAAGTCCTAAAACTAAATGAGTCAGATATAGGGTTATATATACCAAAGTGATCAGGGTGACGAGTAGAGTTGAAATCCGGATGTCTGTCTGTCCGTCCGTCCGTCCGTCTGTCCGTCCGTCCGCGCAAGCTGTAACTTGAGTAAAAATTGAGATATCATGATGAAACTTGGAACACGTATTTCTTGGCTCCATAAGAAGGTTAAGTTCGAAGATGGGCAAAATCGGCCCACTGCCACGCCCACAAAATGGCGGAAACCGAAAACCTATAAAGTGTCATAACTAAGCCATAAATAAAGATATTAAAGTGAAATTTGGTACAAAGGATTACATTAGGAAGGGGCATATTTTGAGGTAATTTTTTTGGAAAAGTGGGTGTGGCCCCGCCCCTTACTAAGTTTTTTGTACATATCTTGGAAACTACTATAGCTATGTCAACCAAACTCTACAGAAACGTTTCCTTCAGGCATTTACATATACAGTTCAAAAATGGAAGAAATCGGATAATAACCACACCCACCTCCCATGCAAAGGTTATGTTGAAAATTACTAAAAATGCGTCAACCGACTAACAAAAATGGGCGTGGCGTCGCCCACTTATGGACTAAAAACCATATCCCAGGAACTACTGCACCGATTTCAATGAAATTCGGTATATAATATTTTCTTAACACTCTGATGACATGTACAAAATATGGGTGAAATCGGTTTACAACCACGCCTTCTTCCAATATAACGCTATTTTGAATTCCATCTGATGCCTTCTCTGTATACTATATACATTAGGAACCAATGATGATAGCGGAATAAAACTTTACACAAATACGGTATTTGAGCTGAGGTATCCCTTGTGGAAAAATTGTCGTGATCGGACTATAACTTTTCAAGATCCCTGATATCGAACACGAAGAACTCAGTGCCTAACCTAACCTAACTTAATTTTTCACCGAAAATATCGGTAAATCTCTCAGATATTTTCATGTAATTCAGAGGGCATCAGAGAATATCAAATAGATAGACCATTTAGGTAATGGAATGGGCCGGTAACAGTTTAAGGACAATGTTCAAAATTGAACATGTTCATTGCTACAAAAAGGCGGAATATACCAATATTCTTATACTTAGACACTTTTATATTCTTTACAAATGTTAAATATGATAAGAAATATTGTAACTTTTGTAAGAATTATACAGTCTACATATAGTATATTAGATAAGGCAGAAACAAAATAAGCCTTACAAATTTAAAAATAAAGATTTCTCACTGGTAGGGTTGACAAAGTCTTTATTGAGTTAAAAATTTGGTCCTTCGATCCGGATGAGCAGCTCGAGCATAAATTTTAAGACCTATATGAATAAAATATATTCAATATCAAGATGTAGAAGTCCTATTATACAAGTATATGTTCGTTTCCAAAAAAAAAAAAAAATAGTTAAAAACGTCGAACACTGCGGACATCTTACACAGGAAAGGCGATCTACGCGTAGAAAGGATCACTTTTGAGAAGAAGCTGCGCATAGAAGGTATTAGATTTGAGGAAATAAATCTAGACTTTAAAGGGAGGAGAGCCGAAGTTTGTAGGAAGTGAGCCGAGCAGCCCAAAATGGAACTCGCATTCAAAGAGATGGAGAAAGGAGCAAGAGCAATAAGCCCAACTGATAAAATAATAGACCTCATAGAGCAGGCAATAGAGAAAAGATCGGAAAAAATTCGATCTACAATTGCAAAGGCAAAAATAAATATAAATACTGGAGACGAAACTGAAATACTTTATGGAGCAACATGGAAAGAAATATCCACGATTTGATACTCCATTACAACAATTCATATTTTAATGTTGAGATAGAAGATCTCTTTGTGATGTCACTCACATTATGAAAAGATTAAAAAACAAAAAAGGAATTTAAAAAACAGAAAAGAGGAGCTATGCGTAGAAGATTTTACCTTTGGTAAGCTGCGCATAGGAGATATAAGCTTCGAAAAGCATCACACAGATAACATATCGAAAAAGGCAAGCTGCGCGTAGAAGATATACGTTTTGAGAAACATTGCGTTGATGACATATTGAAGAAATGTAAGCTGCCCTTAGAAGATATACGTTTCGAAAAGCAGTGCGTTGATGACACAACGGAAGAGCACGACCCAATGGTAGTTGATAATAAGTCAACAACTAAATGCGATCAAAAACCATGCAACCTGGCACAAACGAAGAAAACAGAAGAAAAAAGGAATCTTGCAGAGCTAAAATTTTGGATAATGACTTTAAACAAGGGATTTTATCACCTACGGGAAGATACGACTTTAAGAGGCGTTTTATCCTCCGGAAGAGTCCTCACTCCGGTGGAAGTAGGGAGGCTCGTTATCTTGTTCCAGATGCAACAATGGATCTTGATGAAGAGCCAAATGAAGAGTGACAATTAAAGTCGTTAACGATGGAGGTATGACAGCGGAAGGTGCAGTACTGAATCCAAAAGCCAAGAAGAAGAAAAGGATGGGATGTCTACCAACCAAACACATACAACAATCACCGAAAGACGAAATCAGTGAAGAGGATAATACTGTCACATAAACACAAACGATCGTAAAATGTAGTTACTTTTGTCGCCCGGGAGAATGTTCAAAATATATTGTAGAACTTTTATATATTTCACAAATATCAAATAAGATAAGAAAAATCTCACTATTGTAACAAATTATTCAGTCCACATATTAGATAATAGGGCCCATACACGACACACAAATCTATTTTGCGTTCGTTCTTCACACAGTGAACATGTGCGACGGGCAAGCGGAACACTTCTTCGGATTTATTTCTAATATAGCACTTTTATCTATTTCTTTGTATTTCGTTAATAAGTTATTCCAACTTTTATTTTTCTAAATTTTATTTTTATATTTATTACTTTTCGTTTGCCAAATTGCCAATTCATTTTTTAGAAGATCAATAAATTCTGATACGAAATTTTTATTAAGGGGGGAGCCTGCTCTAGGAGCTTCAAACAATCGATTTTTTTTTGTTGCTTAAATCTCTTTAGAAAATGTCTAAGAATATGTCCACAAAATTATAGATGAGAATTCGAAATATTATCGAAGCTATAAAGGAAATAGTGACCGAGCGCATAGCAGATATGTATATAAATGCTTGGAAAAAAGCGAAAACTGTTTTTATACTCTCGCAACAAAGTTGCTAAAGAGAGTATTATAGTTTTGTTCACATAACGGTTGTTTGTAAGTCCTAAAACTAAATGAGTCAGATATAGGGTTATATATACCAAAGTGATCAGGGTGACGAGTAGAGTTGAAATCCGGATGTCTGTCTGTCCGTCCGTCCGTCCGTCTGTCCGTCCGTCCGCGCAAGCTGTAACTTGAGTAAAAATTGAGATATCATGATGAAACTTGGAACACGTATTTCTTGGCTCCATAAGAAGGTTAAGTTCGAAGATGGGCAAAATCGGCCCACTGCCACGCCCACAAAATGGCGGAAACCGAAAACCTATAAAGTGTCATAACTAAGCCATAAATAAAGATATTAAAGTGAAATTTGGTACAAAGGATTACATTAGGAAGGGGCATATTTTGAGGTAATTTTTTTGGAAAAGTGGGTGTGGCCCCGCCCCTTACTAAGTTTTTTGTACATATGTTGGAAACTACTATAGCTATGTCAACCAAACTCTACAGAAACGTTTCCTTCAGGCATTTACATATACAGTTCAAAAATGGAAGAAATCGGATAATAACCACACCCACCTCCCATGCAAAGGTTATGTTGAAAATCACTAAAAATGCGTCAACCGACTAACAAAAATGGGCGTGGCGTCGCCCACTTATGGACTAAAAACCATATCCCAGGAACTACTGCACCGATTTCAATGAAATTCGGTATATAATATTTTCTTAACACTCTGATGACATGTACAAAATATGGGTGAAATCGGTTTACAACCACGCCTTCTTCCAATATAACGCTATTTTGAATTCCATCTGATGCCTTCTCTGTATACTATATACATTAGGAACCAATGATGATAGCGGAATAAAACTTTACACAAATACGGTATTTGAGCTGAGGTATCCCTTGTGGAAAAATTGTCGTGATCGGACTATAACTTTTCAAGATCCCTGATATCGAACACGAAGAACTCAGTGCCTAACCTAACCTAACTTAATTTTTCACCGAAAATATCGGTAAATCTCTCAGATATTTTCATGTAATTCAGAGGGCATCAGTTTTGTACTCTCGCAATAAAGTTGCTAAGAACGGTATATATCATCAGATATATGGTTACATATACCAAAGTGATCAGGGTGACGAGTAGAGTTGAAATCCGGATGTCTGTCTGTCCGTCCGTGCAAGCTGTAACTTGAGTAAAAATTGAGATATCTTGATGAAACTTGGTACACGTATTTGGTGGCACCATAAGAAGGTTAAGTTCGAAAATGGGCGAAATTGGAGCACTGCCACGCCCACAAAATGGCGATAACCGAAAACTTATATAGAGCTATAACTAAGCCATAAATAAAGATATGAAAGTAAAATTTGGTACAAAGGATCGCACTAAGAAGGGTCATATTTGGATGTATTTTTTTTGCAAAAGTGGGCATGGTCCCGCCGCTACTAAGTTTTTGCAAATATCTCGTAAACTACTAAAGCTATATTAGCGAAACTTTCAGAAGTAATTTCTTGAAGGTACTATCTTAAAACGGAGGAAATCGGATTATAACCACGCCCACCTGCCATACAAATGTTATGTTGAAATCTACTAAAAATGCTTTAATTTAGTAAGGAAAAACACAATAAACCTTAAATTTCATGGCAAAGATGACACAGAGGGGTTACATTCAAATTTAAAATAGGCGTGTCTCCGCCACTTATGGGTCTAAAACCATATCTCAGAAACTACACTACCAAATTCAGCGAAATTCGGTTCGAACCATTTCCGTAGCATCTATGGTTCGAAATTGGGCGAAATATATTCACAACCACGCCTACTTTCCATATACCATAATTTTGAAGTCCATCTGATTCGTTCACGTTATAGTATATGAGTTCAACACCAGTGAAGATAACGGACCAAAACTTTGCACAAATACTGTATTTCTAGTGTAGCATAGCCCGAATAAAAATCACCGAAATCAGACCGTTCTATTGAAAATATCGGTAAATATCTCAGATATTCTAAACATATTTATAGGAGTTGTGTTCCTTCCAACAGTGTTCGTCTGTGCCAAAAATGGGCAAGATCAAGTCAATATTTCTTCTTTCCCCACATACCTCTTATTTGATTTTCACAATTCTAGTGGACTTTGTGCCGAATATATTGGTCAAATTTTGAATTACCTTAATAAATTTGCATGGAAATACGTTCATACTTTAGTCAACGTGTTGGCCCCCATATACATATGTAACAACACGATTTCTGCCTTTACTTTTTACTTTACGCCGAATATATTGCGTACTTCCTAAGATATCTTTAAAATATAATAAGAATATATTATACATTAAATTTTTTAGGCGCATGTAAAATCCAACTATATTTGAAAATCAGTAAGATATACTAACGTAAATTAATAGTAGTCTAGTATCAAAGGCATGCAATTAGAAAACCTGCTTTCAGATGGACCAAATGCGACGCTTAAATGTTAAACTGAGCTAATCTTCAACCTCAGTCAAATTAAACTGAAATTATTATTAATTGTTTTAATTTGGTTTTTGGGAAAAAATAGTGATTTACAAAGCACTATAGATAGCTTATGGAAGGTTTTGGTATTAAGACACAGATGTGTACATAGACGTAATAATTTACAATATTTAGCATATATATTTAATGAGAATTAGTATTTGTTCTTTAAAATTGTTGTCAATGTATTTGGCTGAAAATCCCCTTACTCAAATGTTATTAAATAATTTTTAAAACAAAAGTCTATTCATAACAACTCAAACTTTCAACCTTGATATAGGTATACTTAAAAATTGTTCTCACAAATTTTCTACCTAGTTTAGCCTTCGCGAGCGAACATTTGCGGAAGATGAACTCTTTTGTTTCAGAAAGAATTAAAAAATGCAATTTACGTAGGAGTTTTCCGTGTAAATACTTTCAAGGCTATTAAGCAAATTACTAATTTTTAAGATATATATATTTGTATGTACTATATATGTATAATACAATATATATATATTATGCTAGAGGTTTATACTTTCAGTTACACTAAATAATTTGAGTAGTGAAGTCTACATTTTTAGCTGAAGTTTTAATTAATTAAGTGAAAATTTACCATAGTAGTGCATCATCAATCATATCAATATAATAAAATATACAACGAAACTATATCAACATCCACTTGAAAAGAAGACTGAAAGAAGACCAGCAAGTTACCCTAAAAAGAGAACACAGGAGTCATTCGGAAGAAAAATCAAAAAGTATATACACACTTCTTTTAATAGATTAAGACTAAATTATTTATTTTCTTTAGTAAGATTTAATTTTAAGAAATTATGCCTAGATTAAATAAAAGATCTGTTGTACAAAGTCGACTTGAAAATAGAAGACGTATGCAGATTCTTCGGGCTAACTCCTTATATAGAGTTAGTGAGCAATCACATAATACTCAAAGCCATGCTAATCGCAGATTAGATCCAGAAGTCCGCCTGTCAGAACAAAGTACCAATACAGTTCAACATAGGACAAGGCGACAAAATCAAGAGGTTCGGTCTGCTGAGCAAAGTATAAATTCTGTTCAGCATAGGTCTCGGCGGGAAAATCCTCAATTTCGCTCTGAAGAGCAAAGTAGGAACACCCTAGAACATAGGACCCGGCGGGAGAACCTAGATCTTCGGTCTGCTGAACAAAGTAGAAATTCAAGACAACATAGAATTCGACGCCAAAACCCTATTATTCGCTCAAACGAGCAGTCTCATAATACCGTAGTACACCGAAAACTTAGAAGAAATCCTAACTATAGACATTTAGAGCGCATACGTGATCAAATGCAAAGAGAACGTTCGAGAAGAAATCCTGAAACAAGGAGAGAGGAACGTTATAGAGAAACGCAACGACGACAGCTTATCAGGAGGGGTGCAAGGGAACAAATTTTAAATCAGAGACGTCAACAACAAAATCAGGTCCGTATTCATAGAGAAAACTTGGCAAATAGGCAAATTCAAAACGAAAGGCAGTCCCAACGAAATATATTAAACAGAGAAAATAATGTCTCTGATATTTTTGCAAATGGTGGCATTTCAAGAGATTTTCGAGGTATTTATTTTGAAAATATAAAGAAAGGTCCCACCGAAATATGTATTTGCTGTGGGGGATTATGGTTTCCACATCAAGTTCGCAAGTTAAATTTCAGAACTATAGCTTAAGTTCACCCAGATGTTACATCTGCTTTCTTTTTAAAGCAAAAGTTTCCTTCTGAAGATGGAAACTACAATTTTTGCTTAACTTGCAAAAATGGGATTGCCAAAAATAACATACCAAAAATATGTTTGTTAAATGGTCTAGACTTTCCGGATATACCGGATTGTTTAAAAATTTAACCCCTATTGAAGAAAGGCTAATAATGCCTCGATTGCCTTTTATGACCATTCGTCCTTTGGGTTATCAAGGCCAAAGTTCGATTAAAGGTGCCGTTGTCAATATACCTATTTCTGTTAATAATGTTGTGACATCTCTACCGAGGACTTTTGATCAAACTCATGTGATACAAATTCACTTAAGAAGACGTATGGAATACAATCATGATTATATGACTGATACCATACGGCCTGCGAAGGTTATGGAAGCTTTGCGATTCTTAGTGAATACTCCTCTGTATCGTGAGCATAATATACACATAAATGAGAATTGGATTTCAGGCTTTAATAACCAAGAAGAAGTTCCCTTTGTTGCATCTGCTGAAGATGATAGATTGGTTCAATCTCTTTATGAGGAACAGACTTCCCATAATAATCACTCAGCCATTCCCATAGCACCTGTACCTGCAGAACTGAACCCAGGTGGTCAAGAGACTCTTTTAGACAATATTCCTGTAGAAAACATGGAATATTACCGTTTAGTTATAGCGTCAGGGGAAGGGCAAAGGCCAATTGACATAGTTTAAGATAATAATTCGGAAGAATTGTCATTTGGAACAATATACGTTGGGCAGAAACGTACATGCTCTGAAACATATAGTAAGATAGTACGTTCCGAAATTCGCCGCTTTGACCGCAGAGCGTGTACCATTCCAAAGTTGTTCTACGACTATAAAAAATTAGAATTACTGCAAATTAAGAATAGTACATCCATTTGCCTTCGAAAGTTTTCAGGTCCTAACCGCGTTACGGCGCAAAATGTATTAAATGACACTTTGTTCAAAACTTGATTCAACATGATGACGGTTACAAAGTTTTGAAAGGTGTTAGATCCTCTCCTGCTCAAAAAAAAGCAATTGCAATGATTCGCCAATTTGGGCTTCCAACCTTTTTCATAACTCTATCGGCTGCTGAATCTCAGTGGGTTGAGCTGTTGGTTATTCTGTCGAAAACTGTTGATTCAAAAGATATTTCACAAGAAGAAGCCAACATTTTATCAACCCAAGATAGATATCGCTTAAACCGCTCAGATGCGGTTACTTGTGCCAGATATTTTGATTATCGCTACCGGCAAATCCTTAAACTTTTTAAAGATAATACCGGCATTTTTGGAACACATTTCGTAAAAAACTATTACTGGAGAGTAGAGTTTCAACAGAGAGGTTCTCCGCATATACATGGCATGTATTGGCTTAATAATGCTCCCAAGATTAACCTTCAAAATCCTGAGACATTCTCCGAAGTCATTGATTTCATTGACACTTATGTTTCAACAGATGGTTCAGTAAGCCACTTGGAACATTATTTAGATTATCAAAAGCATAATCACAGTCGGTCGTGTACTAGAGAAATAAGAGGACAACAATTTTGTCGTTTTGGTATACCATATCCACCAATGCCTTGCACACAAATATTGCTTCCTTTTCCAGACACAACCCAAGATTTGGAAAGGCATAAGGAAAACTTTTCTAGAATTCAAAATGTTTTAAATTCAACTCTGACTACTGAAGATATATCGAATTTAGATAATTTTGAATATTTCTTGAGCGATAATAGAATAAACATGTCTTTTGATGACTATTTGCTAGCTCTGAGATCAAGCTTATCGAAACCTAAAATTTTTCTGAAAAGAAAAATGAAAGATCGATTTATAAATGCTTATAATCCTCTTATTTTGGAACTCCATAGGGCTAATATGGATATCCAATATATACTGGATGCATATGCTTGCTGTTCTTATATAATTAATTATATTAACAAATCGAACAGAGGAGTTTCTAGGCTCTTAAATGAAGCTATATCAGAAGTAAATGGCCGAAATTATACAATAAAGCAAAAACTTCAACATATAGGTCATAAATTTATATCAGGCACGGAAATATCTGCACAAGAAGCTGTTTATTGCTGCATTGGGCTTCATCTTACGGAAGCTAGTAATGGAGAAATATTTATAAATACCTCACGACCGGAGGAACGTGTTCGAATGGTAAAACCTAGGGCGGAACTTCAGAACCTTCCTTCAGATTCTACTGAAATATTTGTAGCTGGTATTTTAGACCGTTATGTGCAGCGGCCCGATCAGTTAGAAACTGTTTGCTTAGCAGATTTTGCATCTTTGTTTAAATTTGTGAAATCCAATAGAATAGTGCAAGACAGTGATGTAACGTACCAGATATTGGGGTACCCATTGCACTTAGAGACGGTAGCGGTTTTGTTAAAAAACGTACCAAACCAATTATTATTCGGTACAGAAGGTTTAGTCCTGATGTGACCAAAGTTGAGTATTTCCGCGAAATGGTAATGCTTTTCTATCCATGGCGGAATGAACAGCAAGATCTTATTGAAAATGATAATGAGCTAACTTGTATAACTCACCGTATTTTAATTGAGAGAAATCGAAAAAAATATGATGTTTTTGATCAAAGAAAACTGGAAAATGTCTTAGAAAGTCTTTATAATGAGACAGACTTAGAAGAAGCTGTGCAAAATGAACTACCTGTTGTGGAAAATGAGTTTCGGGTGTTAGCACTTCCAGAAATAATCCCTAATATTAATTTGCTGGATTTGCATGGCGAACATACAACAGATAATGGTACTGAATCTGATTGCAATATTAGGCTTATTAAACTACCCCCTTTAATTTCGGTTGAGGAATTATTTTCTCTAGTTCAAGGTTTAAATATTAAGCAAAGAACATACTTGACTCATTTGATGCATCAGATTAAAACAAGTCGACCATTTTATGAATTCATTGGGGGCGGAGCAGGTGTTGGAAAAAGTCGTTTGATATCTGCAATATATCAAGCTCTTAACCATCGCTTCAATTCTACACCTGGATCCAACCCAAGTTCTTTAAAAGTTCTCCTTTGTGCACCTACGGGTAAAGCTGCATTCGGGATAGGTGGACTGACACTTCAATCAATATTTTCTCTTCCTGTAAATCAGCTGAATAGAGAGTTGAGGCCCCTAAGCAGTGACATAGTTAACTCTTTGTATTCCAAACTTGCTGATTTAAAACTAATCATAATTGATGAAATATCAATGGTGGGCGCTCGAATGTTTAGCTATGTTGATGCTAGGCTTAAACAAATTTTTAAAACAAACAACCCATTCGGTGGCATACCGATTGGAGATAGGTGGATATTTTCTTCTAACCCTAATGATGCTTACAGCACTTTAGTTGGTTCTCCTTTGTGGGACTTGTTCAGATATTTTGAATTAACAGAAATAATGAGACAAAGGGACGATCAAGCTTTTGCTATTGCGTTAAACCGTATGGCATCTGGCACTATGACAAATGATGATATATCATTAATTCAAACTCGGGTAGTTGATTCTGAAGAAGTCCCCGATGATGCGATCCATTTATTTTGGTCAAACGAAGAGACAAATAATTTCAATGCCCTTAAGCTCAGTCGAATTACAACTGAAGCTATTTCTTCAACTGCCAAAGACTCTGTAAGAGGAATGGGTATAGGTGATCAACAAGGGAATATTTTGGAAAGAGTTCAACTTTTCAAAACTTCTGAAACACAGGGACTTCCTTATGAGTTGACACTAAAAACCACTGCAAAATACATGATTACAGTGAATATAAACACATCTGATGGTTTAGTTAATGGGGCAACTGGAGAACTAATGCAAATTGATTATCCAGTAATTCTTTGGATTAAATTCTTCGAACCTTCTGTTGGTTTGATAGCTCGATCAAAAAAGCCTCATCCTATAGAAAGTTCTTGGACCCCAATTAAAAAAGTTATTAGATCTTTTCAATATAAAAGAAATGAGCAAATTATAATTGAAAGAAATCAGTTTCCAGTTGTTCCAGCTGATAACTATTCACAAAAGTCAGGGTGCTACATATAATAAAGTTGTCGTTCATACTCGACCCAGAATGCCTAGAGCTTCGATATATGTCGCTTGCAGTCGAGCTACTACGGCAGTAGGTCTCTTTATTGTCGGAAATTTTATTCCTCCTAATAAATTTTCTGAATCGGATCCAGTATTTAGGGAAATGATGGAATTGAGCACATCTAAAGCCCTGATTACAAGTTTCAATTTTATGATTTCTCGATCATCAGCACTTCAAATTTTATTTCATAATGTTCAGAGTCTCCACGCTCACATTAACGATATAAAAGGCGACTGTCTGCTGCTTTCTTCAGATATTTTATGCTTCATAGAAACCTGGAGCATTCCTGTTGAACATTTTGAGATACCAGGATTTACTCTTATAAACGAGCTGAGGATAGATAGCACTGAGACAAGCAACCGAAATAAACGGGGCCTTATAATTTATGCAAAGCATAGTGTTGCCAGCTCTATAGAACCGAAGACTATTAAGAAAATTTATTCAGGCCGCAAAGTTTTAGAAGCAGTTTTGTTTAAATGTTTCAACAACAATATTCTGGTTCTTTACAGAAACTCAGCTTTTCCCCTCAGGCTTTTAATTGCAGAACTTCAAAAAATTCTTACTACAGAGTTGTGCAATCAAAATGTCTTAATTGTTGGAGATTTTAACATTTGTTTAAAGTCTACAGGGTCTACAATAAAAAATCTTCTTCAAGATAAAAACTTTAGTTCCCTGCTTAGTGTAGAATATTCAACTACACCTGTGGGGACGCAAATTGATTGGGCATTTTCAAACATGGATCATTCTCATATTGATGCTATCACTTATGAGACAGTGCATAGCTATCATGATGGTATTTGTGTCTCTATTTCGGACTAAGGTTAAAAATATGACATTATGAATTAATAAATAAATATTTAAACTAAGAAATTTTAAATCATTTGTGTAATTTGTTAATATATAAGAATTTGTAAAACATAAGGTAGAATTAAAATAATTTAACAAATCTTTCAAAATTTTAATATTATATAATAAATAACATTAATATATAAGAATTTGTAAAACATAAGGTAGAATTAAAATAATTTAACAAATCTTTCAAAATTTTAATATTATATAATAAAATAAAATTATTATATATTAAGAGAAATGCAGTTTTTTGAAAAAAAAATTATTGTTTTAAAAAAAATATATTATTTGTTAATATATAAGAATTTGTACAAATATAAAGTAAAAGTAAATATTTTGCTATTTTTAAAAACATATCTTTAGAATTTAAAAATATAACATTTAATTATTAAAATATATAATACTTATTACTTCTAAGTCAAACCTGTATAATCTTATTCATGTAAGAAATAAAATGTGCATTAACTTCAAAAAACGATTGTTTTTGTTTTTTTACATAGTCCTCAATACAGTTAAAATAAACGAAAATACAATTCAATACTCAAAGTACACAAATTGATCTACTCTATCATGCGAGAGTATAAAATGTTCGGTGACACCCGAACTTAGCCCTTCCTTACTTGTTCAGTTCTACGATTATTCTTAATTGGCGGGCAGGATAGAAAAAAACTAGACGTTGTATGGAATTGGGGCAAAGTTTATTATATGTGGTATTAAATTATCTTCTATTTAAACTAAGAAAAGTCAAGTTTGAACATATTTTCAAACAACATAAAGTAACATTTTTGAAGTGAAACTTCTTTACGCCCGCTTGGCTTGGGGAGTAAGCTGACGAACGCGTTACGAAAAGTGTGATCAGGCGAGGCGAACGGTAATTGGTGGGGGATATAGGCAAGCGTCAGCAGTGCGCGCGCACATTTTTCTTTCCTTCTCTTACAGCTGGGAAATGAAATATGTGTATACTTCAGTCAGTAGTTCGTTTTCGAATTTACTAGCGTTACGCGAACGGTGATAGTTTGGTTATTTTATTGTAATTTACTGTAATTATATTGCGTTTTGAACAATTTTATAAATTAATATTGTTCAATACATTCAATATTTTACGTTTAAAGTGAATAAAATTGTAAATTTATTTTAAAGTTTATGTTATGTGAATTTTCGGGTAAATAATAACAAAATATGGAGAAAAGTGACACAGACTCCGAGTATCAAAGCGGTGCTTTAGGACCACCAACTAAGAAGAAATTACGTACGGAAATTGTGCATAAAAAGTGTGTGACAACAGATGCAACACAAGATTTTAAACCTAGTGAGACCCAATCAATTGATAATGAATCACGAAGGTGAGTACGCATCTCAAACCAGTTACTAGCGTCGTAGCGTCATATGCATTGTTGCTTTGTGCTTGACTATTTTCTCCCTCTACTAATATGCGGCATTCTACTCTCGACGTTGGGATGCGTTTGATTCTCTGTCCTTTTCTTGCCTCTCTTTCTCTTTTTCTCTCGCTTTTTCCTTGTTACTCTTCCGTATTTTAGCCTCACGTTTCTACAATTTACTTCAGCAAAGTTTTAAAATAGAATAACATAAAATTTAACTAATACGTAAATTATAAAATACTTATTAATTGTAGAGGTTTACCATTACAAATAATTGGTGACATCGTGATTAAACATGACAATAATCAAATGGAAATTAATGATGGAAATCTCACTATAGATCATGTACAAAAACCGAGACAAATGATTGAAGTTAGGTACATTAATTTCGATTTTACTTTTATGACCATTCATGACTCTAATAATAATTTACTACATTTACACCACTGAAATTATGGAATTATAGGTAAAATAAAGCGCGAAAAACTTCTGCAGAACGTCGTCGAGAATTCAGAGTACGAAAAGCACTGCTTAAACAACAATGTAAACAACAACAGGAACCAGATGCAATAGTTGAAATTGCTACAGATGATATTCAAAGTGCTGGTCCATCAGAAAACAATCAAGTCCCTGAACTCTCTGAAATAACAACAATAGAAAGGAGAGCAAAGTCTGCAGAGGCAACACGGCGATGGAGAGAGAAAAAAAAGGCGTTAGTGAGTCATCAAAAAAACAGGCGAAAATTGCAGCTCACGGCATGCGAGAATACCGAGAGAGAAAGAAATTGTAAATATTTATTTATATATAAAACTTATGTCATTGAAGGCTCGTATATATCTTATTTGCATTTCTTTACTTAGAGCAAAGAAAGTACTGTTGGAGCAGCAAAGTAATCAAGATTTAGATAATATAGTCAGTACATCATCATCACACGTGAATCAAAGGGCTGGTCCATCAACAGTAAAAAGCATATCCGCAGAGCTAACTAGAAGAGGGAATTTACAATCACAGCAACAAATTGAAAGATCAGAACGTACACGAGAATATCGTGAGAGAAGAAATGATAATGTCAACATGGAATCGTAATTATCATTGAAATTATATATGTTGTGTTTTTGATAAAAAAATTTTAGGCTATATTTTATTTTACTATATATAGTTTTCTGTTCATAGCAATAACTCATCGGGAAATAATGAAGAACAATCAGACCTCTTTGATTTAACTTTGAAGTACGACGACGTTGCAAAACATAAAAAGGCTAATGAAAATTTCGATCGAAAATTTCGGAAAAATCTATTTGGTTATTCATGTAGTCTGTGATAGATTATGGTTTAAAAATGACTTAAAAAAGGCATCTGACAATTATAAAGATCTATTGAAGAAAATAACGGTAAGAAATAATATTATTTTGAAATAATATCGAAGTATGCACATACTTGATTACTATGAAGAAATTAAGAAAAAAAAATAAAAGATCTATGCAAATATATTAATTTACTAATGAAAACATAAAATAAATTCATACATATACATATATGCTATGTTCGGACCGACAGCGAAAACATGTTTTCGTGGGAAAAAGTGGTTTTCGCACGAAAACTTGTGTTTTCGTCCATGTAAAATCTGTCAAACGAAAACACAGTTTTCGCCGAAAACTGCTTGAAAACTTACATTCCACTCATAATAATCGGTGCCTGCTCTAGTTTAACCGATTTTTTTGGAAGACATATTTTGCCGGCCCTAAATTGTCACTTGATATTTGCTTACATTCCACATACAAATACAGCTGCTCACTGTTAAGGGGATTCTCTTGTTTTTGCAAAACCCTTGCACGGTGCACCAATAGCACAATTTTCTTCTTGGTGCAACGTCACAACAAAAATTTATTTGCAATGGCTGTAAAATATGGCAGACCAAAACCCATGTATATCTTCGTGCCGTCATATATCACTAGATTCGCAATGGATGCTTTTTTGGGCTTGCGTATTTCGGTATAGGATTTTTGCATTTTGTGTCATCTTGAAAGAACAAGAGAATCCCCGTATTGATAGTTGTCAGTGAAAACTCATCGAAAACACAAATTGTCGATCCGAACGACTTACATTCCACAATATACAAATGTGTTTTCAAAATGTTTTCAATGTCGGTCCGAACATAGTAATAGATAGAGCGAAAGAAGTTTCACTTCAGTCGTACTCACTTTTTTTTTTTTGATCAAAGACCACTTTTTTCGATTTTAAAAAAAAATTTAAAATTTTACACTTTTTTTTGAAATTTTCTTAGTTTTACTAGAAGATAAATTATTAAAAAATATGAACCTGTTTGAATTTTTTGTTTTCGATAGAAATTGCGACCTGCATCCTGCCCGCCGTCCGAAAAATGCACATGCGAGATGCATCGGGCAATTGCTTCCCAAAGGCAGGATATCAAAGATTTCGTATCCAAAAAATTTGTGAATGATGTTAAAATATAAGTTAAAAAACGTTTTGTTATTTTTATTAAAAATATGTTATCTCGGAGCTATGCTCCTTTATTGAATTCCACTTGAGAACTAAAGTTTACAATTAATTATACTTAACTCTAGACCTATGTTTGCCGCTGCAACGGGTACGGAGTTTGCTAACGCTGCGCTTCCTACAGGTTGGCACTTCGCTTCCCACAGGTTGCCACTACACGTGTCGCACTCTCAGCGATTTAGTGGTGTCATATTATATATGATATTAATGCATCATATGATACTTTTTGAATGTATGGGGTGCTAACTAGTCCCCCCTTGAAATTTAAACGTCCTCGTTTGAATCCTTAGGTGTATTGAAAACTTGGTTGAGTCCTTCTATTGCCAGCTGTGAGAGTTCGTTGGGTTCATCTTCTTTTTGTTTAATCAGAAGTTTCTTCCCGAAGATTAGTGCGATGAATATTAAAATGATGATTAGCGTGATGCTGGTTCCGGGTTTTACTCTGTTTGCTGCTTCTAACAGACTTACTTCTTTTGTATTGTTGAAGTTAAGCTGTTTCAGCATCTCCAGCGAGAGGAATTCTTTTATATTGGGTGGTGCAGATGACGGTTGAAGGATGGTAGTGGTTTACTTGCTGTTCTTTCTTCGTTATAGAACTTTTTTCCATTGATAACAATTGCTACGTTGGTATACAAAATTAGGAAGGTCCCGTTTAAAAACGTAATATTTAGGAATATTATTCCGGGTCCCATTTCCTCTATAGTTGTAATATGTTGATTGTTGACCTCCGTGCAGTTTGGCAAACGACTTTTTAAAAGATTATTTATACAAGTATCTTTACTTAAATCTATTACATTAAGCATATTTGTAGGGAATTGTATTTTTTACAATAATATTCTATTCCATAGATTCCCTTCTCACAGTTTAAAATTGTATTGAAATTGATTTTATTGATTCTCCCGTTATTTTTTACTGCTCTGCTATCTAAAGTTTTACAATTTCGGTTATCTACAGTTGGGAGGCTAACAATATAAATTATGATTTTGCCATTAGTTGCAATTTTTAATTCGGAAAATTCAAGTGCTTCGTCTAAATTAACATATGGAATATTGTCATTGTCTATTACCTCTTTCACAATACTTATTTCTTCATTTGATAAAATAAAAGAATTTATTATGTTAGCTTTTGCCCAATGTATTGCGTAAGCAATATATAAAATTTCTTCCTTAATTATTTCTAATTTGTATTTTAGCTGTAAAAATTATTCGATTTCTAAACTTTTTTCAAATTGCATGGTTTTTATTATATTATATGTAATATTTGTTATCTCGTTAATTTTTCCTATTGTAAGTTTGTTAATTAATACCTGATTATTGTTATTTTGTAAGACATTATTTATTTTATTTGGAATTATTTCGTAGTCTTCATGATCTGGACTTCCTGCAATCCATTTCCATGCGCTACCCAGGAAATTTATGGATCTTTTTATTATTGCTCTACTTTTAGATTGTTAAGTTGGGCTCTTATCTGTGTTATTATGTGGGATATGAAGGGGTAGCTAGGGTTTTTGAGGATAGTTTCAGTTTTAATAGTCCCTTTTATGTGGTCTTATGTCTCCGTTATATTTTTCTGTGCCGTTCCCTTTTGATTGTTATTAATTAGGAGTTTGAGTAGTCGAGGATTTGTACTTCCGCCAGGCATAGCGGTAGCGGTTAATATTCTGGAAAAAATGTCAGTACATATTTAGTTGCGTATTCTACCTTTGTGAATTATTTGTCCTTTTTCAGTTAACACGGTACTATTTCTATCTTCCTTAATTATTTCCTTACTGTAGGGTTCCTATTTTTCTTAACGAATATTATTTATCCTGGTAGATATGATTTTATTTCCATCTTATTTTTTTTTATGGTATTCGATATCCTTTCTTCGTTTCTCAGCTAATTTTCCTAAGTTGCTTTATCTAGTTCTTTCTATGTCTTCAGGGGTAAATGTAACATTTCTATGAAAAAATAGGTCTACTGGTCTTTTAAATGTAGTGGAATGAACTGAATGGTTATACTCAGACACTGCTCTTTCTAAAAGTTCTTCAAAATTTCTGTGTCCACCGTTTTCTTTTATGCAGCGCATTATTTCGATTAATGTAGAGTGGAAATCTTCCATTTGTCCGCTAGCTTGGCTTTTGTATGGAGGAGTAGTGTAAACTTCTATTCCTAACTCGTCTTTTACCATAAATTCTAAAGAGGCTGAGTTTAAGGATGGCTCATTGTCGATAACTATTAATTTTGGTACTCCGAAGAAAAATATAACATCTCTCAAAGGTTTCCTGACGTCTTCTTTTGCTCTGCTATTTAGGCTTTTTGTTACGGCGTATTTTGTAAATTTGTCTAAAGCTGTCATTACTATTTTTCCTTCTGTTAAAAATATATCGATATGAACTGTGTGTCCTGGATATGTTGGTAATAGAGTTTCTGCAATTTTCGGTTGATTGGGATGTCTCTCGTACTTATTTTCTTTACAAACGGTGCAGTTGGCTATTATTCGTTTTATTTTATTTAACATACCGTGAAAATATTTTGTTTCGAGAATTTGTGTTTTATTTTCATTGGCATTCCTATGTGCTCTTAAATGTTCTTTTAATATGACGTTCTCCTGCTAATATCTTCAACTAGTTTTTGGGTATATGGGCTTTTAATGCTACTAAAATGAATAGGACAGATATTTTGCATCATACCCATTATCCTTTCTTCAGGATGAATTCCATTTATAACGGATGGGTTAATGTATCGTTTCATGTAAAAAATCAATAACTGTTCGTTGTACTCTGGCTCTGTAATTATATGTCTATGCACTGTTGGAAAAATTATTTTAAATCGATATGAAGATATTTCGTCAATCTTGAAAAAAATTTGGTTTTTGAAAACATTAATTGGAACTTCTGTACAAGGGATTAAATTATGACTTGAGCTTTCATCGCTATGAATCGTAGGTGTAAGTGAATTTATTTGTATTGGTATCCTTGAGAGGGCGTCTGCAACTACATTTGTTTTACCAGGTTTGTAAGATAGATCGTAGTTATATTCTTCTAAAATGGCTTTCCATCGCTTAATTTTACTATTAGTATTCTTATGGCTTAAGGCATAGGTAAGAGGTTGATGATCGCTGATAATTTTAACTTTTTTCGAACCGTAGAGGTAATTTCTATGTGAATTAAGTACCCATATTATACCAAGCATTTCTTTCTCATTGGTGGCATAATGTTCTTCGACTTTACTTAGAGCTCTCGATATGAAAGTAATTGGTCTACCATCTGGCGATAGGACGGCACCTAATGCGAAATCTGAGGCGTCGGTCGTTAGCTCGAAATCTTTATCGAAATTTGGATGCGCTAAAACTATATCCTTGGATACTAAAATATTTTTTTATTTTATTAAATGCTTCTAAAGCCTCGTTGTCTAATTCTATTTCTATCTTTTTCGAGTTCCGTTTGGAGACATGACCGGCATCTCTTCTTAACAGTGCTATTAATGGTTTAGCTACTTTTGCGTAATCCTGGATAAATCGTCGGTAATAACCTGACATACCTAGGAAGGATCTTAATTCTATGAGAGTTTGTGGAACTGGAAATTTAGCTACCGCTTTTACAATTTTAGGGTTGGTTTTTATCCCATTTGAACTGATTACATATCCTAAAAATTCTACTTCTTCTTTAGGAAATGTACATTTGTCTAATTGGATTTTCATGTTAGCATTTCCTAAGGTTTGAAATACTATATGTATTCTATATTTTTAAAATGTTCTTCTTCGTTTTCGCCAAATATTATTACATCATCGATGTAAACATAGCATATTACTTCTATATGTTGACGAAGGATATCGTCTAGTGCTCTTTGGAATGTGGCTGGAGAATTTTTTAAACCGAAAGGTAAGCGGAGGAATTCATATTTTCCCTTGTTTACGGAAAATGCTGTTTTTTCAATGTCTGACTCGCGAAGTGGAATCTGATGGAACCTACTTTTTAAGTCAATAACAGTAAATAGTTTATTGTTTCCCAGATTAGCAAGGACTTCATTAATTTCTGGTATAGGGTATTTATCGGGAATCGTAACTGAATTTAGTTTACGATAATCTACGACCATTCGAAACTTCTTTTCGCCAGAGGCATCTGACTTTTTATTAACTATCCAAATTGGGGAGTTATACGGAGATTTCGAACTCCTTATTATTCCGTTATCTAAGAGTTCTACAATTTGGCGTTCGGTTTCGTATTTTAATGCCATGGGGTACGGGTATGGCTTGGAGTAAACGGGGATTGTTGTCCGGATATCATCTTTTACGAGGGTGGTGTAGGTAAGTTTTTCATCGGGATCGGAAGAAAGGTTTGGACATTTATCGATAATATTATTAATTCTGGTTTGTTGTTGTAATGAGAGATGTGGAATATTGATTGATTGTGGGATATTCGTTGTTTTAAGGTTATATTTATACTTTGACAAATCGTCATTAAGTTTTTGTCGGTATGAATAATTGCTTTTAATTCTTTAAGTGTGTGGTTGCCTAAAAAATTTGATTTTCCCTACTGTTGGTCCAAAAATGTCGATGAAGGTATGATGGGTAATTTCAATTGTTCCGGCAACTAATTTTACTATAAAGGGTTTTTCATTCAGAATTGGATTCCTAATTCTAGTGGATTTGATGTAATTCTTATTGGATCCGGTATCGATAAGAAAATCTATTGTGTCTCCGCACCTTGTTCTAAATTCGTAATAAGGCAGCGAAGACAGCGCTAATCTAAAAAATTAATAGTATCAGGCTCATTTTTTCCAGCATTGTCGTAATTGCTATCGTAGGAATTGTCATCGTATATCCCGTTGGGGTAAAAAAATTTCTTTGTATTTTGCTTGGAGGGTGAGTCAGTTGTGCGGAGATCGGACGTTTCGGTGGCCGATTGTCCTGGAATGTATTGGGCCTATTCTGATAATTAATTTGTCTTGATCGTTTTTATTGGTCTACTTCCATTGGGGTCGGTAGTTTAGGTGGTAAATTCGGTCTGTTATTAAAGGAGGTATTTTCTCTGGTAATATGGGGGTTGTTCAAGTGATTGTTGAACCTCGGTATGAATCCTTGGTTATTTTGCGTGTAATTGGGAGAGTGTTGGGGATATCGGTTTGATTGACGACCGAATGGATGTTGGTCGAAATTTCGTCTGGGGGAGTGGGAATATGTCAATTCGGGATAGAAGACTCTATTATTATTGTAATTATTAAAGTTGTTACTTCGGGGAGGTCGTGGTGGTGGTTGAATATTAGGTTTGTGTGTATTGTTCGCATGATTTATTCTGTATGTCATGTTGTCAACTTTTTGATATAAATGCAATGTTTGTGGCAAGTTTGTCGGTTCTTTCATGCTGAGAAGACAAGGTAAATCGCCATTTAGTCCTCTGATAAATGTGTCAAGAGCTTTGTCCCTATTTGAGTTAGTTATAGACCGTATGGACTCGTCGCTTAGCTCGAGACATGAAATTTTGTCCAATATCAGTGAAAGGTGTTGGTGGACCTTTTGGTAGATGGTCGGAATGTCGTCATAGCGTGGGACCAGAGTGGTCATCTGGTATTCGACGGTACCTATGTCCCTTTTATCCGAATAATGCATCATTAAGCATTTCCGGATTTGACTCCAATCGAGTGGAGTATTATATGATTCTAATGCGGTGTCGGCATCGCCAATTATCTTGTGCCTGATCGTATGGAGTATCGCAAAATATTTAGATGTATTCTTAACTCCCTCATAGGCTTTAAAAGTTCTATCTACGCTCTTCCTCCAGGAGTTAAATTCTCCTGGTCGTCCTGAAAATTCCCTAAGGCATTTCACCATGTCCGAAATCTTATCTAATTCATTTATGTTGTTCGCGTTCTGTGCCACACTATGGTCGCGTTCTGCAAAGTCAGAGATACTTGTAGTCTGCGTACTCATTCGTTCGAGTACTTCTCGAACTATTGTCGTTATTAGAGTTGGGTTAGGGTTTAAAGGATGGGTGGAAGGATTTGAAGGATGGGTGGTTTGCCCATAATCTAACCTCATTTGGGTTAATTGTTCGATAAGTTCCTCAGCTGTGTCTGGCATTTTAATAATCTTTTCTTTTAAGTTAGTTAGTTAAAAAAAAATTTTCTTTGTAATAGTACTTCCTTTAATAGTTTTAGATTGTTTTTCGTAAAAGCTTACACTAATATGTAGAGGAGTTTTTCCTCTCTCTTTTCGTATAGAATGATTAAATTCCTTTTAATTGAATTTCTTTTAGTTTAAGACCCCTTTTTTCTTTTTTTTTTGGATTGAACAATTCAATTTCATGTTCTTTAGGGTAATGATATTTTTTACAATAATCTTAAAATATTTGATAAGAGCTTACACTAGTTGTTTCCAGCTTTCCAAAGGATGTTATTGTGCGTTTGGGGGTTGTCCTTTTTCCTGCCGGTACTGGGGTCCCTCTACGTTTTCGAATCCCACGTTGTTTTTCACTTTTCGCGTAGCCTTACTGTTTTATTTTCAGGCTTTTTTTTTTCTTTTTCTTTTCACTTTTCTACCGTCCGCGTAGCCTTACCTACTTTTTTGTTTTCAGGCACTGACGCGCTCTGGTCCCTACTCGGGCGCCAGTTAAAAAACGTTTTGTTATTTTTATTAAAAAAAATGTTATCTGGGAGCTATACTCCTTTATTGAATAATAACTAAAGTTTACAATTAATTATACTTAACTCTAGACCTATGTTTGCCGCTGCAACGGGTACGAAGTTTGCTGACGCTGCGCTTCCCACAGGTTGCCACTACACGTGTCGCACTCTCAGCGATTTAGTGGTGTCATATTATATTATTTTGTATCATATGATATTAATGCATCATATGATACTTTTGAATGTATGGGGTGCAAACTTATATAACTATAAAGCCTAGAAATTTCGCTTGAAACAATTATTTCTTTCCCTCCCGAAAATCCTTTTTTATTTTTAATTTTTTGAAGCCTCTAAAGCAGGCTCTGCTCTTAACACTTGCCATTGTCCGCGATCTTCACTGTTCGGCGACACGAGAGAGATGAGATTTTGTGCGCCCACAACGCCATACACGATACACATGTGCCCCGATGAAGGGAGTGTCCAAAAGGGTGCTGGTGTTTGTACCAGTATTTGGGACTGCGTTTTTTCTTGGGTCGACCAGCGGTCGTAATATCGAGTTTTTAAGCCCACGGATCGATTCTGTGCAGGGCCACATCGGTTGACTCAGGATCTTTGCGGGGACATCGCTCCGTCCGGCGGCCAATAGAGTAACCTGTTCCAGTCAATTGGCTGAGGGTGTGAGCTGTACCAATGCGCTTTAATCGACCACTTGGGTGGTCGGTGCTACTGATCCGGTCGGCGCTGGAGGCGCATCCTCCGGCGCGTACAGATGAACGCACCCATACCTTGGGCGCTCTAGCTAAGCTCTGAGCTACCGGGGGGTCGGCAGGTCGCGGATAGCCGAACGGCCTGTAGTAGCAGGTTAGTTGTGAAATAAGTCAAAGCGAAGAAGCAATCCCCGACGATGAGCGGCAGGAGTGAAGTATGTGGCATAAAAGCTAACAGAATCGACACCGCCACATAGAAATATGTGTCCCCTCATCATGTTTGGACATGATGAGAGAAAAACAAAATTCAGGCGCGACGGATCCATAATGGGCGGCTTCCTGGTCAGCGTCTGTTCACCATGTTAGGTGCGGCTGATATTACAACTTGACCTGTACACAGCGCGGCGCACTGGAAGTCCTTGGTTATCTTGACAGCGATGTCTTCCGCTGGTAGGATGGAAAAGGTGATGTGAGCTTGCTCTGCCGAGGTGTTCGCTTCGTGGTGTATGAGTAAACAGCCACTTCGGTCGCTGGTCAGGGAGTGTACATTGGGCGCAGGGGTAGTAGCCTGCGTTGTCGGTCCGTCCGTGTTTTCCGGAACTGGTAAAGCGAAGGACATGCCTCAGAGAACTGGGGAATGAGCATGGTTTCCGAGGGTACACCCTTTCCTGTCTATTTTGGCCCGCTCCCCTACACACGATGCGCTATAAAATTAAACGAATGGAGAATTATTTAAATAAAGATAACAAACACAAAAGGGCAGTGTACAAGACTGCTTGCACTCAAAACCCTGGCAGTAAGATACCAGAATTGGAACAATCCAGGAGAACGCCGAGTAGTTTTTGCGTCGAAGCTGATCCCTTTAGACGCGCACCAAGATTGATGCGATCACCGAAACAGGGGCTCACCGTGGAAAGGCCTGAAAGAGCGAGATCGTCGCCACCAGCGCTGCAAGACAGCACCCTTCGAGTGGAACTAACACAACTAGGAGAGGACATTATGGCTGAATTGAGAGATATGATCAAGAGGCTAACGGAGGCAATGAAACTGCATCAACGATCGATCAACATTCAGATCCACGATCTTCTGTCACAAAGCTCCATGAACGTGCCCAAATGGAGTATAACAAAGTTAAAGCAACCAGGCGAAATGTTCTTTTGAGACACACAGGAGTAGATTCAATTCAAAAAGACCCCGCGAGGATGAGCAGCAGACGCGAAAGACCCCGCCAAAAAAGAACACCAACCAAGAGGAAGTCCAAAAGTGGATCACTACGTGGAAGAGGAATGAAGGAAACATTCCTACAAAAGATGGAACAGGGAAGTGAATGGACGCAAGTGAAACCAAAAATACAAAAAAGAATAAGAAGACGGTTTCTGCTCCTCGTCCGCGGCCCGATGCAATTATCATTGCACGCACTGGAAACATGTCATACAGCGATATGCTTAGAGCCGTCAAAAAGGAAGATGCTTTGAAACTGCTTGGAGAAAACGTTTCGCGGATCCGGAAGACGGTAAAAGGCGAAATACTTCTGGAAATGAATAAGGCCCAGAGGAACACGGGAGCATATGAAAAAGAGATATGCAAATTAATTTTTTATTATATTATTTGGTTTTTTTAAAAAGTTACATATCACTATTGCTTAACTTATAACTCTTAACTGCTAGCTCACAACTTCAACTGTCAATTGTATGAGTCAATTAATGACTGCCACTGTTTATCTCTTAATTTTAGCTTTTATAGTATTATACTGCTGATCATGCAAAAAGAATGGCTGTGGCATTTCTTGTTGCTTGATCAAGTTCCTATTGTAAATAGATTTTCTGATTACTTTGCAAATTGCATATTTTAACATTCTTTGTTTACTCTATTTGTTATGATAGGCTTTTCTGATTACTTTGCAAATTGCATATTTTAACATTCTTTGTTTACTCTATTTGTTATGATAGGCGATTGGCTTATGTGGTGTCAATTTACATTACATATGTGTCTATTATAGATGAATGGGATAGCGGTTTATTTTAGTGGGTGTGGGTTGCATTAACTACCCCCCTTGTTAAAAAAGAAACGTCCTCGTTTCGGCTTAGGGTGTTAATTCATCAAATTTGTGATAGTTTCAAGCATATTGACATTAGCTTCTTCAATTTTCTTTATTTTATATTTTTTAATTTTTTCCCGGATTTTAATAATTACATAAATCAAAACAATAATTATTGCCAAAAATAAGAGTGCCCAAAGAGTTGGGTGAGATTTAATTTCTTCTTGGCCCATATTTAAAAGGTTTGTATTTTTAAATTTTAAATCTATATTTTCCGATTCAAGATATTCGAGGACATCAAACCGACTAGGCTGATTTGTTTTAATATAGTTCCAAATTATGCTACTTGGATTTTCATAAATTTTATTGTCAATTACTATAGTGTTATTGAAAGTTACTAAATATGTGCCATTAAGGTCGATGTTATCAACTGTGTGTTTTCCTGATATTAAGATTATGCCATCTTTAACAATTTCTAATTGTTTGTTTTTTTCTTTAATTTTCAGACAGTCTCCTTTTTGATTATTTAAAATTTTAGAAAAGCAAGTTTCTTTATAATCTATTTCACAATAGCTAGCACTTAATTCTATTTTACATGTTTTAATGTTAGAATATGTGTTTTTACATTTAATTATTTCATTTTCTATTACTAATTTCCCATCACTTTGACTTATAGGTTTAGCTTCATATAATATACATATATCTTTAATTACAGGGTATTTAATATATATTACAATTATTTCGTTATTCTGTACTATTTTAAATTTAGATGCGTCAATTACATCTGTGATTGTAAAATTATTGTGCTCATGATTTACAATATCTTTAATTTCTTTCATATTCAATATTGTTGGGTTAAGAATTCCCACTTTTCCTAATACAATAGTTTGGAGAGTATTTTCTAAATCTGTTAGTATTAATTTATTTCTGTGTTGCATTATGTTAATTAAGGTCGAACTGTTTTCTATTTTACTTACAATATTTGTTAGTTGTGTAACTACCTCAAATAATTTGGAATTTGTCGTAAACTGTCTATTGTTATTTTCTACTAGTTCAGATAATTTTGCGTTTATTCGTACAATATCGTCATGGTCTGGTGTTCCCGAAATCCATTTCCATATTGTACCGAGTTCATTTAAACCTCTTTTCGATTTTCTCCCCGTCGTAATTTCTAATTGTGATATTAGTCGTTCTATTTGGTCCATTTCTAAGTCCGTGTTGAATTTATTATAATAAATTGTGTTTCCCGTATCACTGGTCTTGATTTTTATATAGTTTGAGCTATGTGACTCCCTAATTAGTTTTGTTTTTGTGTCATATAGAATTTCTTTATAATATGTCAAATTTGTAATGTGAAATATGTCCCCCCAGTCAGTGTAAGTCGCGGCTGGTCCAATTTCTATTAGTACATAATCGTCTCTCGTATAGTCAATAATTTCACATTGAGTGAATGGTATCAAAAGGATAATTATTAATGTAAGAATCATTTTCTGAAATTAGTTTTATATTTTTATATTATCTTTATGAACTATTCTTGACTTACTATATATTCTTACAGTATTACCTAAATCTTCTTTTACCCTTTGTTTTTTGTATTTTGGTTGTAACTTATTTCTTTCTCCTATTATTTTTTCATATATAACGTCATTCTTTTTATATGTTTTCATTATTCTATTCTTATTATTTCTTTCTATCATTTTTCCCTGTGCGTTGCTTAGTTTTAATGGTATTTCATTGTGTGTGATTTTATTAAAATATATATCTATAGGTTTTTTATCAGTTACGGAATGGATTGTTTTATTGTATTGTTGTGCAGCCCTGTAAATACTTTCTAAATCGCTAATTAAATGATATTCTTGTTTAATACAACGTGATAGTTCTATTAGGGTTGAATGTACCGTTTCCACTTGACCATTTGTGGTACTATGTTTCGGGGTGCAATAATAAATGTCGATGTTCATTCTCTGCATTAAAGATTTGAATTGAATTGAAGAGAAACCTGGTTCATTATCGCAGGTAATGTGTTTTGTCTCGGGAAAGCTTTGAAGTATGTCAAGGACCTTTTGATCTAGGTCTATTCTGTCATCTATATGTTTGATTACTAAGTATTTGGAATAAGCGTCTACTGCTGTTAAGAACTTTAATTTCTGTACAAAAAATATGTCTATATGAATTTGTTCTCCTTCCCTTTCTGGTATAGGAGCTTCACCGATGGGCACTCTTTGAGGGTGGCGATTGTATTTGTTTTTGTTACATATGTCACAATTTCGAACATATTCCTTAAACTGTTTCGTCATATCTGGCCAATAATATAATTTACATATTTGTTTTAAGTTTTCTCTAAAATTTCGATGTGCTCGATTGTGTGTTTGCTCGACAATCATGTTTTGATCTTCTGTGTTAGTTATGTCTGTTGGGAAGTTTTTAGTATAAAGAAATTTAATATTGAATGTTTCTAATAATTTGGATTTTATTTCGTACAAATCTTCTACGGTGCAATGTATACCTGTAACCACATTTGGTTTCAAAAATTCTTTAAGTATATTTATCAAATTGTCAACTGTATCATAATCTATAATGTGCCGTGTTTTTCCGAAATTTGTAATTGATTCATGTATGGTGAATCTGGCTTTACTCAGTAATATCTGTTGCGAATATTGATTTAGTGGTCGGGTTGTTTCTGCTATATTTATATTGTCGCTACTTTCTGCTGAATGTTGAGTGCTGTTACTTGAAATGTCTGATATATTGTGTAAATATTGTCGTGAAATAGCGTCTGCTACAACGTTAGTTTTTCCCGGTTTGTATATGATTTTTGGAGAATATTCTTCGATTAATGCATGCCATCGCTTCATTTTAGCATTAGGATTACGGGTAGAAACTGCAAATGTTAAAGGTTGATGATCCGTGTGGATTTCTAAGTTTGTAACGCCATAAAGGTAATTCCTTAAAGTTTTCAAAGCAAATACGATAGCATATAACTCTTTCTCATTTGTTGCGTAATTTAATTCAGTGTTATTTAATGTCTTCGATATGAACGTGATTGGTTTATCTTCTTGGGACAGAACTCCTCCGACTGCAACATTTGATGCGTCCGTAGTTAAAATAAATTTTTTTGTATAGTCTGGTTGTGCCAGTTCAATTTGATTTGCTAATAGATTTTTGAGTTTTTCACATGCAATAACTGCCTCTTGGTCTAAATCCAGTTTTACTTTCTTTGACATATGTTGGGAAATTCTTCCATTTTCTCCTGACAAGTATCTGGTTAAGGGTTTTGCTATTAAAGCATAGTCTTGAATAAATTTTCTATAGTATCCTGTAATTCCTAAGAAACTTCGTAATTGTCTCAAGGTAGATGGGATAGGGAAGTGTTTAATGCACTCAATTTTTTTGGGTCGGTTTTAATAATTCCTTGGGCAACCATATATCCTAAAAACTCGACTTCGGTTTCATAAAATTTGGATTTTTCTAAAGATATTTTCATATTGGCATCCTTAAGTGTCTTGACTATTATCTGTAAGTGTTCTCTATGTTCCTCTATATTATTTGAATATATTATTATGTCATCGATATATACATGACAAAACTTTCCTACATAACTGCGTAATATATTATCCATCGCTCTTTGAAATATGCTAGGGGCATTCCTTAATCCGAAAGGTAGTCTTAAATATTCGTATTTGCCATTGTTGACACTAAAAGCTGTTTTTTCTATATCCTTTTCCTGCATTGTAATTTGATGGAAACCTGACTCTAAATCTAGAGTAGAGAAGTATTTTGCTGTTCCTAAATTTGCTAATATAACATTTGTGTCTGGGATAGGGTATTTATCGGGAACTGTATTTTCATTAATTTTCTTATAATCTATAACTAGCCTAAGTTTTGGTGAACCATTTTCATTTATTCCTTTCTTCGGTACAACCCATATTGGAGAGTTGTAGGGGCTTTTACTTGGACGTATTATACCATTATCTAATAGATTGTTCACAAAAGTATTAACGGACAAGGGGTATGGGTATTGTTTACTCCATATGGGAGTTTCAATAATTGTGCGTATTTCAGCTTTAACGTCCGTTCTAAAGGGTAAATTTGTATTTATATTTGAATGAATTTTTTCGATTTCATTCTTTATTTCCGTTTTCAAATATTCAATATTTCCATTTTTTAAATTAGTATAAGCGGTATTATTCTTCGCTGGCGTTCTAGGATCTTCTTGTCCCAGAGTAGTACTTAAATTACATAATTGCTGGCATAATTCATCAGCGGGCGCCATAGGAGCATTTGAGCTTCCCAAGGTAGTATTAAAATTTCCATTATTATTTTCAATATAAATTTTTTCCGTTTTGTTATTATATTTTAATATTTCATTCTTTAAATCTATTACAACTCCTGCTTTTTTCAAAATATTAAGTCCTATTAGCATATCTGCTTCTAAATTTTCTATTACATAAAATCTCTGTATCGTATTGAAGATATTTACATCACTATATTCTTCAATAATGGTGAATCCGTTAATTGTTTTTACTCTTTTAATTATATCTAATTTATCTCTATATAAAAAAGTGTCTGGTTTGCAATAGCAACAAGTAGCTCCTGTGTCAATTAGGACCTTTAGTTTTCTTCCTGTTACTCCGCAGTACCTATAAATGTATGGGAGTCCTGTCTTTAGCCTAAAAAAGCTGTTTCCTGAATATTATTTATGCGTTGAATTTTAGATGGAGGTTGTGGTGTTCTTTTAAGTTCTTCAAAATTCCGTTTGGCGTATGTTTGTTCGTGTTGAGTTTGTTTGTGGATACTGGAATCCACGTCCATTGGTTCTGGTTGATTCCTTTGGTATCCTTGATTAAATCTTTGTACACATTGTTGGTTATTTCTGTTCTGGAATCCTTGGTTATATCTTTGTGCAAATTGTTGGTTATTTTTATTTAATTGAGGGAATCTTAAATTGTTCTGGAACTGGTTATTTGTGAAGTTTATAGGAGGTGTTCGAGGATTATGAACTTGCAATTTTACTGGGTTCGGCTGAACCTGACTCCTACTGAATTGGTAAGCAAAATTTGCTCTCATATTATTTGAATTTAATTCTAAAGCTTTCGCTAGAGCGTTTGGTAAATCAGATGGAGCTAACGAGAATAAAATGTTTGATAGGGAACCGTTAAGTCCTGAAATGAATATTCTCAAGGCATTTTTCCTGTGTTGATCATTAAGTTGATCTACTAGTCCCTTATTCGAACCATGGGACATTATTGTCTTATTAATTATCAAAGTCAGTTTTTTATTGACTTCGTTATAATAATCAATAATGGACAAGTTTCCTTGTCGAAGAATACTTATCTCCTGTTCAAGGATATGGATTGGTCGCTTATCGGCATAGGCGAAATCCAAGCGACTTATGATCGCGTCAAAATTGAGGACCGTTCCGTGATTTGTAAGAACGTCATTTGCGTATTGTATTATTTTGTTTCTTAATATTGTTAGAGCGGCAAAGTATCTTTTGCTACCACGGTTATACAAAGACATTGAGTTATGGGCGGCTTCTCGCCAACTAACGTATGTTTCAGGTCTTCCTGCAAATTCCGGTAAGGATTTTATTATCTCTAATGATTCGTCGCATCTAACATTCGCGTCAATAGTCTGTACTGTATATTCTGTTATATTATCTCCTATCGTTAATTGAGTTATTTGATTTTTTAAAAGTTCTATCTCATTATGTAATGAAATTGTATTCCTTTTTATTAATTCTGAAATAATTTCTGCTGTGAGCACTCCTGCGGTATTGTTTGTTACACTCATTTTGCTAAATTTTTCTATAATCTTATCCAGTTTCACTAATATCACTATGATACATTCACTCAAATTTTCCTCAAATTATTTATGTCAATCGTCTGTCGTATTCTAACAATTAAGTATGTCTGTTCTTATTAAGGTCTTATATATATATATACTGTATATATTGTATTAAATATATATTTTACTTATATTATTCTTAAAAAATAAGCTTACGAGTATCTTCTTGTGGTTGTCTTTGCTATTCTGCCGTTCTGCTGTAGTGGCTTCCGTTGCTGCTGTTGCTTTTGTTGCTGTTGTCGTGATTGTTGCTACTGCTCTTATTATTGTTGTTGTTCTTGTTGTTGTTGATGCTGTTGCTTTTGTTGTTGTTCTTGATGTTGTTGATGCTGTTGCTTTTGTTGTTGTTCTTGATGTTGTCGTAATTGTTGTTATTGCTCCTATTATTGTTGTTGTTAATGTTGTTGTTGATGCTGTTGCTACTTTTATTTAGGTTTACTAATTCCCACTCTATTTTTATTTTGTTTTATTACGCGTTTTTTAACACTGTTGATGGTGTTGTTTTTATTATTGTTTATTTTCAAAATTTTTAATATATTTTTAAGTTTATTTTAGTTAGAATAGTTTCAATTTGTTTTCTTTTCCTTTTCCCCCTTTCCTTTTATGGGGTACTTGATTAGGTTTTTGTTTCACTTTTTTCTCCCTTTTATGGGATATTTGATTTAAAGTTTGTTTCCGTTACCTTTGTTTATTCGGGTAACCTTCATGGAAACTTAGAGTTTTTTGTTTATGGACCCACACTTTCTACATGGACATCCGTGTCCTTTTAGTGGAGTCGAACCACGATGTTTTCCTTCAAGCACCGAAACGATGGGACATCCGTGTCCTTTTAGTGGAGTCGAACCACACTTGATGAAGGATATTTTTGTGCGGGTCCCTGCTCGGGCGCCAATTAATTTTTTATTATATTATTTGGTTTTTTTAAAAAGTTACATATCACTATTGCTTAACTTATAACTCTTAACTGCTAGCTCACAACTTCAACTGTCAATTGTATGAGTCAATTAATGACTGCCACTGTTTATCTCTTAATTTTAGCTTTTATAGTATTATACTGCTGATCATGCAAAAAGAATGGCTGTGGCATTTCTTGTTGCTTGATCAAGTTCCTATTGTAAATAGATTTTCTGATTACTTTGCAAATTGCATATTTTAACATTCTTTGTTTACTCTATTTGTTATGATAGGCTTTTCTGATTACTTTGCAAATTGCATATTTTAACATTCTTTGTTTACTCTATTTGTTATGATAGGCGATTGGCTTATGTGGTGTCAATTTACATTACATATGTGTCTATTATAGATGAATGGGATAGCGGTTTATTTTAGTGGGTGTGGGTTGCATTAACTTGCATAGTTCTGGGCGACCAGGCGTAAATACGAGTGAGAGCCCTAACCAGCGAGGTATCAGTGGAGATCCGAGACTTGGACGAAATAACCACCAAAGAAGACATAGCAGTGGCAATACGTTCACAAATCAAAGAGCTAAATTCCTTTGACGAAAATGCCATCAAAATCATGTGACAGGTGTACGCGGGCACGAAGACGGCAGTCATCAGCCTTCCCGCAGCAAACTCAAAACGGCTACTTAACGCCCATAAGATCAAGATTGGATGGGTGGTCTGCAGAATAAGGGAAAAGCCGAATCTCAGAAAGTGTTTCAGGTGCTTGGAATGCGGCCATCTGGCAAAGGCATGTAAATACGAGTGAGGATGATCGAAGCAACTGTTGTTCTAAGTGTGGTGAAAAAGGGCATTTCGCAAAGGAGTGTGATAAAAGCTCGTCGTGTGCAGCATGCAAAAGCAGTGGAAAAAATGAGACAGGTCAAATGAGCTTTTTTTCTGTGCAAAATTAATAACGATTACAAAATTATGCTATTTGAACCAAAACCTGTAAGGATTTCAGAAGCAGGAGTACCTGTATTATAAAAAGTGGAAATTAACCCTCTAACGACCAAAATTTAAAGTTACTCCTTTTGCAGCCATTAATGAAAACAATACATTGCATCTAATTCATTATGTAAATTTAAATTAAAAAGTTCCTCCTCAGTTTCATTAATTTCATCATCTTGGTTGTTAAGTGGAAAATCTTCTATGGGTTCGCAGCAACATAATAGTTCAATGACTTCAGGAGGAAGTGTGATACGTTTCCTCTTTTGAATGCGTTTACTTAAAAAACATGTGGAAATTAATGGATCTGATGTATCGATAGCCCTATTAAATATGTCTTATAGGTTATTGGTGCGGTTGTTTCTACGAGCGTGATGTAATCTATCGGCTCTGTATATTTGATGTCGCGATTCAGCAGCTTGTTTTCCAAAAAACCCCATGGGAAGTGCAGTATTTTCTATTATTTCTCTTAAATGTATTAGTACTTTATGGACTGTAGAAGTCTTTGGCAGCCAGGGATATAGCTCCTGAAAACATTTTGCTGTTTAAAAGCAATATATTTCAAATTTGCTTGCATTGATTTCAAACTCGCAGGATAGACAAATCAAAATTATTTTGAAACGAAATATAATGTCTTCGTCAACATCAGTTATTTTAGAAAAAATAGTGTGTTCAGTAAAAGTTCGACGAGCAATGCTCCCGTCATTTGTGGAACCAGAGTCTCCTACTCTGGGCATATCTACGCGAAGTCCAAGCTTTTTCCAAAAATCGTTTTGAATGTCTACTTTTTGTTTTAAGACAGGTAACTTATCTTCTCCTCGTATCTGCCACTTTTTTATTTTACATTTGTAGCTTAAAGGTAATAGAAATTCAAAAAATCTAATCCAACAATGAAGGGGGCTAATTCCAAATTTTAAAGTTTCCTCTTTTGCATGAAATACTTGACTTTTGTAATCACACGTGTTCATAAAGTCCTTAGGTGTAGTACCACAAATGGAACAAGCCTGGTTTGATCTAGTCCCAGTTATAATGTTTAAAACTTTTCCATCAATTAGTGTTAAAAATAATTTAAAGGATACTTCCACAGATTTTCCATCACCAATTGATGTTGTTAGGGTTTTCAAGGCATTAATATCATTTTTTAATTCCTGGTGCTCCTTTAAAACCACTTCCTTTGTCTCTTTTATGTACTCCAGTGTAATGGGACGGCAAAATCTTACAGACTGCGGTGTGCGGTTGTTCCAAATTGGTTTACCCGATGAGAGCAGTAATCTTAAGGGAATGACTGTTGTAGCCAATAGAAAGCCATCGCTGCTATTTGTCGAACCTGGCTCATTAAATGTTTGCTTAAATTGAGCTTGACCAGTGCTACTATCAAATCCGTAGCTTAATATCAATTCAGAGCTTACAAAATTTGTCTTTTCCGCTTCTATTACAGCTTGAAACACTTCTCTTTGCATATCAACAATTTTTTCAGCCGTATGTTGTAAAATATTTCGCAACGGAACTTTGGCTAGGGTCTCACTTGCTTCTATACCCTTAGGTCGACATTTTAATTTTGCGGCTGTAATTTTGTTATAATGAGGATATATGTCGCTGTTCCTTTTTTTGCTTTCATTTTGCTTCATAATGCGTATTGCATTATACTGCTCTTTTGAAAAATTATGCTCAAGAAGGAAAGCTAAAGCCTCATCCGCTAAATAAGGAATTGGTTTTTGGGATCCTCGTTTACAAATTTCCGCATTTTTGATGGCCTTGTTGGACTTTCCATGCTTTCTTTCAGGACTGCAGCCAGATCAGTATCACTTTGTGTACGAGCCGATGTTGCTGCCGCACGAACTAGAAGATTAGTATCAGCTTTTTCAGCTGATAGATCTGCGGCTTCTTTTCTTTTTCCGAAATCTGATTTGGCGCTGAATGGCAGACGTGGACGTCCAACAGTGGTAGGTGGTGCTTTTTTAGAAATGTCATATAACACAAAATTTGTTTCAGTATTAAGCCACGCTTCATTTTGTTTTTTAAAGGAATTTATGTTTCTGTGAGATTTTTCCCACTTTGTTGCCAATTTTACGCCAAAAAAATTTAATATTTGCGATATATGTTTCTCAATTTCATCCGAAAGTATATTTAAAATTTGTTATTAATCCTCGTTAATCGCAATTAATCAGAAATTGTAATCAAATTGAAATTTTGATTAATTTGATTAATCCTAGAATTAAATTTGAAAACGAAATAAATCCTCATTAATCCTCATTTATCGAACACAAAATTTAATCCTAATCGATTAATTATTATAAAAATGTTCGATTATCATAATTAATCAATTATTACAAAAATAACAAAAAATTTAATTTGATTATCAATGATTAAGATTAATAATCATTATTTAACAGGTCTGCTGAATATTGCCATCAGGCATAGCAAGAGGGCATTCGCCGAACTCTACACACGATGTCTGAATGAAAGAGTTTTCCCAAAAGTGTGGAAGAAACAACGGCAGGTTCTTCTTCAAAAGCCAAACAAACCGGCGGGAGAGCCGAGTGCGTATCGCCCACTCTGCATGATCGACCAAATACTGGTAAGACTAATTTGCACTTGTCTAAAACGCCACCTAGAAGAAGAGTATCTTGGGTTATCTGAAAAGCAATTTGGATTTAGAAGACATCGGTCCACTTTAGACGCAGTTGGAAAAGTGACGGACATTGCGGCCAAAGCCATAGAGGGCACCAGATGGATGTATGGAGATAAAAAATACTGCGCAGTTGTTACGCTGGACGTGGAAAACGCTTTCAACTCGGCGTACTGCCCACACCCGGGGTATCTACTGACGACAATTAGTAGCCATTTGTCTGACAGAATACTGCTTTATGATACCGAGTTAGGTCCAAAAACCAACGCGGTGACAGGTGGAGTACCACAAGGTTCCTTACTAGGTGCTGTACGACGTGGTGCTACGATTACCGCTGCCAAAAGAAGCACAGATAATTGGCTATGCGAACGACATTGCCGTAACGACCGTAGCTAAAGAACTCTTGCAGATACAGAACACATGCAATGAGACCGTGGCGAAAATTAAAGACTAGCTTACGAGTACCAAGCTACAGTTTGCAGGTGCAAAAAACAGAAGCAGTGCTCAGCACGAGCATAAAAAAGCTAGAAACGGTCACTCTGAACATTGATGGATATATCGCTGTAACGCAAAATTCACTGAGGTACCTTAGTGTTATGATCGATACGAGGCTCAATTTCAAGGCGCACGTTGGAAAGTCCTGTGGTAAGGCGGCTAAAGTGACTGCAGTCCTGTCGAGAAACATGGGAAACATTGGTGGCCCAAGTCAAAGTAGGAGAGCTCTGCTGGCTAAAGTTAGCCAATCAATGCTTATGTACACAGCTCCGATATGGGGACAGCCCTTCGTCAAAAAACCTGTGTCAATATGGCCAAATCTGTGTTCAGGTTATGCGCCCTTAGAGTTGCCTGTGCGTTTAGAACGGTGTCGCACGAGGCGAGTGCTATCATGTCTGGTCTTATGCCACCGGATATAATGGCCTCTGAGCTAAGTAGAGTCTACTGTAAAACAAAAGCCATGCATAGGCATCTAACGGCCGACGAGCGCAAAAACGAGAGGAGGACAAGTCTCGAGGAGGGGCAAAAGCAATGGGATGCGGCAGACAAAGGAAGATGGACATATAGACTTATTAAGAATGTACCGGCCTGGATTGACCGTATATTGTTAGATTGTGTTGTCTACACGGGGAGACAGATTTCTACTTAACACAGTTCTTATTGGGCCATGGCTGTTTCTGGGAATACCTACACAAATTTGGCCATGATGACGAAACACACTGTTCTTTCTGTGGAAATGCCCCAGAAAACGTGGAGCACATCTTTTTCTCCTGCACGAGGTATGCAGTGGAGAGAGAGACCATACAGATGAAAGGATGATGCCCGACAACATAGTTAGTCACATGCTGCGTTCACAGCTGGGGTGAGCTAAAATGAAAGAGTGGAGTGCAATAGCGCTCCGAGAACTCAGAATAAAATAAAGGCAGCGCAGAAGCATAAGACCACATGAATAACCCTGGAGGTAGGTCGTGAAGAGGCAGTTATCGCCCAACTTGGTCCTGCGAAGTACTGCTTAACGGCGGTCCCGCAGGTCCGAATACAAGCTACACACATGTGCGCACACCGATCGTAAAAAATCAAACATTTTCGCAAACATGGGTCGGTACGCGCACGAGCCCATACTCGAGTAAACCGCATGCCCACACATACCGAACGAAGGCACTTGTGTCTCGTGTATGGGCACTTTAAGCCAGAGACAATACAAAACGTACCTCAATAAACACATAAAAATATATGCATTTATATGCAACACACATACATATATGAAGCACGTATGCATCATGCACATGTTCACTTGAAAACAATCCAACCAACGCAACATAAATTACATATATAATACCACACGCACACACATGTTTTGCATTGTACAGTTAAAAACAGCACCATGTGGTGCGCAGTCCATACACATACATATATTTAATTAGATAAGTAAGACTTCATAAATAGTATATAAGGCTTACAAATTTAAAAATAAAATTAGAATGAAAGATTTTTCACTCGAAAAAAGTATTTTTTATTTCCCCTCACCAGTCGTAAGGTTGATAAGATCTTTGTTGAGTTTAAATAGACATACTTCGTCAAAAGGACTATAAGCAATACTAGATAGGAGAAAAGTTTTTTTTGAAACTAATATTCTAAAACCTTTATTGTATACATGTTTGTTTCAAAACAAATTCCAGTTTGGTGAAGAATAGCGCTTAACAGACTTCGTTCGTGCAAAAAAGTCCAGGAAAGTTTGAAAGCACAACGATATAACTCAATCACAAAAATTATACTTCAAAGAGTATAGTATGTATATACGCATATAGATTTGCTCTATCACAAAGTAAACTTTTACATTTTAAAATATTACTATTTCGAATAGCTTTACATATGCTTGTTGACAGTTGCGTGGCTGAAAACACACTTGGCCTACAAATAATTAGATTTTTTATGCACGACCTGTTCGGTATAAGCAAAGTTTTCCTAGCTCAAAAAGTCACTGAAAAGACAACAAGACTGACAAATTGGAAAGAGTAGAAGCATTTTAATACATCTTTTGTTTTAAAATGCTTCTGAAAGATATATAAGTTTTTATGTAAAAAACTTGCTTTTGAGCAATGCAAACAGCAAGTGGACATACTCGTGAAAAGTATAGTGAAAAATTAAGTATGTATTTAACTTTTGCGCAAACAAAGTTTTGCCCAAAGCGAAAAAATTTAAAAAAAATATATGCAAAATATATCGTCAGGCTTACCTTACTGTGCTTTTGCATATATGTATGTACATATGAAAATAATTTTAAATATACTAACTGAACAGTGTCGAACTTTCGATGCCAATTCTATTTTTCGTGAGGTTTACCATCAGGCAGCTGCATGGCACCTGCCGTACATGTCTGTGTAAGTAATTTCATCACCACTAAGGTAATAAAAAGTTACTGGATATGCCCCCATATCTGAAGAAATACTCTTGTCTTTATTGAAAAGTTATAAGAAATTTTTAAAAGCCTTCTTCGACATTGTTGCGTATATTCCGTGGCATAATGAGGAGTGTAGCCAACAACTGCATTCACACCCGCTTATTACAGCTAATAACGGCATGTTTGTGACTATTTATGAAGCTCAACGCAATTCTTCTCAAGCAAGCCGACACGTTTTGAGACCTTTGTAAAAGTTGTTTGTTTGTGTACACCTGCAAATATACGGAAAATAAATGAATAATGAGGGAAGTATTTTTCCTATATACTTATTTCTATATTTATATGATGTTGAAGTGGACTACGTTTGGTTCCAATAAAATATCGCTTATCTGGATTGACACCATGGAAAAAATATGCAGCGCATTATTGCTGCAAAACGCTATCCAAATTACCCCTTTCGGTGGGAATTTATTCGAATCGTCCATGGCGGTCTTTAAATATATTGGCACACTTTTATACTTATAATTAACCTATATTCTTGGCAATAAGAGTAAACTATATGAGTTTTATTAAATTTTGATAAATTTTTTTAAAGTAAAGTTCTTCGAAGGCTTCTGAAAGGAGGGATATTTAAAACGCATCTAAGAGATCAAGATTAAATTTTAATTCTGTCTTAATTACTATAGTAAGATAAGCTGAATTAGAAAGCTGGAGGCAACTTCAGCTTTAAAATAAAAGTTGATGCCTATTAAAATATAAACGAAATAGTATTTTCACTCTTGCTTTTTGTAATATTTCTTTTTAATTGCTTATACTTTTTTCACCGGGATTGTATGGCCTCCTTGCTGTTATCAGGCAGATAGGTGAACAACGAAATATAAAGATTTTACAAAAAAGACACACTAATAAACATAATAACCACAATGAAGATATCATCAGCCAGCCAGCCGCCGTGGGATAAGCCTGCTTAACATTTCGTATAAGGTTCTAGAGCAGTGGTGCGCACGACTCAATACTATTACATTTTACGTTTGCGCTGCACAAACATTGCTATAGATTTTCGTACGTACCTAGCGTACGTGTTCAGTCGCTTTCGTGTGCGTGTGATATATTTCCCAGTAGCAGAATTATCAGTCAAACACGCGTGTTTGGATTTTTATTGCGTTGTTATTAAATGAGCGCCACTGTTCTAGAGTAATGTGTGAAAAGTTAAAGTCCACCATCAACAAACTGATTGGACCTTATCAGTGTGTCTTTAGACTGGGGAAATCAATTACTGACCAGACATGCACCAAAAGCCAAATCGGGGAAAAGACCCGTGAAAAGAGAACCGACATTTCCCACCTCTTTGTCGATTTCAAAGCTGACTTTGACAGCACGAAAAGGGGCCGTAATGTCTGAATTTGGTATCACCGCAAAACTAATGCGGCTGTGTAAACTAACGTTGAGCAAAAGCTCCATCAGAAGAGGGAAGGACCTCTCCGAGCCGTTCGATACCAAACGAGGTTTCAGACAAGGTGACTCAATCTGCTACTGGAGATAATAATTCGAGCTGCAAAACTTAATCGAGCAGGTACAATCTTTTATTAGAGTATACAACTGCCGGCGTATGCCGATAATATTAATATCATTGGCTTCGACACCCGCGTCGTTAGTTCTGTTTTTCTTAAAATGGACAAGGAAGCAAAGCAAATTGGTTTGGCAATGAACAAGAGCAAGACGAAATATCTGCTCTCATCAAAGAAACAGTCGCCGCACTCGCGACTTGGCTCTCACGTCACTGCTGGCAGCTATAACTTTGAAGTCGTAGATTATTTCGTCTATTTGGGAACCAACTGGTGCTACTTCGGACTGAGTTGGCAATTGAGAAGTAAAGTCTTCTCTCGACAAACTAAAACAAAACTCTATAAGTCACTCATTATTTCCGTCCTATTATATGGTTCAGAGAGAAGGACGATGACAACAACTGATGAGTCGACGTTACGAGTTTTCGACAGAATGGTTCTTCGAAAGATTTATAGTTCTTTGCGCGTTGGGCACGACGAATATTGCATTCGATAAGCTCTATGAGATATAATTACGACGACATTGACATAGTTCAGCGAATTAAAAGACAGCGGCTACGCTGGCTAGGTCATGTTGCCCGAAAGGACGAAAACAATCCAGCTCTGAAAGTATCCGACGCAGTACCCGCCGGGGGAAGCAGAGGAAAAGGAAAACCTCTACTCCGCTGGATCAAGTGGAAAAAGACCTGGCTTGGAATATCCAATTGGCGCCACGTAGCAAAAAGAAGAAACGACTGGCGCGCTGTTGTTAACTCGGCTAAAATCGCGTCAGCGGTATCTACGCCAGTAAAGAAGAAGAATTACATTTTTTAAACTCCAATGATTCCATGCAACAGCACATGTACTAAGCTACCACTTGCTTCCGTATTACTTCATTTCATACAAATTTTCATGCTTTCTCTTAAAATTTAGGTATGCATTTGAGTATTAATGTGTTGAAGTGTAGAAATGCCATTCACACAGACTAACTTTATCGTGTTCTTTTTATAAGCATAATAAAACTAACGGTCTTTATTTTAACAGGAATTTCAGAGTGCATTAAGTATATATTAAGTTGTCAAAAAAGTCTTGCATCATGCTATACCTTTTTAGAAAGCTTATTTCACGCGCTAACAAATGTTTGATTGATTGTTGTTTCTTTTAAGTCGTTCGTGAGTTATAGCGTCGCAAACATGGACCAAAATAAAGAGAAAATACGGCATATTTTACAGTACTACTACGATAAAGGCAAAAATGCCGCCAATAAAATTTGTGCAGTTTATGGACCCGACACAGTTTCCATTTCCACCGAACAACGATGGTTTCAACGTTTTAGTTCTGGTGTAGAGGTGGTCGAAGATGCGCCACGCTCCGGAAGGCCTGTCGTCGAAAATTGCGATAAAATCGCTGAATTGGTCGAAAGAGACCGGCATAGTAGCAGCCGTAGCGTCGGCCAAGAGCTGGGCATGAGTCATCAAACCGTTATAAACCATTTCAATAAATTTAATAAATCATTCAATAAAAATACCGCAAGACTTTTTTGACAACCTAATATTTTATAACCGTTTTTGTTTATGTGTTGTTATCCCCATTAAATACCATTAAACTAAATGTGTCTTCATCTTTTTCGTTTTCGTTTTCAATATTTGTTAATTTCATTGGTCTTTTAATATTCGTCGGATGAACGTTCTGTAGTGCACTAATTCGGTAATACGGTTGATCTTTATGCCGTACTCTTTAGTAGCTTTTTATTGGACCTTCTTCTCTTACTTCTATATAGTCTTCTCTGTACCTATTTCTATTGTGTGTTATTAGTTGTTTCTTCTGGTCTATTGTATTTTTACTATTTCTTGTATTAATACTATTTCTTGCGTCATTGGGTGTACATTTTATGGTTGAGTTATAGCGATCATTATAGTTACCTATAACGATCTGTATCCTCATTTCTGTTGAGAGACTTGGGTCCTCAATTTCTGTTAGTTTTTCTAACAAGGTTGAGTGCAGCCTCTCAATGTCTGCATTACCTGTAGGTTTTGTTAAGTGTACTTCGACTCCTTCTGTATTTAAGAAATGAATCAACTGTTCGGCCCTAAATTCGTTGTCCATGATGATCTTCTTTGGTTTCCCAAATTTTGTAAAATGTTCAATTATGATGGCCTTCTTTGGTCTCCAATTTCTGTCAGTTATATTGTATGCTGCTGCAAATTTTGTTAATTTATCAATTACTGTGACCAATGACTGCTTTTTAAAATGAAAAATGTCCACATGTATTATTTCAATTTTATCTGAAGTTGTCTCTGTTAATTTGAACTTTGCCTTTAACGGCTTCCTCTCATATTTTTTTTGCTTGTATTTTTCGCAGTTACCTATAATTAGTTCCTTTAATTTTGGATAGTATATTTTATCCTTAAGTGTATTGTAAGTCAAGTTTATTCCGCTATGCTTTGACTCATTACAATGGTAAAGTGAAATTTGTTTATGCAGATCTTCTTCTTGTATAATTTCTGTTGCTCTTTTTGTACATTTTATGAATTGCACCTTGCTATTGAAAAAAACATTGCATATAAGTAGTAGTTGAATTTTGTGATAATCGGTCTCCTCTACTTCGGAAAAAATACCCACTTTGCCCTTGTCAATATGTCTTCGGAAAATATTTTTCAATATGTTCTCCGTATCAGTAGGGTTGATCTCAATTACTTTTCTTCCATGTATTATTTAAACATCAGTTTGAGGACTATATGTTACTATAATTTGGTTCTTATACTTGTTGACAATTTCTCTTTTATAAAGAAGTGTTCTAATAGTTCCTCTTCTGAGGAATGTATTGTATCTGACATTTCTAAATTGGATTATTTATCATTACTTTCGTCTTTCAATAGCCACGTTTGGTGACGTTGTGAAAACTCCCTTCTTCTATATTTATTATTTAAAAATACTATCGGGCAATGATCGGTTTTAATATTAAATTTTGTGCCAAATGTGTACGGCTTGAAATATGTTATTGAATATATAATAGCTAGAAATTCTTTATCTGTTGTAGCATATTTCTGTTCATGGTTATTTAAAGTTCTGCTTACGTAGCACACTGGCTGGAAATTTTAAAATTTGATGTGATGATATTAGTGATTTCAAATTTAGCTATGTACTGCGGATCTCTTGAACTTATTTTATAACCTTTTTGTAAGTATTAATCATTGGATATGCAATTTTTGAGTAGTCCCTAATTAACTTTCTGTAATAAACAGTGGCCCCCAAAAAACTTTTTAATTGTTTTTCAGTTCTAGGTATTTTCAAATTTTGTATTGCTGCTATCTTGTCCTGATTTGGCTAAATCTATTCTTTTGTTAAGGTATGCCCCTAAAATTTTTTTTCCCTCTTTAGAAAACTACATTTATCGACTTGAGTTTTTAAATTATGTTCCTTTAACATTGAAAAATGTTCTCCAAGGAGTTTAAATGTTCCTCTAATGACGTTGGAAAGATTAATCGTCGTATAAATAAAGGACACATATCTTATTTATGTTTTCTCTTAATATGTCATTCGTTAGTCGTTGAAAGGTTGCCGGAGCATTTTTTAGCAAAAGCTGTCTTTTCAATATCCTTTTTATCCTCTAAAATTTGATGGTAACCTTTTGCTAGATCAAGAGTGCTAAAGTACTGCGCCTTGCCCAACTTGTTTGTGGTGGTTCTTATTTCGTGGACCACCGTTTTTGTGTTTGTCAAGGTATCTCCTTCTTTATACATCAATTTTTCATACTTGTTTAGCAATTTTTCAACCTTCTTTCGTTCATTTGATTTCAAATGATCCAATTGAATGTTTTGCATTTTACTTTCATCCAATGCATATACTTGCTCTTTGATAGTTTTTGAATAAAACGGAATTTTAACACCATCTTTTAACTCAATTTCTTCGTTTTCAATATCGGTTATACTGAAATTATTAAATATAAAATCGTTACCTAGTAGAAGATCGTACGGGTTTTCAAAGTCTATTTTCAACCATCTCATCCTAGCATTGTGAGGGTATATAAATTCTAGCAGACATGGTGCCTCAACTCTTTCGTTAGACGCTCTTTTGTCACCATTCAGTGTACTAATTATTGTTTTTTTTTCCTAGAACCGGTAACTTGTAATGTTCGAAGCTTGATTTTTTCATAATACTAATAGTACAGCCTGGGTCTACCAATGCACTCCATTTTTTGTTAAACAAAGTAAGTGAAATTAATATTTTATTTTGATTTTCCTAGGCTAATTGGTAAAAAACTCCTCGTTGTTATTCGTTTCCTCTGTCCTGCTCACAGCATCAACATCCATGGGTGTTGGGCCATTTGAACGTCTTGTTTGTCGAGTGCCGTTCTGTATATTTTGTCTTGCTGAATTACCATAGCCGTTATTAGTATTATTATTACGATATTGATTTGTATATTGGCCTGAATTTCCTGTCCGATAATTAGTTTGTCTCTGTGGATTATTTGGGTGATAATTATTTTGCACTGAAAAGTTGGTATTCCTTTGAGAGTATCGTCCCAAATTATTTTGTGTATAAAAACGATCATGGTTTTGATCGCTAATATTTTGTCCCCTCAAAGTTGTTTATTCTTTGATTATTTTGATTTTGATTATTATTAAAATTTCTTGCCTTCTGAACAAACTGGTTTGAATTTCTGTTTCTTGCCAAAAGTATAGGATTTAAATTTCCATCCCTACGAAATTGTGGATCGTATTTGTCATGTGTGCCCATGTCGTTATATTCCGTATCATATAGGCGTAAGTCACTGCTGCAAGTTGCTTTACCCTTTGTATAAGCATTCCTGAAAATATTTCTTTCATCATGCCGCCTGTTTCACTCAAAGCACAATATTCGGTAATATTATCCATTATTTCTTTAGTTTTCCTTCCAAGATCACCGATACTACCCAACCTAAGGTTAGCGATGTCGTTGATCAATGTCATTTGGTCCTTTGTTGGCCTAAAGTGCTGTTTTAATCTTATTTTGCATGATTGTTCAATGTTAAAAATTTTTTTGCCGATCCTAAAATTTTTAAATCATAAACTACTCTGAACTAAGTAGTGAAGTACCCTATCAATTGCCTCAATAAACGGCGGTAATTTTTTTGCATTACCTTCAAATGGCTGTAAGTATTTTGAATCTTTTTATATTTTCTGCTAATTGACAATTGGTTATTGGCTGCATAGTGCGCAGTTATTTGAGTTAAAGATGCTAAGCATCGAGTTAATAATTCTATTTGTTCTGTCATTATACTTGGTGTGTTTTTAAATTAATTTAATTCAGGTTAATATTAATTATTATTATTATTATTTTTTTTTAAATCACAACTTATAAAGCAATTGCTTTTGGCAAAATGCTTTTGTATAATTGTATATTCTGAAATTAATTAGTTTAAGCGAGTATAGGAGTATACATTTTTAAATTTTAATATTTTAATATCTAGAGTGTAATATGTATTTGAGTTTTTGTACCTTACTGTTGTTGCTGCTGGCTTTGATGATAATATTGATTGTTGCTACTGTTACTATTATTATTGCTTTTGCTGTTGTTGCTGTTGTTGCTATTGTTGTCTTTGCTGTTACTTCCGTTGTTGTTCTTGTTGTCTTTGCTGCTACTCCTGTTGTTGGTATTGTTGTCTTTGCTGCCGCTGCTGCAATTTTTATTTTTTTTTTATTTTTTTTTAATTTTTAATTTTCTTTCTGTGGCGTTTTTCCTTTCTCTTGTTTTACGCAGATTTCTTGCTTAGTTTTTAAATTAATGCAGTGTTTTTTCTATTGTTTTAGTGTTTTTTTCATATTTTGATTTGCTGAAGAAGAATTGTTTCATAGTAGGTTATTACTACTTCTTTATTTATTTATTACTTTTTTCGGTTTTCGGTCGCGGTATTTAGTTGAAATAAGAACTAGGTTCCTTACGAAAGCCGACTGCGCCAGTTATAAATAAAAGTCTTCCACTCTGTTCTGTAGCAAGAATCAGTCTGACTCTGCCAACAGATCAGATCAACAACTCGAGTCTGCCACAATGTGTGGGTGTACCGCACATTCCAACAGACTCAAAATATGCCGAATCTGCTGTTTTGATCACATAGTGGCTGATCATGCGATGTGGTGCACAACTGCATGCCGACAGACGTAACCTGAGATGTAACTCGCGAGGGGTTTCTGTGAGTGGTGCAAGCCGACAATACAGCGTTCGTTAGAGCAAAGGCACCTGATTAGATTCTGTTTAACACAGTAAATCTGCGACAAAGATGTTTGATATGATGGCACCAGGAATTTTTGGAGGGGCGGGAAAAGGTCCCTGATGAAGACCGGGTCGATACTGTTGCAATTTCAAGTCCAATATTCGTACGAAATTCACCAACCGTCCCTGGCTTGTTGACATAGATCATAAACTTGACGTAGTCTAACAGAAAATATTTTAACGGCGTCAAATCGCCCAACCGAGACGGCTAATTGACTGGGCTATTTCGTGAGATAACACGTTCACCAAACTTGGTTTTCAATAAATCGACAGTGATATTCACTATGTGGGTTGTGTCGACTTTTTGTTGGTAATAGTGCACGCGATATAGTAAAACAAATGTGGCGCTAATAATTGCAGCTGGCAGCAACGCCAAAAAATAGGCAAGAAAATGAATATTTGCAAAAATATGAGAAATTTGCACTTGCGAATTGCATTTGGAAGGCTTTGAACTAAAGTGAACGTGAAGCAGCCTTTTAGGCACTTCGACTAAGCAAGCGATCAGGCGAACGCTCTGCGGCGTTATTTTATGTGCGTTCCAATAAGCCGCAAGCTAATCGTATTGTGTGTGTGTAGGTGATTTAGTAGCGCATTTGGTGGTGCACAGCCCGGAGCTAGAAATGTTTGCTAATGTGTTCGCGTGTCAAGTGGGTGGGATTTACACATTTTACTAATACCCTAGACAGTTCTTAAACTTTGTACAAATTGTTAGTACTTGTATGTACATGTGTATTTTTGTTGCCCATATACACAGGCACTACTACTACTAATTTCAATTGCCCTACTCTAGCTTGCGTATGTGTGTACCGGCTATAAATTACTTCCGTTTCTGTCCGAGTTAAACGCGCTAATGTAGGCGGTCCTCAAGACAATTGCATTATACAACGTATATGTTGAAGAATTTATTTACATTAGCTGCTTTTTACTCTTTATATTTTCTTATACATATATTCGTAAATACAAATAAGTTCTGAAATTTAATTTAAAATCCGTAAAATAAGATTTCATAATCTTATAAAAGGAAACCTCATTTGTTTTGTCATCTATGGAAGTAGGTGGTCGAATTTTAAAAGTTTATTCCATCGTGGCTAAAAACTCCTGAAAATAAATTGGTTAAGAGCTTCTGAAGGGTAATCTAAGTAGACGTAATTTGAATAATTTGAATGATTGCTCAAGAACGAAAACCGGCCTTCCCAAGCGATATCGCTTCACTCTTAAAAAACTCCAAGAAAATCAGACGTTTTGGAGCCAAATTTTAATCAACGATGAGGCCATTTCAATTTTATCCGGACGGACACAAAGATTTCAACTCTTCTAATCATCATAACCGTTTATATATAGTTTATAAGGTGCATTCCAAAGTAAACAGGACTTAAAACAAAAAAAAAAAAAAAAAAAACAAACAGAACAAATGGATTTTTTCTGCTAAATCAACTTATTTTATTTAAAAAAGTCTTCTTCTGATTCAACACAGCTTTTTGCACGGTACAAAAGCATGTCGAACAAGTATTTTAGCTCGTTGGCCTTTTGAATGGCCTCTGCCTCTGCATAACGCTTTCCTATCATGGGCAAACGCATTTTTCCGAAAAGGAAGAAGTCGCACGGTGCCATAACTGATGGTTTAAATGTGATTTTGGTCAAATAATTAGTCACAATGATGTCCTTCGAATGTTGGATTCTGAGCAATTTTTGGTCGTCAGTCAATTTGTGTGGAACAAACCGTGCACACACCTTTCGTAGGCGCAACTGTTCGGTCAAAATGCGACAACTCGATGTTTTGGAGATGTTCAATTCCATTTCCATGAATTTCAATGATGATTCCGGCTGATTTTTCATGAATTCGCGCACAGTTTCGATGGAATTTTCGGTGATCACGGATTTTGTTTGGCCCAAATGTTGATCGTCATTTATGTCCTCACAACCACCTTGAGCCACTTTGTACGTTGAAACCACTCGTGCACTCTGCTACGTGATAGGCAATCTTCGCCATAAACTTGTTTCATCAATTGAAACACACAAACATACTGACACTTAAAACGCAATAACTTTACTTCCAATCGATGAAATGTTATGAAATTCTCACTGGATATATCACACAATCGATAAGTATAGCAGATTCTCACGCACCAGTCGACATATATATGGCGCCACCAGGGGGCGCTAGATTAAAAAAGTCCTGTTTACTTTGGAGCGCTCCTTGCATTACTATATACTTAACTCGGCTAGCTTGAGTGGATACATAAGATATTTACATTAATAAAACTAGTATAATCTGTAGCAACATGTGACAGAAATTTAATATAGTCTTCTTTCAACGTAAAAGTTATAAAGTAGCATTAATTACGTAGACTAACAAATATAACAATTAATTGTATCATTGTCATCCTCAACATAAATTAAATGACAACAAAAATTTCTGCAACAAATGGCAAAGCTTATTACTTTCATTATTTTCATAGCTCATGACAAAAAAAAAGCGATGCGAAAAATAAAATTTTTGTATGCGCCAACGAGCTAACATCCGCACTCGCACTTTTAGGTGCAGTGCTTTTCACATTTGACCACACAAACAGCCATAACGAATCAATATTAAGACCAGCTTTGCTCAAAATGTTTAAATTGACCAGCTACAGCTTGCTCTTCTCCACATAAGCATGCCCCAATTTGGACACTTCGCTGAACGAGAATTTGTGAACACTATCTGTACTTGCATATTTTGCATATGATAAGCCTAAAGACCATACTCATAAGAATATGTGTAAATGTGAGTGCAAACTTAAAATTTCGTGGGCACTTCAGCACTAAATTCATTCAATTAAAAATTTATTTAATTGCTGATTGTGAAATTTCTGTCACATATTTTTAGTAAAATAAAATTTGGTTTGAGTCCATGAGAGCATAATGGATATCTTTTTGCAATGCTACGCAATTATTAATCCCTATTTAGTAACGAGGTAGTTTGTATGTGACCATATCTATAATTTTACCAATGAGCACTGTTGCATTATAGCTAATGATTGGGTAAAGAATTCCCACAGACGCATTACCGCATAATTTTTATGCCTACATAGAGATTTTTTAGCATCAAAAGTGATCATAAATTATACAGGTGGGTGGCATGAATAGTCAAAGTTGGTTGTCAGGCGAACAGACTAAAAGTACCGAAAAATTAACTAAAGCAATGCGACAGTCGGCAACAAAAGAGCTTGCAGGGACATTTTAAAAAAGTAAAAACTGTGAAAAATACACATAGAATGGTACTGTCAAAAGTAACGTGTGAGCCAAGTTGCGAATGCGACGCCTGTTTGTTTGATGAGAGACGATATTTCGTCTTGCCTGTGTTCACCACCAGACCTATTTGCTTCGCTCACTTATTTATTCTGGAGAAACCAGAACCAACGGTGCGGTTGTTGAGGCCAATGATGTCAATATCATCGGCGAACGCCAGCAGCTGTACACTCTTATAGAAAATTGTTCCTTTTATATTTAGCTCTGCAGCTTGATTATTAATAGGTTGAAGAAGTTGGATCTTTTGGTGTTGCTCAACGTCAGCTTGCACAGGCAGTATAGCTTTGCGTGTATTCCTTAATGAAAAAATAAACAAAAGCCTTGATTTTGCATTAGAAGATGCAGAAATGCATGCAAATGTTTCTTCGCCAAAGGACAAGCCCACCTTTGGTATTAAGGTTTGTTTGTCAAAGTGACGAATTTACACAGAAGTTTTAACTAAATTTCAATTGCATTACATATGAAACTTCTTGGTTATTAGATGTAAAAGCACATAATTTATTCATTTTGATTGTGTTGAATTTTTCAAGTCATAATGTAAATATATCGCAATTTAATATTTCGTAAAGTTCAGTTTTTATGAGAAATATGGATGTTAAACAAAAAACTTCATTGCTCATTGGTTTTTAGAAATTGAAAGTTTGACGTAGTAGAATACAGATGAGTAGACCAGGGCGTATGAAAGTTCGACGAACGCATTCCATGGCAGACGGTAGTACGAGCTGTGTTCAACAGCGTTGACAAATCGGCTAACTGACAGTTTACTTCGCTTGTAGGAACGTGGTGCATTCGAAGACAATCTTACTACGATGGAACAATACACTCAATAACGAGTACTGCCTGCAAATTGTTCAGCTTTATATTCGAAATAACTTTTCAATTGTGTTAACTCAACGTGCGTTTCGCGAAGAACAATAAAGTGACAAGTGCTCCACGATTAACGATCACACACATTAAGTCGTTTATACGCAAAATTTTTGGCCAACACCGGTACATCTCAATGATGCCGCAGCCACCGTATTCCCCAGATCAACGCACAAGACGTTCTGATGAAAATATCGAAGCTGTACGAGCCAGTATTGAGGAGACTCCATCGACATCGAGTTATCGCCGCTCTCAGGAATTAGACATCTCTCGCACCACTCTCCGACGCATAATTCATAAAGATTTGAAGATGTTTCCATATAAAATTCAAATGGCACAAAAACTAAACCCAAAAAACATTGTTTTCTTTTGTTCTTTTTTTTTAGAAACAAATGGGTCAACTTTAAATGGCCTACCCTGTAGAATACAGATGAGGAGACCAGGGCGTATGAAATTCAACGAACGAAACTCATCCCATATTATATACTTCAATAGTAAGACGAGTGCAAGTAAGGTTTAACGATATAATGGAGGATTAATTATTATCGCAAAATAAATGCTATATTCCCATTCGAAAACCATAGAAAGCAAAATGTAGTGCGCTTCGAAAAAATTAAGCACAATTAGATTTGGGTTTAAAGTTGTTTTTCTTAAAGCGTGAACGAAAACATAAGCTTCGCAAGATCGACCTGAAATATAAATATCACCTAGCTGCTATTAGTGTTAACATAGCGTTAACAGCAATCACATTACCAAGACTTATATATATATATATATGATATTAAAAAATCATATCGTTAAGATTTTAATTATCTTGTTTCATAAAGGCTTTTTAATTTCGCTTCCGAAAAGCAATTATGTTCATCATCGTCCTTAGTGGGGTTCGGTGCTTATTTTGCAGCGTGAAAACTTAGTAAACCATTTATATATATATATATATAAAGGGTGATTTTTTAAGAGCTTGATAACTTTTTTAAAAAAAAAAACGCATAAAATTTGCAAAATCTCATCGGTTCTTTATTTGAAACGTTAGATTGGTTCATGACATTTACTTTTTGAAGATAATTTCATTTAGATGTTGACCGCGGCTGCGTCTTAGGTGGTCCATTCGGAAAGTCCAATTTTGGGCAACTTTTTCGAGCATTTCGGCCGGAATAGCCCGAATTTCTTCGGAAATGTTGTCTTCCAAAGCTGGAATAGTTGCTGGCTTATTTCTGTAGACTTTAGACTTGACGTAGCCCCACAAAAAATAGTCTAAAGGCGTTAAATCGCATGATCTTGGTGGCCAACTTACGGGTCCATTTCTTGAGATGAATTGTTGTCCGAAGTTTTCCCTCAAAATGGCCATAGAATCGCGAGCTGTGTGGCATGTAGCGCCATCTTGTTGAAACCACATGTCAACCAAGTTCAGTTCTTCCATTTTTGGCAACAAAAAGTTTGTTAGCATCGAACGATAGCGATCGCCATTCACCGTAACGTTGCGTCCAACAGCATCTTTGAAAAATACGGTCCAATGATTCCACCAGCGTACAAACCACACCAAACAGTGCATTTTTCGGGATGCATGGGCAGTTCTTGAACGGCTTCTGGTTGCTCTTCACCCCAAATGCGGCAATTTTGCTTATTTACGTAGCCATTCAACCAGAAATGAGCCTCATCGCTCATCGGACACGGACGCGAAACACATTTCGAACCGAACACTGATTTTGGTAATAAAATTCAATGATTTGCAAGCGTTGCTCGTTAGTAAGTCTATTCATGATGAAATGTCAAAGCATACTGAGCATCTTTCTCTTTGACACCATGTCTGACATCCCACGTGATCTGTCAAATACTACTGCATGAAAATCCTAACCTCAAAAAAATCACCCTTTATTATATTATTTACTTTATCAAAATTGGAATATCCGTTTATCCCTTTTTCACAATAACCAAATTTGCTTCACTCGAAATGATGCAATTCAAAAATGGTTTGCCACTATGTTTTAAGAATGATTTGGGAGATGATCAATTCCAGTCGAGAGGCCCAATTTGAGATCACTTTTTGCATATATGATATGTATTGTTGCATGAAACCGATCCATGGTTATTCGGCAGCGCACAATGCTTCACGCGATTCATTATTATTATATCTTTTGATAATAAATTTTCATGGCTTACCAATCCGTAGTAAATTATGAAATAGCAAACCAAACTGAGTATAAGTCCGGTAACAACTAATACATCCGTAGTTAAAATTCGCGCTCATACAGATTTACGTTTACGTTTATATGGCGGATGGGTACACATATTTAGTCATATTATTAGCCCGCAGTCTTCCCTTTGTGACATTTTATTACCTCGTTAAAATTTTAAATACTGGCTTTTGAAAGGAAATGCTGGTGGTGTCGATTATACTACGATTCCATTTTGAAACTATTGTGTATTGTATTGTGTTCTTGCGCAACAACTATATAGGTAAATTGATATTCTGAAAGCTGTAATTGCTCGAAAGTGGATAAATGCGTAGGCATCCTAATGAATAGACATTTGATGTATTTGCGTGAACATGCTTATGATGGTCATTTCGGCCAAATCATTCTACCTGTAATAAGCTAGAAAGTAAGTAGGCGTGTTTTTGGTGATTTATGAAACCTATTTATCAAAGCGTTTATATCTGGTTTTAGATCTAGTCAGTAAGAATTATGTTTCTTGATTGCATGTACACTCATAAAATTAAGTACCGATCCTATTTAGGTGATTTTAACTTCTATTCTTTCCTTTATTCTGAGTTTTATGGTTGAAGGCGGATAATGATTGATTGAAACATGGAATGCTGAGGTCGGTGAATAGTGATATGAGAAAGTTTTCTGTTTAATAAAAATAATTTTCTGTTTGAAAAAGAAGCGCGAAATACATTTTTAAACTCTTGCAACCAGTTGCTACAGAGTGTTATAGTTTAGTTTACCTAACGGCTGTACGTATCAACTAAAACTAAGCAAGAGAGATATAGGGTTATGTATATATGTTACAGTTAAAACCTGTTTTTAGACATAACGCGTTTTTCCTAGTTAGAACTAGTTGTCTCATCGAGCTGTAGTTAATACTAAAATTAGATAAAATAATTTAAAATTTTTATATACATATTACAATTTTATACTATCCTTCTCCTTCTGCGTTGGCGGCCTTTGGCCGCGCTCTAAAAAAATTACCCTGGTCGAGCGAATACCCGGGGTGACTGAAGTACTTTCGCATAGTACTCCTTTCTGCGTTGGCGGCCTTCGGCCGCCCTCTAAAAAAATAACCCTAGCGAGCGAATACCCGGGGTGACTGAAGTACTTCCGCGTTGTACTCCTTTCTGCGCTGTTCCTCCGCACTTGTCGAATCAGGTGATGCCTCGTGGCCAATCACAACAAATGAACTCTAACGTTCGGAACAGTTTTAACTGACTCGCTGTGGAAAAACGCGTTCTAACTAGGCAAAACTAAATTTGTCTAAAAACAAGTAAGGAAGGGCTAAGTTCGGGTGTCACCGAACATTTTATACTCTCGCATGATAAAGTGATAATCGAGATTTCATTATCCGTCATTTACATATTTTTTTACTTTGCTGTAAAATTAATTAGATTAGATCAATTTGTATACTTTGAGTATTGAATTGTATTTTCATTTATACATACATACATATGTATGTATGTATTATACAGAGAAGGCATCAGATGGAATTTAAAATAGCATTATATTGGAAGAAGGCGTGGTTGTGAACCGATTTCACCCATATTTCGTACATGTTATAAGGGTGTTAAGAAAATATTATATACCGAATTTCATTGAAATCGGTAGAGTAGTTTCTGAGATATGGTTTTTGGTCCATAAGTGGGCGACGCCACGCCCATTTGCAATTTTTAAAAAAAGCCTGGATGTAGCTTCCTTCTGCCATTTCTTCCGTAAAATTTTGTGTTTCTGACGTTTTTTGTTAGTCGGTTGACGCACTTTTAGTGATTTTCAACATAACCTTTGTATGGGAGGTGGGTGTGGTTATTATCCGATTTCTTCCATTTTTGAACTGTATATGTAAATGCCTGAAGGAAACGTTTCTGTAGAGTTTGGTTGACATAGCTATAGTAGTTTTCGAGATATGTACAAAAAACTTAGTAGGGGGCGGGGCCACGCCCACTTTTCCAAAAAGATTACCTCAAAATATGCCCCTTCCTAATGCAATCCTTTGTACCAAATTGCACTTTAATATCTTTATTTATGGCTTAGTTATGACACTTTATAGGTTTTCGGTTTCCGCCATTTTGTGGGCGTGGCAGTGGGCCAATTTTGCCCATCTTCGAACTTAACCTTCTTATGGAGCCAAGAAATATGTGTTCCAAGTTTCATCATGATATTTCAATTTTTACTCAAGTTACAGCTTGCACGGACGGACGGACAGACGGACGGACGGACGGACAGACAGACATCCGGATTTCAACTCTACTCGTCACCCTGATCACTTTGGTATATATAACCCTATATCTGACTCATTTAGTTTTAGGACTTACAAACAACCGTTATGTGAACAAAACTATAATACTCTCTTTAGCAACTTTGTTGCGAGAGTATAAAAAACTAGTTTTAACTGTAACACATGTACATAAAAGATTAAGATGACGAGAAAAGTTGAAATAGGGTTGACTGTCTGTCTGTCCGTCGTCCACCCGTAAGCTTGTAAGCTGCAACTTGAGTAAAAATTTATATATTTTGATGATATGCAGCTTTCTGGGTACAAAAAAAAAGTTCGTAGATGGGCGTAATCGGACCACTACCACTACCACACCCACAAATCGCCATTAACCGAAAACCTATAAAGTGCCATAACTAAGCACTAAATTAAGATATAAAATTGTAATTTGGCGCAGGGGATCGCAGTAGCTAGGGGTACCTGTTAGAAGGAAATTTTGAAAATGCGGGAGCGGTCCCAGGTACAACAACCAAATTCCCTCAGCATGAATACTACAATAACCTCTACTTATAGTGTGAAAATGTGAAAGAAATCGGATGAAAACCCTGTTCACTCCCCATATAACGGTACTATTCAAAACTACTAAAAGCACGATAAGCCAATAACTAAATGGGCCAGAATTTGCTGCCATGATAGTATCACATAGCTTTGTAGAGGCTGTGGTAAAAATTGGGCAATGGGCGTCGACCCGCCCACTTTTTGCTGAAATGCCATATCTTGGGACCAAAACTGTTCAAGACAAATATGTGGACTGAACAGTTGACTTTTGATCGAAATTATCGTTTTTTCCTTCAGTAGCAATTCTGTGTATTCAAAATGAGTGAAGTCGGGTCAATACTTTTTTTGAGCCCCCATATACCTAAAGATCTTCAAACTTCCTGGTACCACCGGCGTGGTCCTTCTTCCTCTGCTTCCTTCAGTCCTTACACCCATTCCAGTTGCTGAGTATTCTTTGGCCTAATCATATTCTACAAAGAAGCTGATACATAGTCATTGTCTGTTCTTCGCCGCCGTATTTGTGGTTCTTCAGACGAGTAATGGCACTTGAACTTCTTCTTGATCGGGCAGTGGAACGTCTGCTCCATCGTCAACAATTGAAGATTCGGGTTGACTTTCTCCTGGTGCTATGCTTTCACTGCCATTCAGCAGGCTGAAAAAGTGTTCCCTCCATAATTTTAGCATACTCTGGGCATCAGGCACTAGATCACCTCCTTGGGTTCTACAAGGGTATGCTCCGGTCTTGATACCTTCTGTTAGTTACCTCATCTTGTCGGCCAACTCTTCGTACTCACTTATTTCAGCCTTTCTTCTTTTCTTTCTGCAAACGCGTCTCGCTTACCTCATCAACTCTTGGTATCTATCCCATCCCGCAAGTATTGTAATTGATTGTAACGTTAGGAAGTTTTTATGACATTTGTTTTTTGCGGTTGGAGACGTATTCTAGTAAAAAAACAGAAGGATTTCTTCTGGAATTTCTTCTGAAAATAGATTTGATAAGTCTGGCGTAGTTTTCAAAAATTTAGTTTTCACCTTGGTGGTGAATTAACAAGTATTGATCTTACTTAGGTCATCAGGCTTATTATATTAAGACCTCAGAAGGCAATTTGGACTGCTGATTCATTATAAACCTTCGCGGAATTAGCTGCTAATTTAAACAACAATATACCGACTCTCATCAGAAAAGATTTAATAGATTGAATACGGCTAAGGAAAGAAAAATAATTTGATGATTTATTGACGGTTCTGAAGATCAGTTTTAATATTTGTAGATTCATTGGTATTGTATAGTACTTGAAGCAATAAATCTACCCATCATTAACCACTTAAAATTATTGCCCGTCAGGTCGAAACACTTATCAAACAAAATAAGCATGGGCTTACATATTAAGTAAAATGTTTATAAAGCGTAATTGGTATTATATCCATACCCAAATGTCATGTCAATCTACTTTCTCTCATATACTTGTATAATGTAATTCTAATAACATCCAGCATGGTATTCACTTTTTATCTTATACCTCCTGTGAACTTTTTCCGCTTCTACCATTTTACACTTAGGCAATCGGGAAAGGTCAAATATTTATTACTATTGTTGTTTTTAGGCGTTACTGGTTAGTCAAAAGTCAACTACATGCAAGCAGCAACGATTTTTTACATGAAACAAATGTGCTTCCCAAATAAATCCGATGTAATAAATTTATAAGTAACAACTGACCCCGCAGCCGTGAAATTATGTGTTTTGAAATAAAAATATAAGAATTCATATTGTGTTGATAATCAATTATTTGCGATTATTCTACTTTTTTTTTCAATGTAACGCTGCCTGATAAACAACATTTTTTGGTTTCTGTTCCGGTGCGTAAATGTAGAAGATGGGTTTCCAACTCGTAAGCACGCCACGTACGTCTGGCAGTGTGAAAAACATAGCATTTCCAAATTTATGCCACCCACTATGCGACTTTTCTGTTGATCGTCATCTCAAATTCAATTTTCACTGCAAACAGAATACGTTTAAACTGAAATTGCAAATCGTTAGAACTCAAAAGAAATCCGTAGAATCAATTCTACCCCTTAAATTTGATCGGTGCGCCGCAATCAGATTGTGAAACATCATAACGACAGATTCAAATTTGAGACGCAAATGATGCGGTGGTATACCAAGCCTCTCCAAAGAATTTAGAAATTCCACTGGATAATTCACGGTGTCGTCTTCATTGTCAAGACGATCGATCGATTTGTATGACCGCTAGTCTCCCGGAATGTGACTTTGAATCTTCCAGTTTAAATCAACAACATCGGTATTTTTGGCAGCTAACATTGGAGGATGGAGTAATGCGTAGAAGTTCACGCAAGTGAGGAAAGTTCTCTGATCGCCATTCACTTGGGAGTGGCCAAAAACGATTCTTTTACATATGACTCAAGCAGCTCACGACTTCCAGTCTTTGACCAAGTATCCTCTGGGTAGCCTAAGAACATCCGTTTGAAGGCGAGCTAAAGTGAGAAGGCGAAACATCCCCTACTTAGGGTTGTGCGCTGGGTTTGGGACCCGCCACGTAAAAAAAACACCCCCAATGAAAACAAAAAAAAAAACAGCCTCAGATGAGAGCCCCCCTTTTGATGACGACCACGGCAAACGAAATAAGGACTATGATTTGAGGGCATACACCTGGAATGTCCGGTCCCTTAATTGGGAAGGTGCCGCTACCCAGCTGGTAGATGTCCTCGCAAAGATAAAGGCTGACATCACCGCCATCCAAGAAATGCGATGGACGGGACAAGGACAGAGACGAGTAGGTCCTTGTGACATTTACTACAGTGGCCATATAAAGGAGCGCAAGTTTGGTGTTGGATTCGTGGTGGGAGAGAGACTCCGTCGCCGAGTGCTATCATTCACTCCGGAGAATGAACGTCTAGCCACAATCCGCATCAAAGCGAGGTTCTTCAACATATCGCTGATTTGCGCCCACGCCCCGACGGAAGAGAAGGACGATGTGACCAAAGATGCCTTTTATGAGTGCTTGGAGCGCACTTATGAGAGATGCCCCCGCCACGATGTCAAAATCGTGCTTGGCGACTTTAATGCCAGGGTGGGCATAGAAGGTATCTTTGGCACTACGGTCGGTAAATTCAGCCTCCACGAGGAAACATCCCCAAATGGGTTGAGGCTGATCGACTTCGCCGGGGCCCGAAATATGGTTATCTGTAGTACTAGATTCCAGCATAAGAAGATTCATCAAGCTACCTGGCAGTCTCCGGATCGAAAAACCACCAACCAGATCGATCATGTTGTGATAGACGAAAGACACGTCTCCAGTGTTTTAGATGTAACATCGACTCGGGCCACTATATTGTTGCAGCCAAAATTCGCACCCGCCTCTGTGCAGCAAAAAACGCACGCCAACAAACACAAGGAAGGTTCGACGTCGAGAAGATGCAATCACAACAGACAGCCGAACGATTTTCTACTCGGCTTGCACTCCTGCTCTCTGAGAGCACTCGCCAACAACTCGGTATAAGGGAACTGTGGGACGCCATTTCAAACTCCTTACGTACAGCTGCAACCGAAACCATTGGTTTTTGGAAAGTGCAAAAGAACAGCTGGTACGACGAGGAGTACCGTGTCGCAGCGGAGAGAAAATAGGCTGTCTACCTCGCAACGTTTCGATCGACCACAACACGTGCGGGATGGGATAGATACCGAGAGTTGAAGAAGGAAGCGAGACGCATTTATAGACAGAAAAAGAAAGAGGCCGAAATGCGTGAGTACGCAGAGCTTGATAAGCTGGCCGACAGGGTTAATGCTCGAAAATTCTACGAAAAGATGCGGCGACTTACAGAAGGTTTCAAAACCGGAGCATACTCTTGCAGAACCCCCCAAGGTGATCTAGCCACCGATGCCCAGAGCATACTTAAATTATGGAGGGAAAACTTCTCCAGCCTGCTGAATGGCAGTGAACACACAACAACAGGAGAAAACGAACCCGATACCCCAATCGATGACGATGGAGCAGATGTTCCATTGCCCGACCATGAAGAAGTTCGAATAGCAATTGCCCGTCTGAAAAACAACAAAGCGGCGGAGGCCGATGGATTGCCGGCCGAGCTATTCAAACACGGCGGCGAAGAGCTGATAAGGTGCATGCATCAGCTTCTTTGCAAAATATGGTCGGACGAAAGTATGCCCAACGATTGGAATTTAAGTGTGCTATGCCCAATCCATAAAAAAGGAGACCCCACAATCTGCGCCAACTACCGTGGGATTAGCCTCCTCAACATCGCATATAAGGTTCTGTCGAGCGTATTGTGTGAAAGATTAAAGCCCACCGTCAACAAACTGATTGGACCTTATCAGTGTGGCTTGTAAATCAACAACCGACCAGATATTCACGATGCGCCAAATCTTGAAAAGACCCGTGAAGGAGAATCGACACACACCTCTTCGTCGATTTCAAAGCTGCTCGACAGCATGAAAGCTGCCTCTAAATCTTGGATCCCCGCAAAACTAATACGGCTGTGTAAGCTGACGTTGAGCAACACGAAAAGCTCCGTCAGAATCGGGAAGGACCTCTCCGAGCCATTCGATACCAAACGAGGTTTCAGACAAGGCGATTTTTGCGATTTTTTCAAACCTGCTTCTGGAGAAAATGGTTCGAGCTGCAGAACTCAACAGAGAATGTACCATCTTCTATAAGAATGTACAACTGCTGGCGTATGCCGATGATATTGATATCATCGGCCTCAACACCCGCGCCGTTAGTTCTGCTTTCTCCAGACTGGACAAGGAAGCAAAATAAATGGGTCTGGCAGTGAACGAGGGCAAGACGAAATATCTCCTGTCATCAAACAAACAGTCGTCGCACTCGCGACTTGGCACTCACGTCACTGTTGACAGTCATAACTTTGAAGTTGTAGATAATTTCATCTATCTTGGAACCAGCGTAAACACCACCAAAAATGTCAGCCTAGAAATCCAATGCAGGATAACTCTTGCCAACAGGTGCTACTTTGGACTAAGTAGGCAATTGAGAAGCAAAGTCCTCTCTCGACAAACAAAAACCAAACTCTATAAGTCACTCATAATTCCCGTCCTGCTATATGGTGCAGAGGCTTGGACGATGTCAACAACGGATGAGTCGACTTTGCGAGTTTTCGAGAGAAAGGTTCTGCGAAAGATTTATGGTCCTTTGCGCGTTGGCCACGGCGAATATCGCATTCGATGGAACGATGAGCTGTACGAGATATACGACGACATTGACATAGTTCAGCGAATTAAAAGACAGCGGCTACGCTGGCTAGGTCATGTTGTCCGGATGGATGAAAACACTCCAGCTCTGAAAGTATTCGACGCAGTACCCGCCGCGGGAAGCAGAGGAAGAGGAAGACATCCACTCCGTTGGAAGGACCAAGTGGAGAAGGACCTGGCCTCGCTTGGAATATCCAATTGGCGTCACGTAGCGAAGAGAAGAAACGACTGGCGCGCTGTTGTTGACTCGGCTATAATCGCGTAAGCGGTGTCTACGCCAGTAAAGAAGAAGAAGAATGTAATTTTATGTATGTATGTAAAATGAAGTAGTGAAGCGTAATCAATAAGACACTCAATTTCGAATTTTTTGATGATACGTTATTTTGCATTTCAGGTGACGATATATATATATTTTGTATACAAGTGCATGACATTTAATTATGTCATTTATTCATGAAGAAAAATTTGAATTTTCTAAACAGTTATTTGCACATACATTCCTGTCAAAAACAAGTTAAGATTTTTAATACCTTCTAAATGGCAGCCCAAAACAGAGATAAAATCAATTTAAAAATATATTAGGTTGTCAAAAAAGTCTTGCGGTATTTTTATTGAATGATTTATTGAATTTATTGAAATGGTTTATAACGGTTTGTTGACTCATGCCCAGCTCTTGACTGATGCTACGGCTGCCACTATGCCGGTCTCTTTCGACCAATTCAACGATTTCATCGCATTTTTCGACGACAGGCCTTCCGGAGCGTAGCGCATTTTCGACCACCTCTACACCAGAACGCAAACGTTGAAACCAGCGTTGTCAGGTGGAAATGGAAACTGTATCGGGTCCATAAACTGCACAAATTTTATTGGCGGCTTGAGATGCATTTTTGCCTTTATCGTAGTAGTACTGTAAAGTTTGCCGCATTTTCTCTTTATTTTGCTCCATATTTGCGACGCTATAACTCACGAACGAGTTAAAAGAAACGACAATCAATCAAACACGTGTTAGCGCGTGAAATGAGCTTTCCAAAAAGATATAGCATGACCCGACGCGACAAATAAAACTAGAACTACAGAGAAAATATGTCAATGCATGTTTTTAGGCACATTAGCGCCTACCCAAAAATTTTTGTTGTAGAGTCATAGGTTAGAATATTTGCATTATGTAACTGAAAATTTGTGTAAATTATTGCCAACAGGCGTTGGCAACAGGAACAATTGATAAGAAGACATGAATTGGAAGAAGAGTTGGGAGAAAAATCATACCTATGTAAATACAATAAAGTTTTGTAAGTGAGGCACAATAATACAAATTTAACATAAGGCTTTTACATCGCATATATAGGTCAATAAGTAATATGTCTTATTAAGATTAAAAATAATATATTTTTCTGTAAAAAAATGTATCAATATGCTTAAAAAACTATTTATATACTGTTACCATTGGCATGGAGTAGTTGGAACTGTAGACAAACCACATGCTAATACATTATTTTTCAGAAGTATAGTCAAAAAAGTAGAAACATTCAATTCATACTCGTACGAGTATATGTATATTATTTTTGGAAATTTATAATTTTTATTAAGATGTTTGCTATGAGGAATCATTAAGACTTCACTAGTTTTGGCAGATTGTTTTAAATTTATCAATTATAATTTAAAACTCCTGAAAATAAATTTGTCGCTGGAGGGAGATATCACGAAAACGATGTTGCACAATACTTTAAAAGCTTTAGTCCGGATTTACTATTGCTGTTATATAAAAAGCAAAAATTAAAGGTAACTTTGGTTGCACCGAAGCTGTAATATATTTCACAAATACAAAATGCTTCTTACATAAACTTGATTCCAATCGTTCAGTTTGTATGGCAGCTTCATGCTATAGTGAATCGGTATGAATAAATCCATCGAAGTTTGTATAATTCGTTACAAATTTCGTGACGATATCTTGTCAAATGAAAATGTTTTCTATACCAATATCGGTAGTTCCGACAAATTAGCAGCTTCTAGAAAGAAAACAAATTTTGCAAAATTTCAGATTGATATCTTAAAAATTGAGGGACAAGTTCACGTATATACAGACAGACAGACGCACATGGCTAAATCGACTCAGCTCAATGCTGAAAATTATTTATATATATAGTATACTTATATATTCCTTCTGGGTGTTACAAACTTAGCGGTAAACTTAATATATTCTGTTCAGGGTATACAAATATTTTAGTAAACCCCAAAGACTTATACCCAAGCTTAGTTTACAAAGCTCACATTAAAATTTTGTATACTTTTATATTGGACACAAGCACACTAAAAAAAATTCTGCACACTGGTTATAAAATTCGACAAATTACGAAGGCTAAAAACTATAATCAATTACTTGTATTATTGTCATCCTTAAATGGAAAAATTAATTACTATTATTACTGCCATGACTTTTGCCAATAAAGCTGTGGGAAAAGTCAAGTTTTATTATGTGCCAACGACCAACCACCACACTCAATTGGTGGTCTCTCGACAGCCTTGCATATGCAAGGGCACTTTACTCATCATCAGGCTCACTCAATTATTTCTTTTTTCAGAAAAACTATTTCTCATGATCCCTTTGTCTGTACTTGTGCCAAATTAATGCAATTCAGCCTACTACTTTTCACATTTGGCTGCACCAGCAGCCGCAGCGACATTGCCCTTTGGCTCCAAATCAATATTATGACCGGCATAGCTGACTGAGTTTAAATTGGCCAGTGCCTGTTGGTTTTCACCACACAAGTATTGAACATATACAAAATTTTACTTGGCTGAACAGAAAGTTATGAACAATATCTACTTGCTATGTTGTGCAGTCCTACGTATTCAAAGAGGCTATAATGAATTAGTTTGACTTTTATGCTAAACTCTTTGTCGGGGTGATCGACGAAGTGTTTGCCGGTGTGCCAAATAAAATAAAAACTATTAGAATTTTGGGTAACAATTCAGATGTGTATATTTTTCGAGTGTGTAATATATGTACATGTATGTTAATAAATACAATTGTGTGGGTTTGTATAATTAAGGGGTTATTTATATATATAAATACAAGTAAAGTAAGTAAAACCTGATATGGGTACTTATTTCCGCGATGATATGCTGATGATTCTGCTGCTGTTATTGCTGCTATTTAATACTGCTGATGCTGCTGTGGTTGTTGTTGCTGCTAATATTGCTGCTGCTGTTTTTGGCGCCTATATGTCTGTCCACTGTGGTGATTCGTTTTATTGTGTTTTTTCGTTTTGTTGGGTACTTCGCTGTTATGTTGGCGCTGTTGGGTGTTTTTTGCATTGTCCTCTAATTCGTATTTAGACGAGTTAGGAGGACAATACAGGGATGTGTTCATTTGGTATGAACATCCCGGCCGCCTTGCAGTGTCTGCGAATAAAAAGATTTTTTAGATCTATTTTGAATTGGGTAAATGAGTATTGTTATCAACGGGTTGGAGGTATACTTTTGGGTTTAAATCGCACAAGCACCGGTTAGAGTCCAACCGAGTGCGGTGTTTTGTGCGATCACGGTGCTGTTATCGGGGTTGAATAGTCCGGGTTTCATCAATCTTGGGTAGATGTCAGCTCCCAGTTCCAACATGATTTTATCGTCTTTCCAGAATGTAGGGTCGGCTAGGACTAAGTGGTCGAACTTCTTAATGATTTCGCCACTTAAGTCACGATTATAGGGTCGGGTCGGTAAATCGTACGTCAATAGGCAGTTAACTTCGACATGCCAGTCGGAATCAGTTAACGATCCTATGACGACTTTACATATACGATGTGAGTCGAGGTACGTTTTTGGTAACCGCAATCTCTGCACCAGTTCTGATGCAATTACAGTCACTTTTCGGGTCGGGTTGACTATGGCTCGTATTTTGTTCCATTTGCCATCGTGTTTAATTTTGACCATGACTGTTGGTGTGAGGGTCGGCTTGGCCAGTAACGTGGGTAGATCCTCTTGTCTATGTAATCGTTCTTCGCCTTTTGCTGTTTTCTTTTGCTCTTTGCAGAACAGCCTGGGGTGTCCATGTAGGGTTGAATGGTGTTCCCCATTACACGTGGCACATCGTTTTTTACTTGTGCACTTTTGGGTGGAATGCGATCTGGCCAAGCAATTGACGCAGTACTTGTGTGTGTTAACTGCGTCAAACTTTTCATTGACGTTCATTTTGGTGAATTTTGAACAAGTTACCAGTCTATGGTCTTTTTTACACAAGCCACAGGCGACGTGTTTGTGAATTCGCTTTGATGAACGGCTGATAGCACGCCGAGCCGTGCGATGAGTACTTCCCCGTTCTTCACGAATAGGGGAAAGGCTGATGGTACGTCGGGCCGTGCGATGCGTATTTCCACGCTCCTCTCGAATGGGGGAAAGGGTCGCTTTAAAGCGATGCAGGCGTCTTGCCAGGGTTCCTTCGTCGGAGAGTGGGCTGATACTACGGGTCACGCTAAGTGATCGCACAGTGAATGTGGGGCTGCTTTGGCGGCTGCAAATTGACTTCGTACTGCTTTGAGGGGCCATGTCACTATAAGGAAATAAGATTAATTATTTGGTAAAGTGACTAGTTTGGTTATTGGGCGGGTAATTGTTCCCTGAGAGGTACGTATATCAACTACTCTTGCTTTATTGTCGGCACCGAGATATGTTTTTTCGATGCGACCAAGTCTCCACTCATTTGGGGGTAGAGTTTCTTGACGTATAACTACCATATCGTTAACGTCTATGTTGCGTTGAGAGTATTTCCACTTATATCTTTTGTGGAGTTCTTTCAAATATTCTTCTTTCCATCGTTTGCAGAAGTGTTGATGGAGTATCTTCAGTTTTTGCCATCTTTGTGCGGTGCTTAGATGTGCATCTTCTAAGTTGGGTTCTGCTGGGATTAATAAAGGGGTACCTATTAAGAAATGGCCTGGAGTTAAAGGTTCTAAATTTGTTGGGTCTTCACTTAATGGGCTTAAAGGGCGAGAATTCAAGCAACTTTCGATTCGGGTTAAAAGGGTAGCTAGTTCTTCGAAAGTGAATTTCTGGTTCTGAGACACCTTTTTCAAGTGGCTCTTTAAACTTTTCACTCCTGCTTCCCAGAGTCCACCCATGTGTGGAGCTCCTGGAGGGTTAAAGTGCCAGTTGATGTTTTGGTGTGCTTCGCTAGTTGTTAGTTGAGTTTTCAATGACTTCATGAATTCTCGCCGATCTTTAACTAAAAGTTTAGACGCTCCAGCAAAATTAGTACCATTGTCCGAATAGAGATCGGCGGGACATCCGCGCCTGGAAAAGAAACGTGCGAATGCGGCCATGAATGCGTTAGTGGTGAGATCACTTACTGGCTCTAAATGTATGGCTTTGGTTGCAAAACAAACAAATACGCATACATAGCCTTTTGTGATCAAACATGCTCTGCCGGTGTAATTTTTTATGTCATAAGGACCGGCGAAATCGATTCCTGTTGCTGCGAATGGACGGGTTAAGGTGGTACGTTCTGCGGGTAATGCTGCCATTATCTGAGTAGTGTTACGCTTTTTGTGCAAAACTTGGTAGACTTGATGAGGGTTTTCAGCTTCGGTATCCAAAATTCCGAACGCATAAGTCGTAATACTAGTTGGTTGCCGCCATGAAGGGTTATTAAATGTGTAAATTGGGTGAGTAGTTTGGCTAATCGACTGCTATAGGGTAGTATAATCGGATAACGCTCGTTGTATGATAATGCCGCTGAATTGCTCAACCGACCATTAACTCGCATTATTCCTTTGGGATCGATTAAAGGGTTTAGTGTTAAAATTGTACTTTTTTTGGGTATGCTGATTTTTTGGGTTAAGGCTTCATACTCTTCCTGGAAATACTTCTTTTGGGATAAAATAATTAGCTTCGTGCGGGTAGTGTTGAACTCTTCTGGTGTTATTTCAAACGTTGTGTATGACTGCTGTGAGTTATTAGGTGACGCATTCGAACAGAATCTGAACAAATATGCTACAACTCGAATGGCTTTGGGTAAGGAAGAGAATCTATCCAGGATATCCTCTTGTGTTGTGTTCACGAAGGTTCTGATTGGCCAGAGTTCCAGTGTTGTATCGCTTGATATTTTGGTAACTGGCCAGTGTTTCGGGTCGAGTGTTAGCCATTGAGGTCCGTGCCACCAGAGGTCATTGTTAACCATTTCCAGAGGTGTGCGTCCGCGAGTAGCTAGATCTGCCGGGTTGTCTTGACTTTCGACGTGAGTCCAATTTTCGGTTCCAACCTTTTCTGCGATTGTGGCAATTCGGTGGGATACAAAGGTTGTCCATGTGCATGGGGGTTTGCTAAGCCATGAAAGAACAATTGTGGAATCCGTCCAAAGGTGAGTACGGTATTGGGTTATACTTAGTTGGGGTAGGGTCGCATCCACTAGATTCGCCAGAAGAACAGCTCCACAAAGTTCTAGCCTTGGTAATGATATGGTTTTTATTGGGGCCACACGAGTCTTGGATACCAAAAGGGTTGTCCAGGTATTTGCGTTTGTAGAAACACTGATATACAGGGCTGCTGCGTAGGCTTTTTCAGATGCGTCAGAGAATCCATGAAAATTGATGATCGCGGATGTCGAAAAGTGGGTCCATCGAGGAATTTCAATAAGATTTAAGGAATCGTAGTCCTTTATGAATATTTTCCATCGATGGAGGGTTAAGTGTTTTAGACTTTCATCCCAATCGGATTTATCCAGCCATATCTGTTGCATTATTATTTTAGCTGTGACTACAACGGGGCTGAGCCAACCAGCTGGGTCGAACAATTTAGCTATAATCGATAGTACTTCTCTTTTAGTATATGACGTTTTATCCTGAATAGGGTTGATGAGAAAAAAGAACGCATCTTTTTTTGCATTCCATCTGATTCCTAGTGTTTTTGTGTTATTGGATTCTTGTAAACTGAGTGAGTTGGTATCCAATAGATGTTCCTGTGGGATTCCAGATAAAACTTTTGGGTCATTTGAGGTCCATTTGCGTAGAGCAAATCCTGCGGACTTCAAGGATGAAGTGAGTTCATCTCGTGCCAATATCGCTGTTGGTACGTCATGTGCTCCTGCAAGTACATCATCAACATACATTCCGTTTCGAAGTATCTCTGCTGCCAGTGGGTGGGTTCCTTGTACATCATTCGCTAATTTAAGGAGGGTACGGATAGCTAGAAATGGAGCACAGTTAATACCAAACGTAACAGTTTGTAATTCAAAGTCTTCTATAGGGTCGTTAGAGGATTTCCTAAATAAGATTCTTTGAAACGGAGTGTGTCTGCTTTCAACGAGTATTTGACGATACATTTTTTGGATATCTGCGTTGAATACGATTTGAAACATTCGCCATTTTACTACTAGGATTACGAGGTCTGCTTGTAGAGTGGGTCCAGTATGTAGTACATCGTTGAGGCTGTTCCTGTTCGAGGTGGGGCATGAAGCGTTGAATACCACTCGCAGTTGAGTCGTTATGCAATCCGGTTTAATGACTGCGTGATGTGGCAGATAATACGTTTTCGTATTATCCGCAGGGTCGTATTCAACTTTGGTCATATGACCGAGTTCCAAATACTCGATGATGGCCTTGTCGTATTCCGCTTTTATTTCGGGTTTTCTCGACAATGACTTTTCATTTCTAAGAAATTGAGCTAGAGCTATGTGTCTTGAGTTGCCCAATTCTATATTTTCTGGAGTTTTAAAGGGTAATGTTACCACATAGCGCCCATCTGAGTTTCTGTGGGTCGTATTTTTATAAATTTGCTCACAAACTATATCTGAAGTTGAAGGTAGAGGCTTCCTTGGAACTTCTTCAACTTCCCAAAATTGTGTGAGCAACTTGTCTGGGGTCATCTTATTGAAAAATGACATTATCGAGGTTGATAAGGGTTTTTCTGGTGTGGGTCCGGATAAAATCCATCCGAATTCCGTCTCTTGGGCTAGAAGGGTCCCGAGTACATTTCTCCGTACACCACTGAGAATGATTTGTGGGTACAGGTTTATAAAAGTGAGGGTCAGCTAAACTAAAACCGAAATCTGTATTAGTGATGATCGTATTAAGTGAGTGAGTGGGTAAATTATCGGTTAAGGTTTTTAAGATAAACGCGTGTGTTGTTATCTTAAACTCCTTTCTTGTCGGTGAACCAAGGGTGAGTTCACAAATTTTGGAGGGTGTTGCCGAAACGGTGTTGTTCAATCCAGTCACTTGTGCATTTTTCCTGAACGTGGGTATGTCCAATTTTCTCTGGAATTTTTCTGAAATAAACGTGGCTTCTGACCCGGAGTCGACTAGTGCGCGAGCTGTGAATATTTGCCCTTTGTATAAAACTTGGACTACAGCAGTACCTAACAAAATCTGCTTCTCACTAAAGTTTTGAGGGTCTTGAGTTTTAGTGGACTGTAAGAGGGTTGTGTAGGCTTGCGGATTTTTATTGGTATTAAGGGTTTGGGAGGTACTACTGGTGCTTGGGTCAAGAGGCGGGTTTGAGGCTCTTGATCCTTGCGGGGGATTGGGAACGGGTTGGTGTATCCCTATGCAGAAGTGTGTTATGTTTCTTTCTGCATATTCTACAAGAATATTTGCTCTTGCAATCTCTGAAACTGTGAGATAATGCAAGGCAATTGAAGCAATAACCATTATTTTTAATTGTTATTATTCGGGTCTCCACATTCATTTGTAAGAACTTTGGACATTCTCGAATTGAATGTTGTGTTCTACAAAGCTTACAACTTTCAATGTCTTGAGGCTTTTTTGAAAGGTTGTTGCCTCGAGCTGGGTGTGCACTAGCGTGTGAAAAATCCAGGGTCGAAGTTCCGGAAACATTAGCGTGAAATGTGTTGAACTTCCTGTCTTTTCCTTTCCTATAGGATCCACTGTCGGATTGGGTCACTGGAACGGGGTCAGTTAGATTTCCGACTGCTTCCAAAGATTTATATCGATGAGTGAGAAACGCGTCGAAAGTTTTCCAGGATGGTATTTCCGAGTTATCTTCTAGGGTGTCCTCGAATTGATGAAGTAGGGTTTTGGGTAGTTTTAATCCGCATAAAAAGATTAAGAATTGGTCCCAGCTGGTAGTGTCTATGTACACGTTGTGCAGATTTGTGAGACAATTGTTGACGGTCCTCTGAAGGTGTTTAATCGCGCTTCCACTTTCTTGGGTTGTTTGGGGTAGATTGAATAAAATTTTCAGTTGCGCGTTGACCTGAACTCGTTTGTTCTCGTATTGGGATACCAGGTCTCTCCATGCCATCAGGAAACCATCATTTGTTAAGGGTGTATTTTTAACAATTGCTCTTGCTTCTCCTCGGGTTTTTTGAATCAAATGGAACAGTTTTTCCACGTTGCTGATTTTGTGATTGTTTACGTATATAGCCGTAAACATATCTCGGAATGAAGGCCAGGTTGCGAAATCTCCATAAAATATGTCCGTATCACAAGGTGGAATATGTATTGAGGGTCCTATGTCCCGCGATGTAAATTCCTCTGACACTCGTTCCTTTATTATAGGGGCTGGGGTCTTGAGATCATCAATAGCTTGATTAATGGATCCTAAACACTTTAAATATAATTGATGACCTTTTTTAAAATTTCCTTTGATTTTTGCAAAATCAATAGTTTCACCGGGTTTTTGTGGGGTTCTACGAGCGGCATCGTACGACTTGTTTGCCTTGTCGTATATCGCGTTGAGTTCAACCCTTTTATTTCTAGGGTATAAATAGACTCATCTTCGGGTTGGGTGTCGTAATGTTCCTCAATGTATTCGAACAAATCGGAAATACAAAATTTAAATTCTTCCATTGCTATTAAAATTCACTTAACCGGGTCGTAATAATTAATTAAATTGAAATAAAACAAATAATAAATTTGAAAAACAATTTCTTTATTTAAGTTTGAATTGGAATAAGTTAATAAGCAACGACTTTATTTTTTTATTTGCTGTTTATATTTTGAACCGCAAAATATAATGAGTGAAATTCCGACGAACGAAAAATTTCCTAATGGGTCTTTTGAAATTTTTCCTACTGGGTTTGTTTTTTGCTTGCTCACACTGCACTTGCAGTCAACGTTAGTTCGTTGTTAGTTGAGCGGGTAAAACAATAAAACATATGTACGCGTAGGTACGGGTGGATGCCAAAGCAACGATATTTGGCTCTCAAAATTTATATGCGTATGTATGTATGTCAACGGGTAAGGTACAAAGCGGAATATGGCAATAACAAAGTTAGCAAATACTTTGTGCTTAATACCGGTTAAGCAAAATATTTACTTTGGAATAGAATATTAATTTTGTTTTTGTTTCACTTTGCCGTTTTATTCCGATTTGCACTAATTTTTGTATATCACAATATTTTAAATAAATTTGAGTTTGGGTACTTACAATTTTTCCACGTATGGGTTTGATGATAAAATGGTTGATTAGTTGATTGGGTGGGTAAATATTAATCCTGTTGATTCAAAATATAGTTGATTGGGTGGGTGAAAAAGTGCAAATCCTGATGATCCAAAATCCTGATTTTCAAAATGATGTTGAATTGGGTGGGTTTATTTTATGAGGCGCTTAATCCGGCTCGAAGGACCAAAATGTCGGGGTGATCGACGAAGTGTTTGCCGGTGTGCCAAATAAAATAAAAACTATTAGAATTTTGGGTAACAATTCAGATGTGTATATTTTTGAGTGTGTAATATATGTACATGTATGTTAATAAATACAATTGTGTGGGTTTGTATAATTAAGGGGTTATTTATATATATAAATACAAGTAAAGTAAGTAAAACCTGATATGGGTACTTATTTCCGCGATGATATGCTGATGATTCTGCTGCTGTTATTGCTGCTATTTAATACTGCTGATGCTGCTGTGGTTGTTGTTGCTGCTAATATTGCTGCTGCTGTTTTTGGCGCCTATATGTCTGTCCACTGTGGTGATTCGTTTTATTGTGTTTTTTCGTTTTGTTGGGTACTTCGCTGTTATGTTGGCGCTGTTGGGTGTTTTTTGCATTGTCCTCTAATTCGTCTTTAGACGAGTTAGGAGGACAATGCAGGGATGTGTTCATTTGGTATGAACACTCTTAATGCAATAAAATTATAGATGGGATAGATTTTCTCGTTTATATAATCATGCCAATTTTCGTTCCATTATATTGTATTTATCAGTTTGCCAAAATATAATTTATTTCTGCAGCATTGAATTATAAATAAACTTGATTACTTAGTGTGAAATTTCTATCACGTTATTGAATTAAAATTTGGTTTAATCTAATGAGATAGGGGGTTTTTGGAGTGAAATATAAAACAGTAAGCATTTATTAACAAACAAAACCGAGTAATTTTTATTGAAAATGTTTTCTTCACTTTTAAACATCGTATGAATCTTGACATTGTTTTCATACAATCGCTGATATCTAATGATTAGTTTTTGGCGTTAAAGTATTTTTTTAAATAGTTTTATTAGCTTTATTAAACGAAAACTGTAAAAAAAACTTCCTTAGGTTTTCCCAAAACATCTTGGGAAATATTTTGTAATTCATAAAATTATATATATATTTTTTTGCATATTCTAGCATTTGTAATCCGCTCTAACTACTTTCTTTTTTTTTAGTAAATATGCTAAAATATTCTAAAGTACTAGCACATGCGAGTCGTCGAAAAAAAAACGAATGCCGAATATCAATGCGGACATTAACTATGAAGACATAAACAAACAAGAACTTAACTGAACCCAGTGAAATGCAAAAAAAGCTAAAGTGAAGTGAAACAACTATACCGGTTTCAATTTGCATAATTGTGCAAATGGAAGTTGCCAGTCACTTAGTCACTTACCGTCACCGCAATGTATACAATTAGGCTGGGCGCATTTATGAGTTATGGAGAAACTTATGAAAGAGAACGAACGGAAGTAATAAATAGAAAACAATATGAAAAAAAAATGCAAAATTGTATTGACAAATTAATGGTACAAAGGTGGTAAGTAACTTGGAATCGACAAAGGAAATTATTGTCGTCTAGAAGAAAAGAGCAGAATGAATTGGCATAACCACAATACCGAAAAGAACTATAATTGACATAACAAAAGAAATGGCTGCCCTTGCTCACTACAAAGGTTGCAACAGGTGTTTGTATGTATCTGCCAGCCAAATTACAAATTGACTTCTTTCAATTAAAACCGCTGAACTTCTCCGTTCTTTGCATTCCTGAGTATTCGAGTATGAGCATATACTATACATACATTATACCGTATATATTTTATTTTCATTACCATATTTCTGCTTTCTTTTCTTTTAAGTACTTTTTATTACACTCTTTATGGACATTTTTGCTTAAGATTTTTGTTGTACATTTACCAATCCTGATTTGCATATATTTTCTTTGACTGGGTTGAATATCGCGTTGCGAGGGATTTTTTGCTTATGCTAACATACGTATAGTATTTACCGCCTTTAGTTTTTATACTATACATATATGTAGTTTTAGTATAAGTATACATTTAGATTATGCTTGCCGATGTACATAAATAGTTTCTTCTAGCATAATACATACACACATTACCTGACAGTCAATTCTTACTTTACTACGTTATATTTTAAATTTTTGTTTACGTTTTTTTTCTTTTTACTATTTAAGATTTATTTAGTATAAGTTTCTCTACTTTTTATATTACTGCAACATTTTGCTACAGATCATAATAATTGTGTTCATATAACGGTTTTGTATCGCCTACAGCTCACGATAGATAATGCGCATAAGGCTGGACAATGTCGTGACACTGCCTATCTTAAGGTTAAATCCTATATCTGAGAAACTTCCTGACCAATTTCAAGCAAAGAAATATGATTTATTACTGAAAATATTGCTCAATCTATGAGTTATAGTTTTGTAATTCAGGGAGAATACTTTTGCAATGACAGCATGTCAAAAATGGATAAATCCTTGTTTTGTGGCGGTTGAAGTATGGTAATGTCGTCGGCGGCGCCCACGATTAAGCTGGTGAAAGTGATATTGATGGTTAAAACGAAGGCAGTTGTGTTGGTGTTAATTACATTAATGTTAAATTTAGCAATTAAGCCAAAAGTTACACTGTACTTTGTTGAATATTATTATCTATCTCAATTAATTTTAGATGATACATAAACGGTTCAGGTGAACAACATGTTACATGCATGTTGTAACAACAAGTTGCAAGAGTATAAAAATATTAAGAGTAACTACAGACAAACGAATACCAATATGTATGTATAAGGAATAGAAGTTGGAAAATGTATACCTACTACACCACTAACTTTTCGCATCATAATCCTCCCACGCTTGCATTCGAAAATTTTATAATTTAACCCTAAAAACTTCAAAGTGCAAATAAAATTCAGTGAAACAAATTTTCTTACGAAGCAATTGCAAACTGAAAGCTTAATTGATAATAATCCGATTGTAATGCAGCTTCAGTTTGATATCATTAAATTAAGCACTGCAAATGCTGCGATGATTCTACAGAATGTGTCCAAAAAATAAGGTACATTTGAATTTAAACTGAAGAATTATGTTTTTTTTTAGGTTGGTAGTACTGTCAGTCACATTTATGTCAAATTTCATGTCAAAATATTCATTAGTGTTTGAGATACGTGTCGTTTTGTGAGCTGCTAAAAGTGAGTTTTTCGTTGTTTGCGATGTCGAAATTTGTTGAGCAAAGAATTTGCTTTAAATTTTGTTTACGGAATCAATTTTCTGCTGCGGATACGTTGAGGATGGTGCAGAAAGCCTTTGGTGATGAGGTTATGTTTAAAAAAAATGTTTACAAGTGGTATAGTGAGTTCCAAGCCGGCCCTGAACGTGTCGAAGACGAAGAGCGTCCAGGGCGACCATCAACCTCAACCTACGAAGCTCACGTTCAACAAATCAAAGATTTGGTGTTGAAAAACCGTCGATTAACAATTAGAGACCTTGCTGATGAAGTTGGCATATCGAAAGGCTCAGCCAATACCATTTTGAAGGATGTTTTGAGCCTCAAGCGTGTCAAATCTCGACTGGTACCGAAAACATAGAATTTTTTGAAAAAAAGGCGTCGCGTTGAAGTGTGTGAAACGATGCTTTCCGACCACCAGGGTGTCATGAAATGCATTATAACTGGTGATGAGACTTAGATCTATGCTTACGACCCCGAAACAACCAATCAATCGAGCAAATATCGTACCAAAAGAGAGCCGAGACCAAAAAAATCGTGCCAAAGTCGCTCAAAAATCAAGGTCGTGTTGACTGTTTTCTTCGATTATCGTGGTGTTGTGCATTATGAATTCCTTCCAACCAGTCAAACTGTCAACAAGGAATATTATTTGAACGTTATGCGTCGTTTGCGTAACGCTATCCGCCTAAAAAGGCCGGAATTGTGGAAAGACAATTTTTGGATTTTACACCACGATAATGTACCATCCCATACTGCCCTCGTAATTCGTGATAATTTCGCCAAAAACTCAACCCATATCGTTCCGCAACCATATTCACCTTATCTGGCTCCGTGCGACTTCTGGCTGTTCACCAAGCTCAAAAGACCGCTCCGGGGATACCGTTTTTATACGATAGTGGAGATTCAAGCCGCAGCGAAGACGGAACTGAAGGCCATCCCGGAAAGTGACTACAACCATTGTTTGGGAGATTGGAAAATCCGTTGGCATAAGTGCATTGCATCGGGAGAAGTCTACTTTGAAGGGGATGAAATTGATTTGGGAGAACAAATAAACAATTTTCAAATAAATACAATCTCATTATGCCTTATTTTTTGGGCATAGTAGTATTTGTATATGTATTAGACCTGTCCTTAAAATTCAAAATGTATTCTATGTTTACAGAATGGGTTATTTTTTTTCCTTTTTATGTAAAAATGTTTAAAAACAAATTTGAGGACAATCGGATGATGGGAAGACGGTGCGGAAACGTTTTAAATTTAAAAATTGCCTTCCTATAGGAAAAAGCAAGTTTTATGTATTCAAGTATCAATTTTTTTTTAGTGTATTATTTTTCTCCAATTTTTTGCATTATATTAACTTAAAACTACTACTTAAAGGAAATATTTTTATTCATATCAATTTATTTAATACATCTAGAAATATTAAAACTTAAATTAATTCTGATTTTTTATTGGACTTATATATTTTTTTTTTTGTATGCTTCAACAACTTGAAGGAGGAACAGTTTTTTTTCTTCTTTATTTGTAAGAATAGTATTGAAATCTTTTATAAATTTAATACCTCTTTCCGCTGTATCATTAGTAACAAGCAATTTGTGGCATATTGTGCGACCATTTTGGAATTCCTTGTTTGTTTCCCAAGACTCTGGATCCAAATACAAAAAGTTGGTTGACAACTTGTACTTCATAAAAGCTGTTAAAGTTCTTTTGGATACAAATTCGCTTAGATCCGAATTGCCTAAGTCACTTAATTTTTTTATTTTGCGATTGTTTTTAGTTTATTAGTTGGCTCTTCTGATTTTAAATTTTTTACCATTTTTTTTTTAACATCTACAGAAACATTGAAATCAAAGAAAGCCATTGCGACGTTTCTGCAATTCCGAAGAAATACTTGTGTTCACTTTTTCATAATTAATATATTCTTTTACAAAGTTTAAATCATGCAGGGGAGAGGTAATTGCATTAGAGCATTTGTACCAAGCTTTTATATATAAACGCACTAAAAAAACGCAAATGTGACTTAAACCTTTTAATTCAGCTTTACTCAAGTGAAATTGATCACGAAAAAGAAATATTTTCAAGGAATATATTCCCTTTGACATCCAACGTGCATGACTTGTAACTCCGGGTGTTTTAAATTTACCACCATTGTCACCAAGAAATGTAAGTACTAGACGTAAAAATTCTTCGTAGTCAGCACGAACAAAAGTTTTTCGTAATTGTGAATGACAAAATTGTTTGATGTCTTTGCAGATGCCATCACTTATATGAGATTTTATATTTTCACAGTCGAGCCCACTCTTAAATGATGAGGTGTCAATATTTGGCCAGGCTTTGGCAAATCTCTCGAAAATTGAGACTTCTGGTGCTTGAGTCACTTTGAAATGCAGGTCGAATACACTACGCAAGTATATTTCTAGAATGTGGTGACGGCATGGACGACGATGGAGCAGACGTTCCATTGCCCGACCATGAAGAAGTTCGAATAGCAATTGCCCGTCTGAAAAACAACAAAGCGGCAGGGGCCGATGGATTGCCGGCCGAGCTATTCAAACACGGCGGCGAAGAGCTGATAAGGTGCATGCATCAGCTTCTTTGCAACATATGGTCGGACGAAAGTATGCCCAACGATTGGAATTTAAGTGTGCTATGCCCAATCCATAAAAAAGGAGACCCCACAATCTGCGCCAACTACCGTGGGATTAGCCTCCTCAATATCGCATATAAGGTTCTGTCGAGCGTATTGTCTGAAAGATTAAAGCCCACCGTCAACAAACTGATTGGACCTTATCAGTGTGGCTTTAGACCTGGTAAATCAAAAACCGACCAGATATTCACGATGCGCCAAATCTTGGAAAAGACCCGTGAAAGGAGAATCGACACACACCACCTCTTCGTCGATTTCAAAGCTGCTTTCGACAGCACGAAAAGGAGCTGCCTCTATGCCGCGATGTCTGAATTTGGTATCTCCGCAAAACTAATACGGCTGTGTAAGCTGACGCTGAGCAACACTCAAAGCTCCGTCAGAATCGGGAAGGACCTCTCCGAGCCGTTCGATACCAAACGAGGTTTCAGACAAGGCGATTCCTATCGTGCGACTTTTTCAAACCTGCTTCTGGAGAAAATGGTTCGAGCTGCAGAACTCAACAGAGAATGTACCATCTTCTATAAGAATGTACAACTGCTGGCGTATGCCGATGATATTGATATCATCGGCCTCAACACCCGCGCCGTTAGTTCTGCTTTCTCCAGACTGGACAAGGAAGCAAAATAAATGGGCCTGGCAGTGAACGAGGGCAAGACGAAATATCTCCTGGCATCAAACAAACAGTCGTCGCACTCGCGACTTGGCACTCACGTCACTGTTGACAGTCATAACTTTGAAGTTGTAGATAATTTCATCTATCTTGGAACCAGCGTAACCACCACCAACAATGTCAGCCTAGAAATCCAACGCAGGATAACTCTTGCCAACAGGTGCTACTTTGGACTAAGTGGGCAATTGAGAAGCAAAGTCCTCCCTCGACAAACAAAAACCAAACTCTATAAGTCATTCATAATTCCCGTCCTGCTATATGGTGCAGAGGCTTGGACGATGTCAACAACGGATGAGTCGACTTTGCGAGTTTTCGAGAGAAAGGTTCTGCGAAAGATTTATGGTCCTTTGCGCGTTGGCCACGGCGAATATCGCATTCGATGGAACGATGAGCTGTACGAGATATACGACGACATTGACATAGTTCAGCGAATTAAAAGACAGCGGTTACGCTGGCTAGGTCATGTTGTCCGGATGGATGAAAACACTCCAGCTCTGAAAGTATTCGACGCAGTACCCGCCGCGGGAAGCAGAGGAAGAGGAAGACCTCCACTCCCTTGGAAGGACCAAGTGGAGAAGGACCTGGCTTCGCTTGGAATATCCAATTGGCGCCACGTAGCGAAGAGAAGAAACGACTGGCGCGCTGTTGTTGACTCGGCTATAATCGCGTAAGCGGTGTCTACGCCAGTAAAGAAGAAGAAGGTGACGGCATGGTAACGTCAACAAATTTCTTCCTAACATGCGTTACACATGAGCGCATGCTCCATTCATTGGACCAGTATTAGTGAACGTGGTGTCAAAAGACATGCCTTCTACGCGGTCTAAAATATTCCATTTACTAAGTGTATCAAAAACGGCTGTAGCTATATTTTCACCAGTGGCAGATATAAGTTTTGGAGCGCCTAGAAATTTGGATTCGCCATTATAACTAACAAGCACTGCAATTCGCTCAACTTTTATTTTTCCAATTAGATCTGGCAATACTTTACCATACCAGTGGACGACCATTGCTTGTGTATCACTTAGCTAGAACAGAATTTTATTAGTATTTAAATAACGTATACGTACATATATTTTCAATCATGGTATACTTTGTCAATAAAGCTTTCTTGAATCCTCTGTGTTTCTTTTCTGCGATGCTCTTCCCTCAGTCTATGGAGAGTAGAACGATTGACTACCAAGTCGCTAGTGCAATGGCTCAATGCTTCTGCAGTCGCCTTCAGAATGTACATCGCCTTTCCATCACTTACTTTGGCGCTATCAATCGCGGTGTGATAAAATGTTTTCTTCCCCTGTTAAAACAAGTTGAAGCAGTTTGTTTTGTATTTTTTTTCGCATTGGTTTCCGCTACTTCAGGCTCACTGTCACCAATATCTTCTTCATAGTCCATACCAAAATCGCCTTTGAGTTCGACTACACAATATCATTTTAAAATTGACCATTACCACGATAAATAAAATTAATTTCATTTGATTAACTTATGATTCACTTCCGACATTTGTTGATGTTTCCTTTTTCTAGACATTTCTTTCTCAATGCTATGATCTGCTCTGTTTTGTCGCCGATACAATACCATGTCAGCACCGGCCATGCTACCAGGGAGACCTTTTTGCCTTTGTAGAATCAAAAATTCCTTGTCTTCGCTAATACGCATGTTTTGTAAGGCATCTCTATGAGCATTGTCAAACAAATTATCCAATTCTGCAGAAAAGGCTTCAACAATTTTTTTCTGACCATCAGATCTCTTATTTGGTACGGTTTTTTGAATCTTCTGCCATAATTTGTACAGAGATTCTAATTTATCGACACACCTAGCTACATCTTTTGTCGGAATTTGAGCTTGTCGCCAAAATATTAATACAGCATTTATTGTTAATTTTGCACTTTCTCTCAATTGCCGATACACAAATCTAATGTTATAAAATAGTAATTGCAGTAATTGTTTGTTCGATGGTAGTTTAGCACCTGTTATCTGATGAGAAATACTTCCAATTAGTTCAATATTTACAACTTGTTCAGAACGTTGTCGTGTTTGTATATGTAATGTACTCGCAGTTGCTGGTAATTCACTCATTTCTCTTTTTTTATTATAATCACAATTTCGCACAAATTAACACATCTGATTTCAAATGCCAAACAAACGAGAGTGACAATTATTGAAAAAAGAACACAGTCCACTTACTGTTTTATTTCGCTGCCCAAAAATACCGTTACCAAAGTCTGCAGTCGTTCGTTTTTTATTTTTGCTAATATTGCTGGTTCATGTTGCAAAAATAAAGCAATCGACAGTTACGACGATGGTGCGATAAAAACTATATGTATTATTTACCGTTTTTTCACTCGAAATAAGAACAAAATATTATTAAAATTATTCTTCATATCGTGCTAGTTGAGACATATTAAAGCATATATATTCATTTAATAAATACACTAAAAGAAAAATTGATACTTGAATACATAAAACTTGTTTTTACCTAAAGGAAGGCAATTTTTAATTTTAAAACATTTCCGCGCCGTCTTCCCATCATCCGATTGTCCCCAATTTTTTTTTAAACATTTTTACATAAAAAGGAAAGAAATTAGCCCATTCTGTTAACTTAAAACACTATTTCGAAAATCTCCATATAACGTAGAACAACTATAATATGTATGTATATACTTCAGCTCGAAAGAGTAATGAAGAGTATATGCAAGCAATGGGTTGAAGTGATTAAGGAGATTTAATTATACTAGTTTTTGCACAATGGCAATAACAGGCTGTAACATAGGATCAGAGGAATCATCAGTGGAAATAATTAAAAATATATGAGGCAAAAAAATTAACTAGAAAATAATGCTACGCGAGTTCAGTTTTATATATATGTACATATAAAGAACGGATTTTCTGAATAAATTAAATACAAATTTCATTATTTAAGTATTAAGTTATTCATCTCATGAACTAAAAATTTTGAAAATTTAAATAAATTAACATATTTATTATTTTATTTATTGTAACCTTTGATGATGAAATGTTTTGACCTTTTGCTTAATGTTTTTCAAAGATATTTTATTCATTAAATAATTATCTGATCATTCTTTATCTTTTAATATAAATATTCAGTTGAGGATAAAATCATGGTTATTTTATCATCCTCGTATCTTGTTTAATTCTTATCATGCTAAACTTGGGAAGTAAAATTTGTATGAATATCTTGGTTTTTATAGATCGATTTTGTGAGAATACAGACAATTTATATTTATGTGTCAGCTATGTTGCTGGATATACATCACAATAAGTCGAGGATATATCTCTTCAGAGATTTGTAAATTGACGTACTTTTCTAAACTTCATTTGAATATTGGAGAATGTAAGCATAATATCGGAGCAAGTCGATTCTTTTTCTTTGTCAAAAAAGTCTTGCGGTATTTTTATTGAATCAATTCGTGTAGCACCCATACATCGAGCTTCTTAGTGACTTCAAGCTTCTTCAAATGGTTTATAACGGTTTGATGACTACTATGTCGTTCTCTTTCGACCAATTCAGCGATTTTATCGCAATTTTCGACGACAGGCCTTCCGGAGCGTGGCGCATCTTCGACCACCTCTACAGCAGAACGAAAACGTTCGAAACCATCGTTGTGCGGTGGAAATGGAAACTGTATCGGGACCATAAACTTCACAAATTTTATTGGCGGCTTGAGATGCGTTTTTGCCTTTATCGTGGTAGTACTGTAAAATATGCCGTATTTTCTCTTTAATTTGCTCCATGTTTGCGACGATATAACTCACGAACAACTTAAAAAAAACGCGTGCTAGCGCGTGAAATGAGCTTTCCAAAAAGGTACAGCATGACCCGGTGCGACGAATAAAACTAGAACTACGCGCTTTCAGCGCCAACTAGCGAAAATATCGCAAGACTTTTTTGACAACCTAATATACATATCGCTCATTTGCTGCAAGACCGGCATAAGTCAAAAAAATCGATTTTCCAGAAAACGCGTTAAAAGTTTTCAACAATCACCAACCTTACACGGAAAACAGGAAATATATTCTCTTCTCAAGCGGAGCATATAAGAGGTATTCATATGAATTTTTCACTCAACATGAAGTATGATATAACGAACAATTCTGCAGCATTATTTCAAAAATCACGTTTTTTGATTTATGCCGGTCTTGCAGCAAATGAGCGATATATATATTATTAATGCAGCGAACCGTACGCCTTTCTTTTCCCCTTCGAAGGATTTTTATTGTGTGCAAAACTGCCTGAAACTAGTGAAAATATATTTGTAGCATTCTATTTTGGTTGTGTATTATGGCTGGTTTCTACAAATATTGTTTTGCTTTTCTTTTTTCGTAACTCCATAAAACTTTTAACAGCCACATACTGTCACGCCTTTATCGATGTATTTTTGTTTAGTTGAACTTTGACAGCTTTTCAGCCTTTATGAGAAACTGAGATAGCAAAAGTTGTTTTTTTGTTGTGAGAACGAAGACAATATTTCGATACATGCTGTTAGGCAAATTGGCACTTACTCACAGATTTTTTTAAACAGTCTTTCATTAGAATAGAAAAATTTGTATTCCATAATTTCATTTTTCTGCAAAGTATACCCCTTGGTAATATCTCGCGATATGAACAGTTTAAAAGAGAGAGATCTTAAACTTTTGTCTGACACTAACAATTGGTTAAATCTATTAAGCAATTAGACTTAAAAATTTATCTTTTCTATGTCAGTGCAGAAAAGTTGGAATTGCCAATTTCAGCGCCAGCGACACTGCTGCATTTTTTAGTGAAAGAAATGGCGCCTTGCTCAGAGTAAAAATTTTAAAAGCTTTCAAAAGGCTTAAAAGTAAGAAAAAAAAACTAAGATAAATATGTACATGTAGAAGGACGTCGTATTTTATATACAATCTTCGGCACATTTTGTGCAAGTCAGCCTTGATGATTTATTTTGTTACTTGGCTTGATTTCAATTATACCAATAATAAACCCACTTTCACGACAATAATTAATGATTATGCCAATTGGGTATATGTATAAGTACAATGTACAACTACTTTGTGAGAATTATTTATGCTCCTACTTATTTATTTTAAATGATAATGCTTATTATTATGCTTGACAACAAATCCAGACAAGATCGCTTTAAAATATACGCAAATTTTCACTTACATACGGTTAAATACATATCTACACAGACTTTTCAATAGTCTTGTGGAAGCAGAACTGAAAGTCAGGATTAGCTGTAGATTTTAGACTAATGAAGGTGTAACTTCACGTAACTGTTTCTACAGTTTTGTTAGGCAATTTTTCATTATGTCAAAAATAAGCACAAAAAATTAAAATTCAATAATTTTTGTTAAACCAACTAATGTTTTCATTGGTCGTAACGCAAAGCACACTTCGCAGTTAAGCAACCAACTGGTAAATCCTCACGCTCCATTTCAGAAACACTAAATATAGAATTTGAAATCTGACTGCGTATTTTTTCTGACAATTTTTTCACTGCATTTCTTATTATTCACATAAAGAAATATACGTATTTGGTGTTATTGCTTTTATTGTTTAATAGTAATTGTTTTCGGCAGCGAATATAGAATAAAAACAATTCTTTCAATGCCGTGAAAAATGCAGTTGTTTCAGTTGACGCGCTAGAGCTCGCATTGTCGTACTGAAGAGTGATCCCTCTTATGTGGTTGGTTTTCTTGATTTTTTTAAATTCAGCTGGCAAACAAAAAATTTTGTACCTTTCAGAATTTATTGTTCTGCATTTTTCTAGGGGTATTATTCGATATGTCTAGTTTTTTTTTTTTAAATAGCAACCATTTGCTGGAAATGCTTCATGTGCGGTCAACTATTATTGAATTCGGTTCTTCTTTAATTACCATTACAGTCGACAACTGTTCACTCTTCATAAAGTCAAAAATGTCAAACTTTACGACAAAGTTGTGAGCAACCAAAGTGCAACATAGAGTTTACCAAGCCCCAACATATATTATCGTTCATAATAACTTTTTTCATTGAGTTATAAAATTCATAAGAAATAAAAAATTTTCCCAGAAATAATCAAACTTCAACCGTTAATATCTTTTAAACGGTTGGGTTTATGGAAAAATTGGGCGGATCTCTTTTGTAGAGCAAAAGTATCTAAGGAACAAGATACTTTTTCAAGTAGTTGGAAGCGAGATTATAAATTTTTCTATCTGATAATAAAAAAAATATAAAACTGTATGTAGGAGGACCTTAACGTTACAATTAAGAAGTCATGCTTGGAGAGGCTTTCTTAGAGGTGTTTAGGAACCTATTTTTCCGAGTACCAAACAAAAAAAAATTTTTTTTTTTTGATCACCCTAATATACATATACACATAAAGACTGCGTCACTCTAAATCTATGCAGTTTTCCTACCTTGAGTGTCTATTGATAAAGACAATACAACTTTCTCTATATACAAGTACATTGTAGACTATTTATTGCTTTAATTTCAAGTCAAAATGCTGCAACCCAATGTTTAGCTTTAGCATATTTGTATGCCCAGTTTATTAAACAAATGATGGAGCAGTATATGATCTAGTATCGATATGCGTTAAGTGAAGCAGATGAATACTCACACCTTTGCAATATTGGTGTTAAACACAGAAATTAAAAAAATAATCGTGTTTATAAACCTAAAAATTTCATAATTTTCTACATACTCCTATCCCTGGCGGCATTCGAAATTAGTCATAAACGATCGTGGTTGTAATACCAGTAATCACGTCTAATTGTATTCAGGAATATTGACTAAGCAAATAAAACTGTATAAACAATAGTTAAACAAAAACTCTCATTAAAATGTGCAGCTGTCAGTAACAGTTCAAAGCAATAAATTACAGCTTATTGGAGTTTCTGATTACAAGCAAATCACATGTAAAAATTCAAAAACGTGATTTACAGCTAAACTGAAAAACGTTAAAAGAGGATTTGCTTCCAAAAATAAAAGTACAACTGAAGTAAACTTTTAAACTCAACCATGCAGAGCTCGAAAACAAATCTGTGTATATAGATGCAAACTAAAGTTCGCAAACTTCGAAATCACTCACCTGAATAATCAGCACTTACCCCTTTGATTAATAAATCACATCAATGATCCGATTGAAATTGTGGTGATTTTTCAGCTAAAGTTTGAAGAGGTGATTTTTTACAGCGCTTTATACGAGTATGCTTTCATTCAATTTATCCAAAGCAATTAATTTACTGTTTACTTTGGATGAGCACAGTAGTTATTATTTCATATTTTAATGTATGTATTTAAACAACTGATTATACCACTAATTATACTCTAATTTATTCCAGCCGAAAATAAGAAAATATTGTATGTTTTCTTTTTTGACTTATGTTAATTAATTAATTATTGTATTGCGGACGGCTGCATAAAGGATGGATGTTTTTAATCGGAAACTGGAATATTGATTGATGCCTTTAGTGAAGTGAATGTTTACCCCGACATTTCCTGCATCGAAGACTCTCAGGCCTAAAGTGTTTTCTCTCACTCGGACAACACGACCTAGTCAGCGCAGCCGCTGTCTTCGCTGAAATACAGGGTTTGTACGGAAAGTAATAGGACTGAGTCGATTTAAAAAAATACTGAATCAATCGTTACAATTCTTTTAAAACTTTCATAATAGGCTCTTTCTGTGTCCATGAAGCGCTACCAGAGTAACTTTCAAGCATTGAAGACGTCACGGAAAGTATATTCCGGAATAGGAAGAGCCGAGATGAATGCTGCTTAGATCCCCTCCGTCGTCTCAAAGTGTTTGTTTTTCATCGACCATTTCAAGCAAAGAAATAAAAACAAGTCCCTGCACATCTGGCCTGTAGAGCGGCTGTGAAAGCGTTGGGATGCCGGCCTTCACACATTTTCAAATTTTCTAGGCACACTTCCACTCGCCGCAATTCTTGTCGTCAGTGAGCACTTTTGGGACCGTCTGCAGACCTTGCGCATGTTCAAGTGTTCCGTCACAATGTCGTTAACCATAGATTTTGATAAATTTAACATCTGGGCAATTAAACGAATACTAAGTCGACGGTCAGAGTTTAAAACTTTGCGCACACGAGTCACATTGTCGGTGTTTGTAGAAGTTGCAGGTCTCCTAGCCCGGTTTTCATCAGTGACCCCTTCCGAGCCCTCCAAAAAGGCCTGCTTCCACCGATACATATGGGTAAGCCTGCTTGATCATATCAAACGTCTCTGTCGCAGATTTACCGAGTTTCAAACAGAATTTAATCGCATACCTCTGCTCTAACGAACGCTGCATTTTCGGCTTACACCGCTCACAGAAACACGTCGCGCGAAAATGTTCGTCCTGACTCTCCAGTAACTCAGAGACAACTGACCACCCGTTTGTTAGATGGCTAGAAACGCCCTCTACTGAATACAGTCGGTGCGCACAAGCACCGAATTACAGTCACGGCGGAAGAAAATCAGTCCTATTACTTTCCGGACAAATCCTGTATGTCAACGTCGTATATCTCGTACAACATCGTTCAGACTGCGATATTAAATGCTGCCAATTTGCAAAGAACCTCAGAAACTTTCTCCAGAAAATTCGTAACGCCAACTCATCAAAAATTGTCAACGTTCATGCCTCTGCACCATATAGCTGTACAAGTATATCTGGTTCCAAGACGAAATTATGAGCTCGAAGTTATGGCTGTCAACAGTAACGTCCGAGAAAAGTCTCGAATGCGATGACTGTTTGTTTGATGACAAGAGATACATATATCGTCATGCCTTCGTTCACCACTAGACCTATTTGCTTCGCTTTCCTATCCATTCTGTAGAAAGCAGAACTAACGGTACAGATGTTAAGGCCAATGATATCAATATCATCGGCGTACGCTAGCAGTTGCAACTCTCATGGAAGATTGTGCTTGTTCGACTAAGTTCTGCAGCTCGAATTATTTTCTGTAGCAGTAGATTGAAGAAATCGCACGATAGGAAGCCGAACGATTTTTTTTTTTTTTGATTTCGTAAGTGCATTGCACAACGATGGATGTTCCATACGTTTTAAGAGCGGTAGGGGGCAAAAAATTCTATATCTTTGGAATGGTATGAACGAACAAAATTTTTTTTGCTGATTATTAAAGGTGATAATTTTACAATTTTATCGTACTTTAAATTTCAACCTTCAATTTTTTGTTTTTCCAATTATTTATTTATTCATGAATATTTATTTTGTCCCCTTCGAAAGAATCCCCATGAGATATTATACACTTGTGCCAACGGTTTTTCTAATCTTCGAAGCACTTCAAAAAATCATTTTTTTACCTTCTTCAGCTCCTCCTTCGATGCCGTCTTTATCTCGTCAAGAGAAGCGTAACGTCGTCCTTTCATGGGCCTCTTCAGTTTAGGGAACAAGAAAAAGTCACAGGGGGCCAGATCTGGGGAATACGGTGGCTGCATCATAAGTGTGTTGTTTTTGGCCAAAAAGTCGCGCACAAGCAACGATGTGTGTGAGCAGGGGCGTTATCGTGGTGCAAAAGCCAATTTTTGTTCTTCCACAAATCCGGGCGTTTCTGGCGGATTGCTTCGCGCAAATTGTGCATAACTTGCAGGTAATATTCCTTATTGACCGTTCTTCCCTGTGGCAAGAACTCATGATGCACCACGCCCCTGCAATCGAAGAAAACTGTCAGTTACGATTCGCGATACTTTTTAACACACCTCGTATACTAACACAAAATCTCCTCATTAACTGGTACGTTGAACACCTCAAGGTGTTGTATGCATTCAATTAATTCCACACAGTATGAATGCTACAGAGTCCTACGGAAAAGCAAAATAAAAACGGCGACCGATTTTTTTATAGTAACATACGTATTTATATACATGTTTATACACATTGATGTACACACTCAGAACCGCACAATTCTGTACTTGAATCCCAACTCCTTATGAACCTACCCCAGCTGGCAGCAGGTAGAATTGGCTCGCAGTGAAGTATGCCTATCGTAAGAAATTACTAAAACCCAATAGATATGTCTGTTATTTGGCATCCCTTGAAATTTCAGCAATGTCTTGTCAGAAATAATGCTATACTACTCAGTTTGAAGTGATATTATAGGCTAATGAAAAGACATTGGAAGTTCAAGCGACATATGTCACCAGCCGTTGAAGTTGATTAGTGCTCATCTGATAGTAGCAAACAAGGTTTGATCGGAGACTCAAATCTGGTACCACGGGGAATAGTTAGCTTTTGAACTTTCCTCCAGTCATTCATTGTGATTGACCCTTTGGTGGTTATGATTTAAACCTAAAGACAAATAGAATTGAAAATTCAGTTCAGTATGGAGTCGCACTGAGGCCGGATTCTTGACCCACAGCACGGCAGAGGTTTTATGTTGGCCTCGAACCCGCCAAGATGGAAAAGGTGTCCCTTACATCTGACAAATTGATATCAAATATTACATGCTTTTTGAGATGATAAAACTGTTAATTCGGAAGGAGTTATTTCTCCGCTAGCAGAGGCAATAGACCGCGAACAAATATTTTCGAAATAATTACCAATTGGCTATCCGGCACACAATTATATCGGAATATTTCCTTTTTAAATCTTCTTTCCTTTATAACTTTTTAATCGGATAAGATTCTGTTCTCCATGGGAGTTTTAAATTAGAATAATAAAAAAAGTTTTCAAATTTTTCTGAGATCTATTGATATAAATATGTCTTCTAGAAATTAAAAATACCGAACATAGTTAGTACTCACATTGATTATGATCTTCCCCTGTGCTGTGATCTTGTGAATTCCATAAGCTCGATGTGGAACCAATGTAAACATTGTTCAGGAATGATGACGATGAAATATCTGCAACATTCGATTTTGTGCAGTGTACCCAGTATAGTTGTTGTTGATATAATTTTAAAAGAAATTAAATAGATAAATGGCTGTAATAAAGTGGCTGTGTATTGGTATATTAGGTTGTCAAAAAAGTCTTGCGGTATTTTCGCTAGTTGACGCTGAAAGCGCGTAGTTCAAGTTTTATTTGTCGCATCGGGTCATGCTATACCTATTTGGAAAGCTCATTTCACGCGCTAACAAGTGTTCGATTGATTGTTGTTTCTTTTAAGTCGTTCGTGAGTTATAGCGTCGCAAACATGGAGCAAAATAAAGAGAAAATACGGCATATTTTACAGTACTACTACGATAAAGGCAAAAATGCATCTCAAGCCGCCAATAAAATTTGTGCAGTTTATGGTCCCGATACAGTTTCCATTTCCACTGCACAACGATGGTTTCAACGTTTTCGTTCTGGTGTAGAGGTGGTCGAAGATGCGCCACGCTCCGGAAGGCCTGTCGTCGAGAATTGCGATAAAATCGCTGAATTGGTCGAAAGAGACCGGCATAGTGGCAGCCGTAGCATCGGTTAAGAGCTGGGCATGAGTCATCAAAAATTCATTTCAATTGAAATAAAAAAAAAAAATTCAATAAAAATACCGCAAGACTTTTTTGACAGCCTAATATATGAAAATAAGTGTCTTTTGCGTAAACCTCATTTATCCTGTACGCCAAGAAAGCCAAAAAAATAATAGAATAAGAACATATGTATATAGGAATCCACTTAACCTGCTGTGGTATTAAGTTATTGAGGGACTTGCTCAGGTAAGTTAAGGTCAGCCGGAGTTGGATCTTGAGGAAGCGTAAGGACTTACATATGGTGTTATACACAGTATCTACATTGCTTGTTGTGAGGAAGAGAACATGCGAGGAGCAGCGAAATTAACTTAAATGTACGAAACAAATTGTGTTTGAGTATTTATTTGAATTATTTTATATTTTTTCGATCTATTGCATTTATAACCACCTTTGTTGTTGTATTTCGTAACCACTACTGGCAAGGTATTTAGACCCACCGTAGGTGCTAATGTGGTTACTGTCGTTGTTTGCGAAATATCTGCAATGAAAGAAAGAAAATATAGAACAAAGAGGAAAGGTGAGTGAAAAGGAGTCGAGTGTAGTATAGTAACTGACTTGAATTCGATGCTGCTAGTTTAAATTTACAGCACTTATGAGAGCGAAAGAATTTAATGACTATTATTTGTGAAGTTTTATTGTTAGATTTTAAGAAATATGTTGAATTGAATCAACGGTAATAGTTTTTAGTAGTAAATACAAAAATTTTTATACATATTAAGCACGTAGAACACAATATAGAGAATATATGTATGAAACGAAAGTGAAAGTTTCGCATTCCTCCTCACAACACTAAAATTAAACCAAGTGGGAAATAATTACATCTAGGAGTTAGGACAATTTATAATTACTCTTCTTCGATAAAACGAAGTAACAATGTACCATAGAAAAGTTTATTGGAAAATATTAATAAAGAATTTTAAGTTTTGATATATAAGGTTAAGTAAAAAAGTCCAATTTTTGTAATTGAGTTCAAGGTTTATTTAGCAAGGTTGAAATGGTTCCATTTAGATAAAATAAGTATCATCTTGTTCGATAACTTGCACTATTTTTTGCTAAGTTCATATTTTGTAGAAACCTTCGTTCTTATTGGCTAAAAAAGGGAATCGTCGCTCTTCCAAAGCCTCTCTTCAGGACATTTTTAATTTTATTAGCAGAGTTATTTTCCGCAGACAGCCACTTTCATTGCTGTTCAGCAGACTGCAGAAGTGTTTCATCCATATCTTCAGTAAACTCTGAGCATCAGCCGCTAAATCACCACTTTGAGTTCTACAAGAGAATGCTCTGGTCTAGAAACCTTCCGTCAGTCCCACCATTTTTTCATAAAATTTTTAAGCATTAACCCTATCGGCCAGCTCCTCACATTTCGGTCGAATGCAAATGACGGAGTAGGCTGTCTGCTTGTTTTCTATTGCCACACGACAGTTCTCATCGTACCAGCTTTCCTTTCGACATTTACGAAAACCATTGGTTTCGCTGTCAGCTGTCTGGTAAGAGCTTGAAATACCGTCCCACAGTTCCCTTATACCCAATAGCTGATGACTGCTCTCAAAGAGAAGGAATGCAAGTCGAGTAGAGAACCGGACTCGACGACTGAGTCTTTCTCCCACTATGAATCCCACATCTAATTTGCGCTTCTTTATATGGCCGCTGTAGTAAATGTCACAAGGACATACTCGTCTGCATCCTTGTCCCGTTTATCGCATTTCTTGGACGGCGGTAATGTCCGCCTTTACTTTTACGAGGACATCAATCAGTTAGGCATAGCCAACTTCCCAATTTAGGGGCCGGACCTTCTTGGTATATGTCCTTAAGTCATAGTTCTTACGTTTGCAGTGGTCGTCCTCAAAAGTGGGGTTCTTCATACGAGGCTGTTGTTTTCTTTTAATTAGGAATGGTTTCTACGTGGTGCGTCCTAAACTCAGTGCATAACCTCGCTGGCGAGTAATATAAGGCTTTATAAATATTTATAAAGACAAACAGTGAACAGACTCTGTAATTAGACTTCAGCGAACCCTTAAACCAAATATAAAGGATTGGCTTCGCTGAAACTTCCTCTCTTTTGGCCGTGACCCTAGGCTCCGCATTTACACAAGTATTACTCACGTTCTCAGGGTACGCGGCGAGGACGCACGAGTAAGAATTGGGTATAGTCCTACAACTGTAACTACTTACTCAGAATCATAATTGCACCCCATTGCACCCGAAGACAGTAAGCACTATTTATATTTTCAGTTGCCCAGCTTGAGTTTTTGCGTTTATTGAAGAAAACTAAAATATTTTATTTTATTTTTGCTTGCGTCATCCTTTCATAAACTTGGCTGAGAATTTTTTTGGTACGAAATCTTAGTTTCTAACTCCATTATGTTATACCCGATCAAGATATATGTTACTAGTATAATGTATTTTTTTACTTTAGTTCTCATTTTCTGCATAGCTGTTAACAATAAAATTTAAAAATCGATCCGATGTTGCTTCCAAACTTTTGCTTAACATTATTGGCACTAAATGGTATACTCTATTTAATCTCAGTCTCTACAGTACGAATTAATTTAAATAAAATTTGACTCTCTCATTAATCAAAAAACACTCATGAAATCTTGAAATATTCAAAACTATTTTAATTAATAGTTCTTCTTAACATAATGTTTTCAAACATCGTGCATCAGTAAATATTAATGTTGTAATCTGGCATATAAATGAATTCAATTATTCCCAAACCGAAATCCTTTGATTTAACTTCTAACACCCAACTTAATAATTAACACCTGCTGCTGGCCAACCACACAGCAACTTGACTATTAACCTAAGTGCCTAAGGATGCTGGCCAACATACGAATACATACGAGTGTCTTGTACATGAATTCAAAGTAGTACTTAAACAATTACGCAAATGCTTTGTTGCTCATGGTTATATTGGATTTTGGTTGTATAGTACATATATACGTACACCCTAGTTCAACTCCATTACAATTAGTGCAACATTAATTATGCAATATGCGGTTGTTATCAGACAAAACACAGTCAAGATATGATTAGAAATGAAGGAGCCAAGAAATTCACCAAAAATCACAACTTTGTAAGTAACTATTTAGGAAACTGCCACTATTCCCTGTAAATTCGACATTTTGTGTTTCTCCAAAATGTATGCTTATTGCGAGCTATTTGACTAAAACAAAAGCTAAATATAAAGTATCATACGAGGTGTATTCCAAAGTAAACAAGACTTTTTAAATCTAGCGCCCCCTGGTGACGCCATCTAACTATATGTCGACTGGTGCGGTAGAATGTGCTATCGATTGTGCAGTGAAAATTTCCTGACATTTCATTGATTGGAAGTGAAGTTATTTCGTTTTAAATGTCAGTATGTTTGAGTTATCGGTGAGAAAATGAGCTTCGAGCAAAGAACCAACATTAAATTTTGTTTTAAAATTGGTAAACGTTTCAATTTAAAAAACAAGTTTATGGCGATGATTGCTTATCCCGTAGAAGAGTGCACGAATGGTTTCAACGCTTTCAAAGTGGTCGTGAGGACATAAATGACGATCGTCATTAAAATTCATGGAAATGGAATCTCTAAAACCGAACATTTGGGCTTACGAAAGGTGTGTGCACGGTTTGTTCTAACATTCGAAGGACAATTTGTGACCTATTATTTGACCAAAAATCACATTGTAACCAATAACCACTCCCCGTATTCACCTGATATGGCACCGTGCGACTCCTTTCTTTTCGGAAAAATGCATTTGCCCACGAAAGGAAAGCGTTACGCAGACGTAGAAGTCATTCAAAAGGCTTGCACCGGCATACTGGCGGCCATACCGGCCTACGAGCTAAAACACTCATTTGACATACTTTTGGACTATGGAAAAAGCTGTATTGAAGCCGAAGGAGACTGTTGAGCTACCAAGCTTTTTTGATAGCTTCGAATCGCGATATAAACAACGACGATATATATTTACAAAATATTTATTAACGTAAATATATATAAAACAACGAATAGAAAGTTACGTGGCTGGTGGTTTACCAGGTGAATTGCGAATATAAGAACTACAAAATAATGCGTGCGCAGGTATCGAATGTAAAAAGCGAAGTAAAAGTATGATGCTAGGCTTAGGCAAAGCTAAGCTTATTTGTTCTTACATGTATGTATGTACATATAAAAATATTAAAGGATAAAGGGAAATGAAGAATTAGAATAACGAGCAATGCTGTGGTGGATATGCAAAATTAGAGTTACCAGATAACAATTAATATTAAATATTAAATATTTACAAGTTTTCTCACCACAGTTGGTGGAATATATGTGAGCGTATAAATTTAATAAACTTAAGCATAAATAATAACTTAAGATTAATGGTAGTTCCATTATGAAAGGAGCTGCTCCGAACATCCTCCACCCGTTGAAAGGTCTAATTTTCAAAAGAATCATTGACAGGTAAAACGCAAAGTTTGTTGATGGCTCGACGCGTCATCCCGGTAGACGTACGAAGAACGGCTACTCTTGCGACCCCGTCTGTTCCAGTGACAACTTCTGTAACACGAGCCAAGGGCCACTTAAGAGGTGCTGAATTTTCGTCTTTGATGCATACGATGTCATTGACTTCAATGTTTGGATGTGGTTTACGCCACTTCGCTCGTTGTTGTAGAATAGTAAGATATTCTTCATTCCATCGCTTCCAAAATATCTGTTGTATGTAGGTAACCTGCTGCCAGCGATCTAAACGATTGCAGTTTAGAAGCGTGAGGTTCGGCTCAGAAATAGCGATAAGAGGACCACCAATAAGAAAATGTCCGGGCGTCAGTACATCGAGATCTTCTGGATTTTCTGAAAGTGGCACAAGAGGTCTTGAATTAATTACTGCTGAGATTTGACATACTAAGGTACGTAATGCTTCAAAACCGAGAAGTGATGAACCAACAGAGCGATAGAAGTGCCTTTTTGCCATTTTTACTGCTGCCTCCCACAGACCACCAAAATGTGGTAATTGAGGAGGTATAAAACGCCAATCTATCCCATTATTAAGGCAGTAAGCGTGAACTTGTTTGCGATGATTTTCACTAAGAAATAGATCGCGTAAATCCTTCAGCTCGTTCTTGGCGCCAACAAAATTTGTAGCATTGTCTGACCAAATGCATCTTGGTATGCCACGAGTAGCTATAAAGCGCTTAAGTGCATCAAGAAAAGAGCCAGTTGAAAGATCTTTCACCAATTCCATCCACACAGCTTTTGTGGCGAAGCAAATGAATACGCTAACATAGCATTTTTGAGGTGCTTTCTTACGCGTATCGGGTTTGAAGTAAAATGGTCCACAGTAGTCTATGCCCGTAACGATAAAGGGCCGTGATGCATGGATGCGTTCCTTAGGCAAGTCAGCCATGATGTGCTCAACGAGGCGAGGTTTCGATCTGCAACAAATGATACATTTTCGTAGAACACTCGCAATAGTTTTTCTTCCACCTATAGGCCAAAATTGCATACGAATGGAGGCAAGTAGAGACTGAGGACCGGCGTGGTGATACTTTCGATGAAAATGAGTGATTATTGACGACGTTAATGGATGATCCTTCGGAAAAATCATTGGATGACGTGCTTCGAAGTCTAATGTTGAGTTCTTTAAACGACCTCCAAGTCGTATAATTCCAAAATCATCCAAAAATGGCGATAACGAAGCGATTTTACTTGATGTGTGTACAAAGTTGTTCTTCTTCAGGGCGACGATTTCTGACCACAACTGCGCTCTTTGGACTAGGCGTATGAGAAATTGAGTCCCACGATGGATATCTGTAGTTGTGAGCTGTGATCTTTTCGATTTTATAAATTTGTTTATGTATCCAAAGATACGCTGCATTGTTCCGAACGAGTTGATATATTTGAACGAAAAAGTTATATCGGGTCTATCAGATGAGATATGCAAAACCTTTTGACGAGTTTCTGGTAGAGATATAGATGCGCATGGTTGTGGCCACGAAGATTCGACGTTTTCCAAAAATTGTGGCCCATACGTCCAAAGCCTTGATTTTAGGAGCTCCTTTGGTGTAGCGCCCTTTGATAGGATGTCAGCTGGATTCATGGAGGTGGGAACGTAACGCCACTGCATGCCTTCAGTTAGTTGTTGTATAGCACAAATCCGGTTGGCAACAAATACGTTAAACTTTGAGGGTTCCTCTCGAAGCCATGAGAGAACCACTGACGAATCCGACCAGCAATGATAAGAACAATTAAATATATTCATTGTTCTTAATTCAGATAATAATTGCGCCAGTAACGCGGCCGCACAAAGCTCTAATTTGGGCACTGTCAGCGTTTTCAGAGGAGCGACACGAGCCTTGGAGCACAACAAGTGGACTTTAATGTCATCATCCTTAACTGAGCGAACGTAAACACAAGCGCCGTATGCCTCCAGGCTGGCATCACAAAATGCATGTATTTGAACAGTAGCGCCAGGCTGAAGAACATAGCGCGGAAATGATGTGTGTTCAAGATCAACAAAATCGTTAAAAAATGCTAACCATGCTGTGCATATGGAAAGTGGTAAACTTTCGTCCCAATCGAGCTTGTCTCTCCACATCCTTTGCAACAGTATTTTAGCTCTAGTAAGTGTGGGACCAATCAGACCTAATGGGTCGTAGAAACGTGCTATGGTAGACAACACGGAACGTTTGGAACATATTTCCGATGTTAGCTTAGGTTTATATTTAAACAAAAAGACGTCCTTCGACGGATTCCAAACAAGTCCGAGAGTTTTGACAATATCGCTGGATTCATCGAAACTAAGAAGACTTTCTCTATCAGCAACAGGAATTTCGCTGAGAATATCTGAGTTGTTAGAGCACCACTTTCTTAACTGAAAACGGCCTTTAGAAAGTAGGTTTGTAGTTTGTTGCCTGATTTGTTGTACTTCCTCCACTGAACTTCCTCCAGAGATAAGATCATCTACATAGAAATCTCGAAGAACGATTTCTGAACCAAGTGGATAAGATGAGGACTCATCTAAAGCTAGCTGATGTATAGTCCGCATAGCCAAGAACGCAGCAGGCTTGGTGCCGTATGTGACCGTGTCTAACTTGTATATACGTAGTTTTTCTTCTGGGGAATCTCGCCATAGTATGCACTGAAGCATATTATCTGGAGGTGTTACGCGAACACATCGATACATCTTGCAAATGTCCCCAGTGAGTGCAATTGGAAAGGTACGAAAATGAACGAGAATGTTGAAAAGTTTGGGTTGAATGGTAGGACCAGTCATAAGTATGTCATTTAGTGATAACCCTGAAGTTGTAGCCGCAGAACCGTCAAAAACAACTCGCAACTTCGTTGACGTACTGTCATCCTTAATAACGCATTGATGAGGTAGAAAGTACCTGCACTTAGAAATCATTCTTTCAGAAACTAACGACATATGACCAAGGTGCTCATATTCCTTCATGAATGAGCTATATTTCGCCTTTAAATTAGGATTTCTACTAAGTTTGCGTTCAATATTCTCGAATCTGCGTCTAGCAACTAAATAGGAATCACCAAGTGAATCTAAGCTGCACTTAATGGGCAAGTGAACCGAATATTCGCCCGTTGATAAACGTGAATAATTATTTTTGAAATGATCCTCACACTCGAGGTCTTCTTTAGAAGTTTTAGTGATTGGTTCATGAACATGTTCAATTTCCCAAAAGCGGCGAACTATTTTGTCTAACTGCGTATCGTTATCAATTCAACTAGATGATCTTTTGCTTACAATAAATGTCGATAGTTGAGGGGTTTGCTGCCAACCACCAGATAAAACCCATCCCAATCGGGTTTTTTGAAGAATGGGTAACCCAGGTGCCAACTTTACCTGCCCCACACAAATGAGTTCGAAGAAAAGTCCTGCTCCGATGAGCATATCGATGCGTTGTGGTATATTGAAAGCAGGATCGGCTAGTTGGATATTCGAAAGAACATTCCAATCATCGGTCATGACTGAAGTTCCCGGTTGAATATCAGTAATCGTTTGAGCGACAAGAGCAGTAATGTTTGTTGAGTAATCTGAAGTCCGCGACTTTAGTACGAGATTAACTGAGTAACCATCTGTTGGAAAATTTGCATCCCCAATTCCAGAAACCGAAGCGAAGGATTTAGATTTAGGCAGTTGAAGTTGGTTTGCGAAGCGACTTGTGACGAAGTGAATCTGTGAGCCAGAGTCCAAAAGTGAGCGACAAGGTACGAAAGTTCCGGCACGATTCTTTACTAAAACGATTGCAGTAGCTAAAAGCACAACATCAGATGGAGATCGGGAAGCAGAGATGTCAGGCTGCGTTGGCAGCGTTGCAGTCATGGCATTAGCTTGGACAGAGTTCGATATTAATGGTAAATCGTTACAATTAGCTGATGGTAAACGATTGAAATGTAAAAGCGTGTGATGTTTTGAATGGCATTTTCGACAAGAATTAGATTTGCAATCTCGCAGCTGATGGCCTTTCTTTAAACAGTTTAGACATAGTAAAAGTTTCTTAACTTCTTTCTGACGAATATTAGGCAAAAGATTCAAAAACCGTTGGCAATTATAAATCAAATGATCAGCATTTCCACAAAATACACAAATACCCAGAAAGCTATTTGAAGCAACAAACGATTTTCTTTGATGTGTACTCACGGTTTTTCCGGTTTTACCAAATGTTTCAGCTTGTGTTTGTAATGCATGCTCCACGTTCTCGAGGGTACGACATCGATGTTCTAAAAATGCAGCTAATGATTCCCACGATGGTAACTCGTTTATTGACCAACTTTCTTCCCATTTTGCTTGAGTTACTTTGTCCAACTTTTGAGTTAAAAACTGTACCACTATGCAGTCCGCTATTTGCTCTTTGGAACCAAGTGACTGCAACGCACATATATGTGAGTTGACCTTGTCCGACAACGCTCGCAGCTTGCCGACAGTACCATCTGCTTTGTCCATCCCGAAAATCTCCCTGATATGTGCCTGAAAAATAAGACGTTTATTATCAAATCGTTTAATGAGGAGATCTAATGCGATTTTATAATTAGCCTCATTTATTTCCAACGATCGTATGGTGTCAAGAGCAGCACCTCTCAAGCAGGAACGCAAATGTTGCAATTTGTCCACTTCGCTTAGGTCGCTGTCCTTATCGATGACTGATGTGAACATCGAATAGAAATTTGTCCACTCTATATAAGATCCACTGAATTTAGGCAACGTTAATTGAGGCAAACGAGAACGATTAGTATTCACTATAATAGGCTGGAATTCCTTGCTGCTTATCTTGAATGTGGAACAATGTTGAGAAGCGCTACGCTTTCCAATTTCACGTTGTAAAGTAGCCTTCAACTGAACCAAATTCGTATCAAATTGGATAAGTAAATCACTTCCAATAGATTCAAAGTCATGCTCCTCCAAACTTGTGTGTGCAGCAAAGAAGTTTGATTTCAGTTCGTTTACTGAATCAATTATTGCCGATAAAGCATATTCGTCCATACTTTGCAACCGCTCCGAGTCCATATCAGCACTTGTGCATTCAAGGCGTTTATACATGGCCTGTGTCCTCAACTTCAAAAATGTCACCCTGCCCATTGGCGAATGCTGACTTATGGGACTCTCATTTGCAGGAATGTCTCCAGCAAATGTAACCAATTAAAATTTTAACGAGGTTAGGTGATCAGCGCGGTAACGTAAAGCGGATAACCGTACTGAACCGTTGAAGAAATTAGCGGCACCCGATTAACGGTGCTTACGGTTTTGAGTAAAGTTAGAAATGTTTTCGCTTTAATATCCAAATTTACCGTAGTAGCACTTTCTAGAAATCACGCCACTATTTTGCCACAAATCAAATAGGTTTTAAACCACGAGTTTGATTTATAGATTGGTCACTGTAAAATATGTCCACTAATTTTACACTAGCACGGTGGCGCACGAACTAATAGTTTGATAGTTAATGTTAAGTATAATTATATCACCAATAAACACACGCAGCGATCACGTCGGGGTCACCAAAATGTTGAGCTACCAAGCTTTTTTGATAGCTTCGAATTGCGATATAAACAATGACGATATATATTTACAAAATATTTGTTAATATAAATATATATAAAACAACGAATAGAAAGTTACGTGGCTGGTGGTTTACCAGGTGAATTGCGAATATAAGAACTACAAAATAATGCGTGCGCAGGTATCGAATGTAAAAAGCGAAGTAAAAGTATGATGCTAGGCTTAGGCAAAGCTAAGCTTATTTGTTCTTACATGTATGTATGTATAAAAATATTAAAGGATAAAGGGAAATGAAGAATTAGAATAACGAGCAATGCTGTGGTGGATATGCAAAATTAGAGTTACCAGATAACAATTAATATAAAATATTTACAAGTTTTCTCACCACAGTTGGTGGAATATATGTGCGCGTATAAATTTAATAAACTTAAGTATAAATAATAACTTAAGATTAATGGTAGTTCCATTGTGAAAGGAGCTGCTCCGAACAGAGACTATTTTGAATAAAATAAAATTTTTTCAAAAAAAAAACATATCTTTTGTCTTTTTTTAAAGTCCTGTTTACTTTGGAATCCAGCGTGTATATGTTTATATATAACTGAAAGAAATGAAATTTGTAAAATGCAATATACATTTGTACTATCCGATAGATGTAAATTTTCAAAATATTAAAAATGACTTTAAAAATGACAGTGCGGACTTTAAAATACAAACTAAGGGCTGGGACTAAGAGTAAGTGAACGGAAACATGAACTGAGGGAGAGACTTCTCCAACATTCAGGCCTGATTGACGACGGTGACGATGACGAAAATGAAGAGAGTGATTCTCAGTCCAATCAGTCTGAATGCGATTTTGTACAAAAACGGACTGAACAATCTGCACCTAAAAGTTTAGCACATTTCATGCTTAAAAATATTGAAGAAAGCCTTTTTAATTTTGATGGAACAGATATGTCTAATGTACAAAAATGCATCGAACAAATTAAAGAAAATGCAAAAATAGTAAATTGGAATGGTGTTCCAAAATTCGTTCATACAAAACAGTTGTTGAGGTGTGCTGCAAAAATTTATGTGGAAAGTCCAACCGGGTTTCGCGATTGGAATTCTTTAAAATTAGATTTAAAAGTAATGAACTCGAAAATAAGTTATTAGAAGCCGATGTCATATGATGTTAGGGAAAAGACAGAAGAAGCAGTGTGAATCGTATGGTGAATACATACATACTATATATGCTTTGATGGATATAGGTAAATCAATTCACTTGGACGAAGAAAGTTTGTTGAAGTATTTTTTAGATGGCATTCCGGGATCTAAGCATAGTAAAAATATTCTCTACCAAGCCAAAACTGTGACAGAACTAAAAGAACAGTTAATAGTTTATGAAAAATCAAGCAGGATCCAAAGATTGAAAATCTTAAGAAAGAGGATGTAAACAACAAAATAAAACAGGAGAATTCATTGCAAGATTTACTTCGAGATGGAACAGAAAGTAAGAAAAGAAAAAGAAAAGTAGTGAAGTTAGCTTCGGACAAGGCACTGAGAATAAAATGGGGAAAATGTAAATTCCTTAAGAAGAAAATAGTATTTTTAGGCCATATTATTGAAAATTGGACCATTAGATCGAGTGAAGGTAAAACGATAGCCGTGGAAAAGTTTCCGTTACCAAAGGCTAAGAAGACACTACAGAGACTCTTAGGCTTAATGTCTTATTTTCGTCGTTTTATTAAAAACTTCGCATTAATTGCAAAATCTATATCAGACTTAATGAAGAAAGACGCAGAGTTTAAAATAGGTGACGAACACTTAGTTTTGTTCGAGGAGCTAAAGATAGCTCTTATTCAGTCACCAATTCTCGGAATGTTTAACCCTAAAGCAACGACAGATATTCATACAGACGCATCAATGTATGGTTACGAGCAATTCTTCTCCAAAAGAACTCCGATGATCAACAGTTTCACCCAGTTCAATTCATGAACCGCAAAACAACTTCTGCAGAACAGAAATGTCATTCATATGAGCTGGAAGTACTAGCTATAGTCGAAGCGCTCAAGAAGTGCCGCTTGAATGTGTGGGGGTCAAAGTTTAAAATTACTATTGACTGCAACGCTTTTGCGATGACTTTACAAAAAAATACGTACCCTTACGCGTAGCCTGATAGGCTATGCATCTTCAGGAATGTAATTACCTTATCGAACGCAGACGAGGGACACAGATTTGTGAAAGTAGTCAGTGAAAGCAGACGTGTTTTTTCAGTGGTCTAGAATATTTGCAAAAATTTGTAGTTTTTTAAAGTGATAGAAAACTTGTTTTGTTTGAGACTTACCGGGAGACTGGAAAAGGACTTTTAATTGATTGGATGCTAACACCAGGAATTAGATAAGTACTTTAATTTAGTTCAATAGAATTTATTTGGCACATACCTGCCCCTTTTTTGGTAAAGTTATAAAAAATTAAATAGGAATTTCCCCACGTAACAGCTAATCAAAACGTGCACTCAATTCTTTTTTTGCCGTTTTGATTTAGTCGGTCAGCTGTTTTTTGTTTTGTTTCTCCTTTTTCTCCTTCTTCGTTTTGTTTTGGTTACAGCATTGCCAACCACCAAAATATAAGTGGGGTCTATTAGGGGAAAGGACTGAACGTACCCACTGACAGGTGTTCCCAACTATTCTCTGGCAGAGTTATGGCCTCTGAGAACAGTTTGGGATGTACACCAGAGAATCCTTTTCGAAGGAACTCAAAAATTTTGAGAACGCCTCCAAAAGGCAAACCTGAAGAAGCCACCGCTGCTGGATCAGCCAAAATATGCGAAAATGCCGACCAAGCAGGCAAAGGTTCAAATTTGCAGCTTCAGAATAGTGAAAATCTCAGTATTTTATGCAAACAGGGTAAAAAAATTAAAGAGCTTGAAAGCATAATGTCTGGTCAGAGACATATTAACCAAGCTATGCGTGATCTGGCAAGCTGTATCACAAGCTTGTACGACAAGGCTGAAAAGCAAAAGTTATGGTAGGAAAGGCGTCGCAGGTATCCCCTATCAAAAGTGATAAAAATACCCCAAGATACTGGGATATTTGCCACCAACGAAGAATCCGAAAAACATGAGTCATAAAGTGCAAGCAATATATAGTGAGGTCACTAATTGCATACACGAAGACAGTTTGGAAGACAAGTCCGAAGGCGAGAAATGGGTAGACGTCGTTAGAAAGAAGAAACCGATCGAGAAAAGAATCAGATCAAAACCAGACGCTATAATCTTGACAAAAAAGGAGGGAGCGTCGTATGCGGACATCCTGAAAAAAAATAAAATGCGACAAAGGCCTTGAAGAACTGGGTTCAAACGTGAGGTACATTAGAAAAACCCTCAAAGGAGACCTGCTAATCGAATTAAAAAATCAAGCAGAAAAGAGAGCCGACAAGTTCGAAAGCGCCCTAGAAGGAGTTATTGGTGAGATGGCCGTAATACAGCCAAAAACTCATAATATTACCATAACGTGCAAAGACTTGGATGAGATAACCACACCAGAAGAAATCTGTGAGGCACTACAAAAGGAGTGCGGTATCCAAAACCTTGGGAAGCAAAACATAAAAAATCTGCGGAAAACTCGGAGCGGCACCCAAATAGCTCATATATGCCTACGAGCTGAGGTTGCCAAAACTTTACTTAAGTGTGGTAAAGTAAAGATCGGGTGGTCTATCTGTCGCCTCCGGGAATTTACACCTCTTACTCGCTGTTTTAGGTGCTTCCAACTAGGACATATAGCACACAAATGCAGCAGCCCCATTGATAGGTCATCCCTTTGCACTCGTTGGGGAACCCCGAATTGTATGCTCTGCAAAGGGGAACACTCTGTTCTAAGTACGGCCTGTTCTAAATACGCAGATATGTTGAAATCAACGAAAAAATGAGGATATTGCAACTAAATCTCAACCATTGCGCTGCAGCACAAGACCTTCTGAAACAGACGGTGCTAGAAAAAAACATAGATGTCGCCATATTAAGCGAACAATATTCTCAACGTTCGGAAAGCACTTGGTGTAAAGATATAAGTGGCAAAGCAGCAATATGGGCCTGCAAAGGACAAGCTTTCACATCACGCTCCAAAGAAACCCATAATGGCTTTACATGGGCGAAAATATAAGGAATATTTTTTGTAAGCTGCTATGCTCGTCCTAGTGCAACAATTAGCGAATTTGAAGATTTCCTCCTGGAGTTGTCTCTAGAAATCAGAAGCAAATCGCCAATAATAATAGCGGGAGATTTTAATGCATGGTCCACTGCTTGGGGTAGCAGAATTACAAACCATCGTGGTCGTCTCATTCTAGAATTTCTGAGCCAAACAAACCTTATGATTTTAAACAGTGACACACAAAATACCTTTCAAAAGGGAAATAAAGGATCAATAATAGACCTTATGTTTGCTAACGACGCGCTTAGCAGGCATACTAAGTGGAAGGTGTCAAACATGTACACAAATAGCGACCATATGTTGATAATTGCTAAAGTTTCGTTCTCCCAGGAAACGGAACGCTGTCCGAGAAATACCTCTCGAAAACGAAGTTGGCGTCAAAAGGAATTTGAAACCGACGTTTTTCAGAGCGTCTGGAGTACGGCAAATGCATCAGGCGAAAACCCAGCCCACTTAGTATCCGCTGTGCGGAAAGAACTAGTTGCAGCTTGCGATGCAACTATGCGCAGGACGAGATACTATAACAATCGAAAGTCGGTATACTGGTGGAACGACGAAATTGCCAAGCTGAGGAAGCTCTGTCACTCAGCTAGACGCCGCCTACAGCGTAACCTGGGAAGTGATAACGAAATCAGCCTCAGAGAAGCATTTAAATGCCAAAAAAAGCTTCTGAAGTCAGCCATTGTCCGTAGTAAGAGATCCTGTTTCGAAAAGCTCTGCGAAGAAGCCAACTTAGACCCCTGGAGAACGGCATACAAAATTTGTATGTCAAAAATCAAAAATAAGTCCCAGCAACCCAAGAATGCATTATTTATGAAAAATGTTGTCGAAGCGTTATTCCTGACACATGCCCCCATTTCCTATATTAGACGAAACGAAGGTACGGAACCACCCCTACTAGTCACAGAAGACGAATTATTGGCTATTGCGGAAAAAGATCAAAAACTCCAAAGCGCCAGGAATAGATGGTATACCAAATAGAGCCCTTAAAGAAGCCATAACCCTAAGGCCCAGCTTATTTGTTAACATGTACAATGCGTGTACATCTCATCTCATCTTATCGACCTCTTTGCATGCTCGACACAATTGGGAAAGTGTACGAAAGCATTGTAAGAAACCGCTTGGAGTTAGCAATCCAAAAAGCCGGCGGATTATCAGAGAGACAATACGGCTTTATTAAAAAGAGGTCCACTATTGACGCACTAAGGGAAGTAGTTGATACTGCGAAATGTGCAATAAGTGGAATAAGATGGAAAGGTGGCACAAAAAAATACTGCGCGCTAATAACCCTGGATGTGAAGAATGCGTTCAACTCCGCAAAATGGGCAAATATAATAACAGCTCTGCACGATATACACGCTCCTCATTATCTGATAAATATTATAATGAGTTACTTTCAAAATAGGAGATTGCTATTCGACACGGACGAAGGAACTCAGAGCTACACTATCTCCAGTGGAGTACCGCAAGGGTCGGTTTTAGACCCGCTGCTATGGAACCTGATGTACGACGTGGTGTTAAGAATACCGCAACCAAACCAAATTACAAACAGAGGTTGAGCATTTACATAGCACGCTTTTTAGGATTATTTCACAAAAACCATATTCAGCTCTTACTTGGTACCCTGAAGTACCAAGGGGAAAAGGCCAAGTGGAGCGTATACATAAAATAATAATGGCCACGATATCAAAGCTTTCGAAAGATAATCCAGACCATTGGTATAAATTTGTTGGCAATGTTCAACAATACATAAATAACTCTCCTCCGAGAAGCACAAAGATAGCACCATTCAAATTGTTTACAGGATGTGACATGAGACCACGATTAGACGAAATTATGGAAACGGAAGCTATTGAAAATTCTTGAACTATTCAAGAAGAAAATCGTAGAAATTATAACTAAAAACGCAAAGAAAATCGAAATTAAAATGTGAACGATCTAGGAGCTATGTATTAAACCTACTCAATTTGGACCAAATTTGAAATTGAAAATAAATTACTTTGGACAGTACAAAATCATCAAAAAGTTACCACAAGGACGTTATAAAAAACAAAAGCTTGATGAAATTGAAGGACCTAATTTGACAACAACCGTGACCGAGTACATCAAACCATGGAGTTCAGAATTCGGGTCAAATCCTGAGTCAGTACGGAGGAATGTGGGACCGACAGACGAACGTAAGATGAATAGAACTGGACGTAACTTTTAACATTTACTATTGTTAAATGCGACACTGCAAACCTGATAAGATGAATGGACGGTAGCGCGTACCTCGATAGAGACAGTCATTTCGTGGTCATCAAAAATAAAAGACCATCAAAAATTTATTATAATAAATCTAATTTAAGGTAAACCTTATTTATTAATTTTATTTAATTAAATAATTTAAACATAAACCTGCATTGAAATTCATGGCAATGGAACTGAACATTTCCAAAAACATCGATTTATCGCATTTTGACCGAATTTTGCGCCGCATACGACGTGTTCGGCCCAAATACCGATCGTCGCTTGTGACCGTATTCACCTGATATGGCACTGTGCGACTTCTTCTGAAAGGAAAGCGTTATGCAGACGTAGAAGTCATTCAAAAAGCTTCCGCCGGCATACTGGCGGTCATACCGCCCAATGAGCTAAAACACTCGTTCGACATTCTTCTGGACCGTGCAAAAAACTGTATTGAAGCAGTAGGAAACTACTTTGAATAAAATAAATTGGTTTCGTCGAAAAAACCATTTGTTCTGATTTTTTTTAAAGTCCAGTTAACTTTGGAATGCATCTTGTAATTAAGTTACAGAGGCGCGTAGAGATAGCAAAAACTGGAATAAAATTATACGTATTTGGATACAGTTGCGCGAAAGAGTAGATATTTAGCGAAGATTATGAGAAAATGTTTTTCAGAAAATAACTTTCACTCTAACACGTATCTGAACTTTTGAATCATGGATTGGCTAAACCAAACGCTGGCAGTATTTTCTCTGCCCACATGCACGTGAGGGAGAAATAGGTGGGTAGAAGCTGCTGAAAGAGAGGGGCATCGTGTTGTTTACGTATGTGTAAAGGTTTGAGGGAAGGTCAGTGGATGCGTATAATGTCAGAAACTGTCTATAAGATTCAGGCTTCCTGATTAAACATTTTCAAGCCGCGGTTGCTGCCATTAAAATGCCAGAAGATTTACTGCTGCGGAATGCAGCAGAAGTATCTTAGCCTCGCTGTCAGTAGAAGCACCCTGTGAAGTTGAGAATTTTAATATCTTAACTGTAGAAACTGTTTGGAGGAAGATGAGGGAGAAACATCTCAACATTTCCTACTTCATTGTCCAGCCTGACATTGCAACATGATGATGGGAACAAAAATTAAATGCCTTAGAATATTTGTATTGACCTCAAGACGCCTTGTCGACTTATACTGTGGGCTTCAGAATACGAGTGTACTATATACTAGAACCTAATCTACGGTAATATGAATACTAAATTAAGGAAGACTTTATGAATAGAGTTTGTGAAAAATGTTTGATTTTAGTTGTGGAGAAACTAACTTACCAAAGTGACGCGCAATATGATCGCGCTTCTCTGATTCTTCTGGTACACCACTAACCCCAGCATCATGATCAAAAGCATGCATATCCATATTCCAAATCCATATTTTCCAAACTGCTACTACTGTCTCTTCTGCCTCATCCACCACCATCATGATAATGAGATGTACCAGGCATTTCGAGGGTGAACGTGTGAGCGATGGCGTCAACAGCTGTGACAGTCATATGCGTGCCATAAACAAGCGGCAGTAAAATACCACCACCATCACCGCATTCGCCAAGCCACGATCAGAAGCTGTTAATACAAATTGCGGTAATTAACAACAAAAATTTTGGTAGTTTACTTTTTCGTTTCTCTTTGATTATACACGTTGGCTGCCGTACTATATTTGCAGTATTTGTCATTGTAGTTATTTTTACACTCTCGCAACAAAGTTGCTAAGGAGAGTATTATAGTTTTGTTCACATAACGATTGTTTGTAAGTCCTAAAACTAAAAGAGTCAGATATAGGGTTATATATACCAAAGTGATCAGCGTGACGAGTAGAGTTGAAATCCGGATGTCTGTCTGTCCGTCCGTCCGTCTGGCCGTGCAAGCTGTAACTTGAGTAAAAATGTAGATATCATAATGAAACTTGGTACACCTATTTCTTGTCTCCATAAGAAGGTTAAGTTCGAAGATGGGCAAAATCGGCCCACTGACACGCCCACAAAATGGCGAAAACCGAAAACTTACAAAGTGTCATAATTAAGCCATAAATAAAGATATTAAAGTGAAATTTAGCACAAAGGATCGCATTAGGGAGGGACATATTTGGACGTAATTTTTTTGGAAAAGTGGGCGTGGCGTGGTTTTTTGTACATATCTCGGAAACTACTATAGCTATGTCAACCAAACTCTATAGAGTCGTTTCCTTCAGGCATTTCCATATACAGTTCAAAAATGAGAGAAATCGGATAATAACCACGCCCACCTCCCATACAAAGTTTATGTTGAAAATCACTAAAAGTCCATTAACCGACTAACAAAAACGTCAGAAACACTAAATTTTACGGAAGAAATGGCAGAAAGAAGCTGCACCCAGGCTTTTTTTTTAAATTGAAAATGGGTGTGGCGTCGCGCACTTATGGACCAAAAACCATATCTCAGGAACTACTTGACCGATTTTAATAATATTAATAATATGTATAATATTTTCTGAACACCCTGATGACATTTACGAAATATGGGTTAAATCGGATTACAACCACGCCTTCTTCTAATATAACGCTATTTAAAATTCCATCTGATGCCTTCTCTGTATAATATATACATTAGGAACCAATGATGATAGCGGAATAAAACCTTACACAAATACGGTATTTGAGCTGAGGTATCCCTTGTGGAAAAATTGTCGTGATCGGACTATAACTTTTCAAGGTCCCTGATATCGAACACGAAGAACTCAGTGCCTAACCTAACTTAACCTAATTTTTCACCGAAAATATGTAATTCAAAGCATCATTTTTATACTCTCGTAGGATACGTTTTGCTATTTGTAAAAACATATCTTTAGAATTTAAAATTATAACATTTAATTATTAAAATATATAATACTTATTACTTCTAAGTCAAACCTGTATAATCTTATTCATGCAAGAAATAAAATGGGCATTAATTTCGAAAAACGATTGTTTTTGTTTTTTTACATAGTCCTCAATACAGTTAAAATAAATGAAAATGCAATTCAATACTCAAAGTACACAAATTGATCTAATCTAATTAATTTTACAGCAAAATAAAAAAAATATGTAAATGACGGATAATGAAATCTCGATTAAGACTTTATCATGCGAGAGTATAAAATGTTCTGTGACACCCGAACTTAGCCCTTCCTTACTTGTTGGTTTTACAATCGTTGTCGCCAGTTTAGCAAGCATCGTTAGGAGATTTTTCTATTTTCACGATATTTGGGACGTTAATTTTATTTATCCATTGTATGGTAACTCACTTCTCTGCTGCTTCGTTGCAAAATAAATTGATATGCTAAAATAGCTGCGACGTTCGCTTGGCTTGTATACTTACATTAGGTTTTTATTTTCGAATCATTAGAAATTAATAGACAAAGATATTATAACAATTAGTAGCATATTTTACCATGAGTAGCCTTTGCTATTAAATAAATAATGTATAAATTTATTTATTATTTTTATAATTTAATGCACTTTGCTATTATTACACACTCTTGAAGAAAAATAGGAAATTTGTTTCTATTTCAGATTTTTTAAAACTTTTACGAAATGGAAAAAGATGTGTTATGTAAATATACCCTCTTGCGTTTTTTATTTGTATTCTTTCATTGTCTTTTTGAATTTTGTCTTTTTTTCAACTATATACATATACGAGGTATGATAATTAAGTAATGAGACTGATTCCATAAAAATCGTATACATATTTGAAAAAAATTCTACAACTTTGCCATCCCCTTCAAAGTAGTCCCCTTGGGCAGCTATACAGCGATTCCAGCGCGTTTTTCATGCTTTGTAACATTTCTGGAACGCTTCGACTGGGATGTCCACGAGTATCCTCGTCACGGCCGCCTGGAAGTCCGTAATCGACTCGAAATGGGTTCCTTTGACCACCGATTTTGTTTTAGGAAACAAAAACAGTCACAGGGTGACACGTCGGGCAAATAAGGCGGCTGTTGCAACACGGTGATCCCTTTAGAGGCCAAATACAGGGACACGCTGAGAGCGGTGCGGCACGGCACGTTGTCGTGATGAAGGATCCAGTTACGGGCGATGTCTGGGCGCACCCTGTTGACTCGTTTTCACAATCTTTCGAGTTCTTGGCAATAGTAGACTTGATTCACAGTTCTCCCCGGTGGATTAATGCGCGAACACGCTGCGCATTCGAGTCAGTCCCTTCGACTGGTCTCCCACTCCGCGCCTCTTCTTCCACGCTTTCACGCCCTTCCTTAAACTCTTTGTGCCATCGAAACACCTGAGCACGACTAAGAGCACTATCACCACATTCTTACGGGCGAAGCTGTTTCGCCCAATCTGGCGCAAAATTTTATCGCGACGCGTTGCTCTTGAATTCGTTTTTCCATTTTCGTGACGAGCATTACAACACAAGTCTACTCAACTTGACGCAGCAGCGAACTAAACAAGAGATGTGGTGCATATATCAATGGAGAGGGGAGGGATCCCAAAAAAAGAGAAAGGGAATTTCAAGGTCACAGGTTTACCTCAAACCCGGCAATAAAATCAGTCTCATTACTTAATTGTCAAACCTCGTATGTATTTGCTACAGAATTCTCCTTCACTTTCATATTTAAAGAAGCTTATTTCACTTTTTGATGATATCTCTCGAAATCTGAAAGCCGATAGAGAAATAAAATAAAATGATGAAAATTTTTAAATAAAATTTTTTTATACATTTTAGATATATTTATACTACATATATAAATTTTATTCTTTAAAACATTAATTTTATAGACAATTATATAATTATTGCTCCTACTAAATAGTTATTTGAAGTTGTTTGAAGTTTTAGAGAAATTTTAAGGTTAAGATTTCAGGTGTGAAAGTTGTTTACTAGTGTTACAATGAGGGCCAATTGCTTTCAGCCGCTGTTCAACAATAAGTGAACTCAAGCCTTGTCAATACATACCAGTTGCAAATTTTCTGCATTACGGCGAGAGCAGAGTTTTTAAATTTTCTTCGAATTTTTCTTTCTTGAATGCATAATATATCACGAATGTTGGGTCTAGATTTCAAAACAATTGGGGTCAAATTGACGAAGTTCTGACTATTTTGCTACTGGTCTCATGAACGTTTTAAATCAATTTTCAAAACTTTAAAGCGAGGTCCACACAACTCACGGTTCCAAAATCGGTGTACCAATCGTTTCGTTATTTTGAACAATATTTCCTCACCATATTTACGAAGTGACTCTGTTTCTTAACTTCATTCAGATTTCAATAAGAAATTAACCGAAAAGAAGAAAGTGTTCCTCAGAGGTGAAAAAAATTAAGTTTCGAAAAAACTCTGGGATTACTTGTACAAAGCGATTAACATAAGTTTTATATCTTGATTTCATGCAGCACCGAGTTGTAGTGGAAAACGCATTTAAATTTTATTACGAAATCGTCCAGAGAATCACCGTCATAGCTGCGTTTTTAACACTTATACAAGAAATCTTGAAATATAATTCCATATATTATATACGGAATTAAAAATAGATTTTAACTCATTCAACAGAAAAAAACTTATAAAATGTGCCTTGTTTTACGCGAAATAAACTTTGCTGCGCATGGAGTCTACAGATACATAACACAACATTAACAATTGTTTTTAGTGTTCTGAACTTTTTCATGAATATATTAGATGTAGTCTTATTTTCCAGGTAATTGAAGAAAAAGATTTTAAGATTTTTCTACGATTCAAATGCGGAGAATACCCAAATTTCGATGCGGTCTAAAAATGGACGTGAATAAGAGGGTGAAGCATGCTCACCAAAGTCTTTTCGCCACATAAACCCAAAGGTTTAATATGTGATCAAGTCAGAGATAATCAAGCAATTTGTCAAAGCGTGACATGTGGACCGATATTGTCTTAATGACATTTGTAAAAAAATTTCGAACTTAGTACGACGAAATTGTAAAGTGGACATAACAATTAATGAAATTTGCAGATTATATGAAGGTAATAAGTAAGAGTTTTGAAAATTAAAGTTTGAAAAAGGTTTGTTTTGATAGTCAAAAGATTTCTCGGCAACCATTAAGTACCAAAAAAAGAAATTGCGCAAAATATGCTGGCTGGTAGTAAAATTGAGTAGCAATTCACACATCCGTAATTAAATTAAAACTTGTGTTGTCTCTCTTTTTACTCTTACTCATGCTTAAACAGAACTGACATTATAAACCTATTTATTTGTTATTTTGTATCATATTTTGTAATTTTTGTAATGCGTTGATATATCGTCAAAGGAGGAAGTTTCCCAATCAAGCATTTGATTCCGATCATTGAGTTTGTATGGCAGCTATGTGCTATGGTTAATCCATCTCAACCATTTCTTCGGAGATTACATTGTGAACTTTGAAAATAATCTATACCAAATTTCGTGGATATACCTTGCCAAATGCAAAAAGTTTTCCATACCAGCACCAGAATCCGATCGTTCAGTTTGTATTACTTTAGAATATACTCTGTGCCAACTTTTGTGAATATACAAACTGTCAAACGTGAAAGCTTTCCATAAAAGAACTTGATACCGATCATTCAGTTTGTATGGCAGCTATATGTTATAGTGGACTGATATCGGTAGTTCTGCCAAATGAGCAGCTTCTTGAAGAAAAAATGACGCTTACAAAATTTCAAAACGATATCTTAAAAACTGAGAGACTAGTCCGTATATATACCGACAGACGGACGGACGGACAGACGGACAGACAGACAGACAGACGGACATGGCTTAATCGACTCAGCTCAACATACTGATTATTTATGTATAGATTTTTTACGGTCTCCGACACTTCCTTCTGGGTGTTACATACTTCGTGGCAACCTGTTAAGGGTATAAAAACGTCCCTAACACGATGCAACATACAGCCAGATATATCAAACATCGATGCTATCAAATTAGTTTAAGATATAGCTTCTAACGTAGATCTCACTTGGAAAGCCGATCCGCTATGGTACCTAATATTCTTATTTAAGGGGGGAGTCTGCTTTAAAGGCTTCAAAAAATTTACATTTTAAAAATTTTTTTGGGAGGGAAAGAAAAAATTTATTAAAATGAAGTTTCTAGGGTTTTTAGTTATATATCTAAACATCATTTTTTTGTATACTAAATCTTTTATATTCTGCCCTTGGGAAGCAATTGGCTGTGCCCAAAAAATAAGGTGAATTTGAATTTAAACTGGGCGCATAGAAGGATTTGGGGAATTATTTTTTTTTTAGGTTGGTAGTACTGTCAGTCACATTTATGTCAAATTTCATGTCAAAATATTCATTAGTGTTTGAGATACGTGTCGTTTTGTGAGCTGCTAAAAATGAGTTTTTCGTTTTTTGCGATGTCGAAATTTGTTGAGCAAAGAATTTGCATTAAATTTTGTTTACGGAATCAATTTTCCGCTGCGGATACGTTGAGGATGATGCAGAAAGCCTTTGGTGATGAGGCTATGTCTAAAAAAAATGTTTACAAGTGGTATAGTGAGTTCCAAGCCGGCCGTGAACGTGTCGAAGACGAAGAGCGTCCAGGGCGACCATCAACCTCAACCGACGAAGCTCACGTTCAACAAATCAAAGATTTGGTGTTGCATAATCATCCATTAACAAATAGAGACCTTGCTGATGAAGTTGGCATATCGAAAGGCTCAGCCAATACCATTTTGAAGGATGTTTTGGGCCTCAAGCGCGTCAAATCTCGACTGGTACCGAAAACATTGAATTTTTTGGAAAAAAGGCGTCGCGTTGAAGTGTGTGAAACGATGCTTTCCGACTACCAGGGTGACATGAAATGCATTATAACTGGCGATGAAACTTGGATCAATGCTTACGACCCCGAAACAACCGATCAATCGAGCGAATATCGTGCCAAAAGAGAGCCGAGACCAAAAAAATCGTGCCAAAGTCGCTCAAAAATCAAAGTAATGTTGACTGTTTTCTTCGATTATCGTGGTGCTGTGCATTATAAATTCCTTCCAACTAGTCAAACTGTCAACAAGGAATATTATTTGAACGTTATGCGTCGTTTGCGTAACGCTATCCGCCTAAAAATGCCGGAATTGTGGAAAGACAATTCTTGGTTTTTACATCACGATAATGCACCATCCCATACTGCCCTCGTAATTCGTGCTCATTTCGCCAAAAACTCAACCCATATCGTTCCGCAACCACCGTATTCACTTGATCTGGCGCCGTGCGACTTCTGGCTGTTCGCCAAGCTCAAAAGACCGCTACGGGGACCGTTTTTATACGATAGAGGAGATTCAAGCCGTAGCGAAGACGGAACTGAAGGCCATCCCGGAAAGTGACTACAACCATTGTTTAGGAGATTGGAAAATCAGTTGGCATAAGTGCATTGTATCGGGAGGGGATTACATTGAAGGGGATAAAATTGATTTGGAAGAATAAATAAAGAATTTTCAAAATAAATACAATGTCAGCTTATTTTTTGGGCACAGTGTATGTGCATTCGCCGGACGGCGGGCAGAATGCAGGTCTCAATTGCTATCTGAAACAAAATTTAAATGATTCAAATTTAATAATAACGTATATTATACTTAAATTATAAAATTTCAAAAAATATTTTAAAATTCTAAATTTGTTTTAAAATTTCAAAAAAAAAGTTTGGTTTTTGACGGAAAAAATTTTAGGTTACGTTGTTTAAAAATATGTCCAAATTTGACTTTTCTTAGATTTTTAGTTTAAATAGAAGACAATTTAATGCCAAAGATAATAAGCTTTGCCCTAATTTCATACGACGTTTAGTTTTTTTTTCTATCCTTCGCGCCAATTAAGAAAAATCGTAAAAGTTAAAAAGCGAGACATCGCGCGTCAAAATCTGACCAAACGCTGATATACCTACTAGACGCTTGGTCACTGTTTCCCCTCTAGCTTCGACAATATGTGTTTACCACCCACTCTATAACTTTAGCGAAAAAAAACAATTTTTTTAATCATCTAAAGCAGGCTCCCTCCTTAATTGCCCATAAGACGCTCGCAATTCGACAAAGCCCTTTGACGTTATGAGGAATGTGTTAATATGAAATATCCCACGCTTTTCTAACAACAATATAATACACAAAGTTTTTTTTTCGTTCATTATACAAGTATTATCATTATTAATTTTTTTTAAATTTTTTGTTTCCTTTAGGAACGTGTCTTTACTTTTTATTTATTTGTTTTAACTTCTAGTATTTTGTACTGATTTGATAGTTCTAAGATCATTCAGAATGTGCTGTTTTTGCATATATTTTTAATATTTCAGTGTTATTTACGAAATCAGACCCTTCAAAAAAATCTACACAAATCACAAAAATGTGGGCAGTTTTCATATCACTGAAAAGGTCGTCTGAAGGTCACTTAGCGGTCGATTTTTATTCTTAAGCTCTGTAAAATGGATCATTCTATGTAACTTAGCGTTTAATCGGTTACGAATTCCTTTGTTTTTATAATATGGTTTATTTTGTTGTATTTAACCAGATTTCTGCTGTTTCATATTCCAGTCGCTTAGCCAGGTAAAAATTAATAATGATTTCTATATTATTAATCGCGACAGTGAAATTTATACCCTAGTCCCTATGTGACCAAAATGAACAGAAATATAAGTAGTCGTCATCACTTTTTTGCTGTTACTGCCTAAGGAAACTACATTATTCAGTTTGGTCATACTACACTACGAGGTGTGTTCAAAAAGTATCGCAAATCGTAACTGACAGTTTTCTTCGATTGCAGGGGCGTGGTGCATCATGAGTTCTTGCCACAGGGAAGAACGGTCAATAAGGAATATTACCTGCAAGTAATGCGCAATTTGCGCGAAGCAATCCGCCAGAAACGCCCGGATTTGTGGAAGAACAAAAATTGGCTTTTGCACCACGATAACGCCCCTGCTCACACACATCGTTGCTTGTGCGCGACTTTTTTGCCAAAAACAACACACTAATGATGCCGCGGCCACCGTTTTCCCCAGATCAGGCCCCCTGTGACTTTTTCTTGTTCCCTAAACTGAAGAGGCCCATGAAAGGACGACGTTACGCTTCTCTTGACGAGCTGAAGAAGATAAAAAAAAAATGATTTTTTGAAGTGCTTCGAAGATTGGAAAAACCGTTGACACAAGTGCATAATACCTCATGGGGATTACTTTGAAGGCGACAACATACTTAGATATTCATGAGTAAGTAAATAATTTTTGAAAAAACACAAAATTCGCGATACTTTTTGAACACACCTCGTACACTACATTATTCAGTTGGTCAATCAAGATAATATAATCGTCACAAAAAAGGAACAAAGGAAACCACAATTAAATGGACACGAAATGAACATTGTAGCATAGAAAATATCAGTTGACAAAGAAGAATGAATGCAACTCCACACTAAAAGCGTCAAAAGCCAAACAGTGACATAAAAGAACACATAAAAACAAATCATAGAGAAAAGGACCGAATGAACAACGGCAAAAGTTACAATGATTAAGTGAAAAGTAGTCAAAAGAATATGTATTAAATGTGGAAAGAGTTGGTTGCTGCTAAACAGAAACATCATGATGACAGAATCGTGACAAACACATTCACAAATATTTAAATACAAACCTTATAAACAAAATCAGCATATAATTAGATAAAAAGTGAAAGAAAAATATTCCTGACAACACATAAAAAAGTGGAATTGTGTTTTCGCTTACGGTTTTATCGTCATTTTACAAATGTTAATGAGAAAGTAAAATGCAATACAGAAAGAGTAGGTGCAAGCGGAACAAAAGGGTGCGAGGGTGAACGATTAATAGTGGTAATTGATGTCAATGGAAGAAAGAGAGAAAGTGAGAATATCAGATGAATTCTCATAAAAAGGAGTAAGGAAGAGCTTGCGAATATCTAGAACAATTAAAGGTATCTAAATTTAAGATGAGGTTAATAGGGAAAATTAACAGGTTGATGAAAAGTCGATATAGATGGTACCAATATAATAAAATCTTGTTGATTTTTAGTTAGCCCTAAGCTTAAAAAGGCGCGTGTATTGATCATTAGTTTGTGAATTAAACCAATTTAAATGAAGCAACTTTTGCTGTTGTGGAAAAAATTGATAAAAACGAATTTCGCATGTTGATAAAATACTGATTTTTGAAGGAAAAAAATACAGCTGAAGCAAAAACTTGGCTTGATGACGAGTTACAAGTCACTGCCTCAGGAAAAAGATTGACTTTTGACACTTTTGACCAAAAGGAACGAGGAGTTTATGGTTCGGATCTGTGTTTTGGGATATAGAAGCATAGCAAACTTAGTTTTTGCGTTGATATGTGACAATGCATGAAACATGGTTTTATGGTTTCAATACAAAATCTAATCGACAGTCATCCGAGTGACCTGAACGCCATTGACTCGCATCAAAGCGCAGAAAACCGAGAAAATGGGCTGGCAAGGTTATATCATCGGTATCTTGTGATGAGCGTGGAATAAGTTTTCTTGAGTACCTTGGAAAAGCAAGCGACTATTAGTGCTACTGGTTCTTTTGCCAACGCACCACGTCACAAGTCAGTGAAAACGATGGCAAAAATCGATGATTGGGCTTCGAAATGCATACGCGTCCACCGTATTTTCCAGATCTGGTACCTATCCATTATTATCTGTTCTCAAATCTCAAAAGAATCACCGTTGGGAAGAAATTTCGAATGAAGAGGTGATCGATGAAACTGAAACCAATTTTGAAGCAAAGAACTAATCATACTAGAAAAGTGGTATGATAAGTGGTAATATTTGTAGCAGTTATCATTATATTACGAGTATACTTAAAAACTTAATACTAATGTAGTTTCATAAGCTGAATACTAAATGAATACTTGTTAAGTAGCCTACAGGTTTTATTATTCTCTCGCCCACATAAAGTATGAATAACATAATTAAGAAAATATAAGATTTTTATTTATTGTAGTACCTGCCTAAGTATATATCCTCGCTGTTGTATCGATATTTTCAGCTATTTAACCATTGAGTTAAATGCAATATTTGAGTGAGAGATAACAGGGAAAGGTTTATTTAACTAAGCTAAGTAGTTTCCAAGAAGAGAAGAAGAAGAAGAGGGAAAGCATACAAATCCATTTTACAAACTTATATATATGTTAATATATTTACGTATTCATACGCGTTTTAACTCACTAAAAGGCAGAATTTAAGTTGAAAAAGCTGTTTAGCGACTAACAGCGGCTACTTATAGTATTCTCACCACTTTCCCAGCCTCTCAGAACAGCTTTGGAAGTATGCTGAAAGAGTTAATTTCAAGGCGATAAATTTCACCTTCAGAATCGTGAAAACAAAAAAGATTTTTATTACTTAATATCTTTTAACACAGTTGTGACTAACTGTAAGTTTTTTTGAATAGTAGACAAAATGGTATATCTTTATACCCTGGACACGGGCAGGACAGGATATATTAGGTTTTATACGATACTTGCAACACATCGGAAACCCTATATAATATAAACATGATTATAATGATCACCAAAAGGATCGATCTTTGTCGATTTACCCTTTTTCGTCTGTGTATATATCCATCCGTTTGTCTGGATGTTTGAGAAATAGTCCTTCAATTTTTAAGTTATTCACCTGAAATATTACCCCTGTCCTCAAAAAGCTGCTCGTTTCGTTAACGGCCGATATCGGACAATTATGGGATATAGCTACCATAGACCGATCAAACTCAAATCGTTGTAAGCAAAACTTGTTTATTGAGCGAGCTGTATGCATGGAATTTGGCATGAATTTTTGTTAAAAGCCATGCCTAAAACCTGACATCGAATAACAAATAACTGCCATTCAAACTGATCGATAAAAGTCAAGATAAATATTTTATTATATTTTTTTCTCCTATAAGAAATTTATGTGTGATTTGTATTATTGCTTTGATGCCACTAAACACTTTTTCTTTTTCTTCTCCCTATTTCGGTGTTCTAATTTTATTTCTTTCACGCTTGCGCTGAAGTGCACTCGATAATAATTGCGCTAGTCTTTGAAGACCATAGACAGTATACTTGAAATATGTAATTAAGAAAGTAACCATGAAAAATAATGATGTTATTATTACATGTACTCCAGTCATTTAAGCTTAAATTAGGTAAGAATCTCGGAATTCGAGATACTCAGCTGTAAGTCTGTAAATACTTGTATATTGACACCCTAAAAGTTGTCTCAAAACCTATATATGGTAGGGTGTACGCAACTATTAAATTTCAAGGTCAAAGGTCACAAAAATCGGTTTTTTGCGCTTTTTTTGTAAATGTCTCATTTCATTCTCCTATGGGCTTTTTGCTACTTGTATTTATTATCAATATTGTAGAATACAAAATTCTCTACAAATTTTGTTTGAAAAAATGTTTCACACGGTGAACCGTTTTCGAGATAGAGTGCGGAGAGCGCGCGGTCACAGCATCACTTCAGGTCATCCGGTACCTCCGGTCAAAAACGCGCCTTATATAGTTGATGAACTATCGATAAATCAATGATTATAAATATTTGTAAATTTTTATTAACTATTATATTATATCTTATCATTTTTTTCCTAACCTATCGACTTTTTATTCAGTATTAATTTATTTAACAACACTTACCTGCCCATGTAATTGCAGAATTGTTAATGAAAATATAGGAATTATATTTGAATTTAAACCTAATTAATATTAAGAACTTCTTACATGATAAAAAATAAACAAATAAAATATGAATTTATCATTTTATTAAAAAATATCATTCAATACATTTATTTTTATTAAAAGTAAAAAAATAAAAAAGGGTACAAAAACTACAATTTATAATTTTAATCATCTTCTTCCTCTTCATCGTCGTCTTCCGGTAAAAGAACGTTCCCGTTTGGCAGCCATAATTGCATGGCTTATTTAAGTACATTTTGTTTTTAAATGATCAATTTGTCCTTTCCCGTTTTTGGCGATGACTTCTTCTAAGAAATGCAATAAATTTTTGGAATTTCATGATTAACATTATTCAACATTTTACTAGGAGGTGGATAAGATTTAGTTTCGACTATATATGTTCGGATGTCTTCTCTAATAATTGCTGCTGCAGCTTCTACAATTTTTCGCCTTTCTGCTTCAAGATCTATTTTTTTACTTTCATACCAAGCTTTTGATAGAATATTAGCTTGTGCATCACGGAAAGAAATGATTGTGGAAGCTCCAACTTTCTTCGTAATTACGATATCGATTACGTACTTCTGTTGAAGTCTTGTAATGATAGTTTTATCATCTGGCATATACTCTGTCAAGACATCTTTAAGCTCTTTTAGTGTGAATTGAGAATCATTATTATTTTCGATGTAATTGAAAATCTCTAACATAGCTTCTGTAATTTGATTATCTTGACGAGGTTTCTTAAGAGGCGATGATGATGATGATTTATTTGAAAAGTTTGTAAAGCAAACAGCATGGTACCTCACTTTAGCAGCGATCAAATCATACTGTAAAATTTTACGACTTTTCACCAATTCTCCGAAATCATCCCCACGTTCTTCTGCTTTTTTGATAACAGTATCTTTGAACTCAAGAGTACTCACATTTTTTATCTTCTGCCCGTATTTTTCTCCTTTCTTTTTCTCTGCAGCCTCATCAGCAACTTCGCCACAAAATAAACATTGATTCTTAAAATCAAACACTTCACCTCGTTTTTTACGGAGTACTAATGCAGAAGTTATAGTTTCTCCTTTGTTCCGTTGTTTCCGTTTTGCTGCTTGGATACAAATTTTACTTATGTAAACACTTCGGCACTTTTCATGCACTTTAACAGAGGTTACTGGTTTTAAATAATCAATTTTTCCGTCGTTTCGTTCGACACTTGGAGTTCGTAGAGATTTCATACCGCGCTCTACTTCAACAAGCGATTCACCTCCCGAATCTGACTTATTACATAGAAAACACAAATCAGCCATAGTTTTTGAAATTGTAGTCCGTAGTTTACCAAGATACGATTCAAACTAAAACAAAGAGAAGACGGTCGTAACTATACATCTTGAACATCTGTCCCTATATATAATAACATCAAAAAAGTCTTGCGGTATTTTCGTTAGTTGGGGCTGAAAGCGCGTAGTTGTAGTTTTATTTGTCGCCTCGGGTCATGCTATACCTTTTTGGAAAGCTAACACGTGTTTGATTGATTGTCGTTTCTTTTAAGTCGTCCGCGAGTTATAGCGTCGCAAACATGGAGCAAAATAAAGAGAAAATACGGCATATTTTACAGTACTACTACAATAAAGGCAAAAATGCATCTCAAGCCGCCAATAAAATTTGTGCAGTTTATGCACCCGATACAGTTTCCATTTCCACCGCACAACGATGGTTTCAACGTTTTCATTCTGGTGTAGAGGTGGTCGAAGATGCGCCAAGCTCCGGAAGGCCTGTCGTCGAAAATTGCGATAAAATCCCTGAATTGGTCGAAAGAGACTGGCATAGTAGTCATCAAACCGTTATAAACCATTTGAAGAAGCTTGGAGTCACTAAGAAGCTCGATGTATGGGTGCCGCACGAATTGATTCAATAAAAATACCGCAAGACTTTTTTGACAACCCTTTATATAGAAGCTATAAATAGAAAGGTCCGTAGTGTATAATAGGGGTATAATTTTTGACGTAGTGGAAGGATTTTAAAATTTACAGATTTTGAAGGAGATGCACTTAATTATTTTCTATTTAAAATGTCATTAGGGTTAATGGGAATATAATTATATTATGATTTAAATTTTTCCCTTAATTATTTTTTAATTTTAGGAAACGGTGATCAGTATTATTGAATAAATATAGATTTAAGGCATGAAGAAAATGATAAAATATAATATAATAGTTAATAAAAGTTGACAAATATTTATAATCATTGATTTATCGATAGTTCATCAACTATATAAGGCGCGTTTTTGACCGGAGGCACCGGATGACCTGAAGTGAAGCTGTGACCGCGCGCTCTCCGCCCTCTATCTCGAAAACGGTTCACCGTATGAAACATTTTTTCAAACAAAATTTGTAGAGAATTTTGTATTCTACAATATTGATAATAAATACAAGTAGCAAAAAGCCCATCTTCTTCTTCTTTATTTGCCAATTCGTATTCGAATATTGGTGATCATATAACAATTAATAATATGTACAATATTAATAAACTTAATAATAATATAATAATGTAATGTTTACATGTTAAATATATCTATTGTATATAAAAAAAAAACAATAAAAATAAAAAAAAATCACAGATTTTGAATTATCGCAGCATATTTCTCTCTATCTCTCGCCACATCTATAAGGTTGCCCACGTTCTGGATTCCTGTCCATTGTCGAATGTTTCGAAGCCACGAAAGTTGTTTACGGCCAATACCCCGCTTTCCTTCAATTTTTCCTTGGATAATTATTTGTAGAAGCTCATACTTAGAGTGCCTCATAATATGTCCTAGGTAGGCTGCTTTTCTTTGTTTTATAGTCTTTAACAACTCTCTATTGCGGTTCACTCTTCTCAAGACTTCACTGTTTGTAGCTCTATCTGTCCATGGAATTTTTAGGATTCTTCTAATAAGCCATAGCTCGAAGGACTCTAGCTTGTTCATATCTGTGATTTTTAGAGTCCACGTTTCCATCGCATAGAGAAGCACTGACCAAACATAGCATTTTAAAAAACGTATTTTGGTTGTGATGGTGAGGTCATGGCTACATAATATATTTTTGTATTTGAGAAAAGTTGTGCGAGCAATTTCGATTCGACATTTTATTTCTTTTGAACAATCCCAACTTTCATTGATCTGACAACCAAGGTACTTGAAATTTTTGACTCTTTCTATGGGACTATTATTAATCATGAGGTGTGTGTCATTGTATATGTTTTTCCTACTAATAATCATATACTTCGTCTTGTTTATGTTAATGCGTAGGCCATATTCGTCACTACGTAAGTTAACTCGGTTTACAAGTGCTTGTAATCCCATCAAGCTATCGGCTATAAGTGTTGTGTCATCTGCATAGCGTATATTATTTATGAAAATACCATTCACTTTTACACCTTCATCAATACTGCTTACCGATTCTTGAAATATTACTTCCGAATATATGTTAAATAACAAGGGTGACAGAATGCATCCTTGTCTTACACCTCGTGAAATAGATATTTCTTCGGTTATATCACCATTGATGCTTACATGGGCAGTTTGTTGCCAATAAAGATTTCTTATGCAACGAGTCTCTTTGTCATCTATTCCTATAGAATAAAGAATTTCCATAAGTTTATCGTGTTTAATGGTGTCGAAAGCTTTCTCATAATCAATAAAGCATAAAAATACATCTTTTTGGACATCTTTACAGTTTTGAACCAAAACTTGTATACAGAACAATGCCTCGCGTGTTCCAAGACCTTCTCTGAAGCCAAATTGCGTCTTGCCCATTGACTCTTCACATATCTTATATATTCTGGCATGAATGACTCTTAGAAATATCTTGAGAGCATGTGACATTAGACTAATTAGTCTGTACCCACTACAATGTTTCGCATTATTTTTCTTAGGTAGTGGTATGAACGTTGATTTTAACCAGTCTTTTGGATATTGGCCATTGTCATAAACTTGGTTAAAAAGCTTTACTAATAGATTCATATTTTTGTCATTTATTAACTTTAAAAACTCAGCTGGAACCTCATCCGGACCTGTTGCTTTGTAATTTTTCATTGATTGTATAGCTCTCTCTATTTCGCCTTTCGTAATATAATTGCCAGTTGGTCTGTGATGGAGATGAAGGTTCTGGTTTGATCTACTGTCATCCGAAAAAACGTTTTCAATATATTTCTTCCATATACTTTTCTTTTCATTTATGTTAAATACCACCTCATTGTTTTCATTTATAAGTATTGAGGGCGGATTTTTACAATGAATACCTGCGGCTTCTTTCAATTTTTTGTGTAAATGGAAGGTATCATGTAAAAGTTGTAGTCTTTCGATTTCTTGGCATTCATTGTTTATCCAGTTTGTTTTTGCATTACGGATCATCTTCCTTATTTCTCTATTCAGTTGTCTATACATGTCAGTGTTTTTATTTTTATATTCCCGGCGTTTACTTATTAGTTTTAATATGTCATCGGTCATCCAGTTATTTTTATTATTTTCTTTCTTTTCTATTCCAAGAGAGTTTTTTGCTGTAGTACAGATTATCTCTTTTAAATCGCTCCATATTCTTTCTGCACTTCCTGATGGGATATCATTTATTTTGTCATTAATTTCACTTTCAACTAGGCGTTTTACACTTTCGTCTCTCAACTTATCTATATTTAGCTTAATTTTAGGCTTAATTTTTTTAATTACTGCTAGCCTAATACGCAATTTTGCCAATAGCAAGTTGTGATCCGAAGGTACATCCGCTCCTGGATATGTATTGACCTTTTTTATTGAGGAACGGAAGCGACTATTTATCAGAATGTAATCTATTTGATTTCTGATGATATTATCGGAGGCGTCCGATGGAGATTTCCATGTATAAAGTCTTCTGGGAGGCAGGCTAAATAATATGTTCGAAATTATTAACTTGTGTTCTTGGCAAAATTGAATTAGTCGAACTCCTCTCTCATTTCTTTCACCTAAGCCGTATTCGCCTGCAACTCCTTCGACTTTTTCTCTTCCAACTTTTGCATTAAAATCGCCTTGAATTATATTTATTTCGTATGGTTTTGTTAATCGCATAAGTTCGTCTAGTTCATCATAGAAAGTTTCTATCTCGTAATCACTTTTGTCAGCCGTTGGAGCATAGACTTGAATAATATTAATATTCAGTGGTTTTGCAAATAACTTTAGCATCATTGATCTATCAGATTTCGGTACAAATCCGATGAGAGATTTTGCAATGTTTTCTTTAACTATAATGCCTACACCATTGCGGTGATTTTTAGTTTGGTTGCCAGAGAAAAAGAACTTTGTATTTTGGGAAACAAATTCTCCACAATCTGGCCACCATGTTTCACTTATGCCAAGTAAATCGATGTTTAATTTTTCCAATTCTAAAATCGTATTAGCTAGCCCATAGGAGAATGAAATGAGACATTTACAAAAAAAGCGCAAAAAATCGATTTTTGTGACCTTTGACCTTGAAATTTAATAGTTGCGTACACCCTACCATATATAGGTTTTGAGACAACTTTTAGGGTGTCAATATTCCGAATTCCGAGATTCTTACCTAATTTAAGCTTAAATGACTGAACTAATATCCCAACTAGAATTTCTAAAGCGTTATACATTTAGTATTTTTTATTTTCAAAAAGTAAAAAAAATATTACTGAACAGAAATAAGATAATGATTTCAAATTATACTTTATACATATAAACTTTTTCTGTGGACATGCCAAAGGTGGGTGTAAATCTTCCAAATATAATGATTGGCAACACACCAATTTTTTCCTTCGGAGCTTTTCTGTAGGCTTTCCTTCGCAAGGCTTATATATGTATATAAAAGCCCTTTAAATGGTAGTTTCTATGACATCATATTTTTTTTGCAGATTCTCGGGATTGCACCCTCGGACTTACAGCAATTTCATCTTCTCGTACCCTTTGCAAAATATACGCACTTCCAGAAACAAGAAATGCGCTGTCATGGGACACCAGGCAGGAACGAAGTTCCTTCGGATAATGTAGAATCGATACAATTTGCAAAAAAAATTGTGCTTAATTTTATTTTATGTAGGTTGTCCTGATTTTTCTCTCAAATTTCGCTGATTAGTTGTTATTTAAGTACAGAGTTTAAGTATTAAGAAAATTTAGTATTTTAAGAAATAATGAATTACGTAAAATAAAAAAATAATTCAAATTATATCTAAATAAAAATTGGTAAGTATTTTTTTGTTTTAAACTATCAATTGTTATTACAAATGATATAATAGAGCTATTTTATGCTTTTATTTGTAATATAACGTCAAGTTTGTTAGACCTGTGAATAATTTTACATATTAGTGACATCACCACTCTACCTCCTCTTTCTATCTTCCATTCTACTGTCAACTCTACTGTCGTCCTACTGCCGTTGGCAAATATAGGAAATATTCAAGTTAGCGGGAACGACAACTGTCGGCCTGCAGTCGTGTAGTCGTCCAGCTGTCAAAATAACAGTGTCCATAAGAACGTCTGTATTTTAATATTTGACAGATGTAGTTTGCAGTCTGTGTTCCGCACTTCACTCAAAACTAATTTGCATACACAATAATGTTACAGATTTTCATGCCTAGTTATTTTGCAAGACCTAAAGGTAGGCTATAACTAGCGATCTTACAGTCTTTTTCTTACGGGTTATTTCTTACGGGGTTTTTCTTACGGTTTTATTATCACTTTTTTTTTCAGTTAGATCCCGCAGCAAAATCCCTATCTTCTCCAAGCCTGCCGTAAAGAACTTCGTTCCAAAAAAAATAAAATTACAGTTACTTTTTGATCACACCTCGTATATGCATACAAATGTTCTAGTTGAACTGCTGGAAAATTAAAAATGCAGCGGCACCACATGACACAAAATGTGTTGGTGATTTGTGGGTATACTCGTATTTTAAACACATTTTTGGTGGTAGAAAGTAACCACTTTGCATATGTTTTAATTACATTGAAATTGAAAAACATAATAAATAAACAACAACGTTGATTTTAGGTACACCAAAGGAAGAACCATATTTTCATTATTCACTTTATATGATAACCATACCCTATAGTAGTCTAATCTGAACGAATTTCTCGAAAATTGTGTCGTTGCTTCGGATGATATTCTAAGCCAAATGTCAAGATATACTTTTCAAACAAAAAAGTTGTGAATAAAGTTTCAGTGTGTATGACAGCTATATGCTATAGTGATCTGATATCGGTATTTTCGCCAATTGAACAGAATTATAAAGATAAAGCGACGGAAAAGACTTCATCCATTAGTGGTGGTGGTACATACCACATACATATTTGTTTAAAAGCCTCTTGAAAATAATACTGATGAATTTTGAAAATGAGATGCCAGAGTTTGTGACTACTCACTTTGATGGGAATTTATTACCTGCTAAAGACGTTCGCAAATCAAAATAAGATCGGAGAAGAAAACAGGTAAAGGTGCTTGAAATAGCGACTATCGAGCTTTTGGTGTAATTAAAAAATTAAAATGTAAATGCTAAACTCCAGGAACTACGCACTGGGTAGTGAACGCGAGTTCACTTAGCGCTCAACTTAAAATGTCGAAAAAAATAAGGTGATAGTATTTAATATTTTTTGATCTCAGTGTATAGTATTATGTCAGAAAAATCAACGACAATTTGTCAATCCGTGAGCTTTCATTTCGAGATGCCAGGACAAACGTTTAACTGTTGGGAGCAGTCAACGAACACTCTTAAAAAGCTGTCATGATAACACAGGAATTTCTTGATTTCATTACCGTTGAAAAGGAGCAAAAGAAATTTTTATTAAGCAGCGAAAAGAACATTGAAAAAGTTATCCAGAACATAAAAAGTGAAATTTAAAAAGGAAGGTTTTTACAATAATATTTTTTTTTTTATTACTAAAAGGTGATATGTTTTCGATATGTTAGTGTTATGTTTTTCGTCCGGTAGAAAAATTATATACTATAATGTTATGAAGTCGGAGGCTTTCGTGATTCTATTGACACCCTTGATATAAATAATTTTTATACCCTTGCAACCAGTTGCTACAGAGTATTACAGTTTTGTTCACCTAACGGATGTACGTATCACCCAAAAGTAATCGAGATAGATATAAGGTTATATACAGAGGTATATAAATGATCAAGATGACGAGAAAAGTTTAAACCGGTTGACCGTCTGTCCTTGCAAGATATAACTTGAGTAAAAATTGAGATATCTCAATAAAACGTGGTATGTGGGTTCCTTTGAAGTAGACGGGCGTAATCGGACCACTACCACGCCCACTAGTTGCCATTAATCGAAATTATAGTGCCATACTTAAGCATTAATTAAGATATGAAGCCGTAATTTGCTACAGAAGATCGTAGTAGCAAGGGGCATCTGTGGGCAATAATGTTTGAAAAAGTGGACCTAGCCCCGCCCTCTAAAAAGTTTAATGTGTATATCCTCTAAACCACTTAAGACACAAAAATTAACTTCACATATTAGCATAAATCTTATAAGAACTTTTATAAACAGTGTGAAAATAGCTGAAATCGGTCGATAACCCCGCTCAGTTTCCATATAACGGTACTGTTAAAAACTACTAAAGGCGCGATAAATTAATAACTAATTGCGGTAGAGATTTTCACCACCTAGATGGTATAAAAGAGCTTCAAGGGAGCCAGTGTGAAAATTGGACCATGAGCGTCACACCGTCCACTTTTTGATGAAATTCCGTAACTTGGTACCCGTCCAAACCGATCTCGACAAGATTTAGGTCGTGGGATGCTTCCTACATTCCTATATTCTCTTCTTCTTTACTGGCGTGGAAACCGCTTTCGCGGTTATAGCTGAGTTAACAACAGCGCGCCAGTCGTTTCTTCTTTTCGCAAGGTGACGCCAATTAGATATTCCAAGCGAAGCCAGGCCATTCTCCACCTGCGAGTTTTATTTTTGTTCAGCAAGACAGGACTTTACTTGCTTCGCTGCCTTATCGATTCTGGAGAACACAGAACTAACGGCGCGGTTGTTAACGCCAATGATATCGATATCATTAGCATACCCCAGGTTTAGTTATGCAGCTCGAATTATTTTCTACACCGAACGCCCAGGAAAGGTTCTTCCCGATTCCGACGGAGCTTTTGGTGTTGCTTTACGTCAGTTTTCACTGCCAATACGGCATGCGGGACTTTTGCGTGGATACCAAATTCATGTCGCTAGTTGGCGTAGATTGCGGTGTCTCCCTTTTTGTGGAGTGTACAGAGCACACTAAAATTCAAATCGTTGGGCATGCTTTCGTCCGACCATAATTTACAAAGAAGCTGATGCTTTCTCCTTATCAGTTCTTCGCCGCGTGTTTAAATAGCTCCCCCGACATCCCCCGCTGTTTTGCTGTTCTTCAGACGGGTAATTGCTATTCGAACTTCTGCATGGTCGGGCATCGATTGGGGAATCAGGTTCGCCTTCTCCTGGCGTTGTACTTTACTGGAATTCAGCAGGCTTGAGAACTGTTCCCTCCATAATTTTAATATGATCTGAGCATCGGTCGGCCAGCTTATCAAGATCTTCATACTCACACATTTCGGCCTCTTACTCTGTTTGTCTGCAAATGCGTCTCGCTTTTCTCTTCAACTCTCAGAGTCTATCCCATCCCGCAAGTGTTGTTGTCGATCGTAACGTTGCAAAGTAGGCAGTCTATTTTTTCTCCGCTGCGGCAGGGCACTCCTCGTCGTCCTAGCTGTTATTTTGCAATTTCCGAAAACCAATGGATTCGGTTGCAGCTGTACGTAAGGAGTTTGAAATGCCGTCCCACAGTTCCCTTATACCCAGTTGTTGACGAGTGCTCTCAGAGAGCAGGAGTGCAAGCCGAGTAGAAAATCGTTCGGCTGTCTGTTGTGATTGCAGCTTCTCGACGTCGAACCTTCCTTGTGTTTGTTGGCGTGCATTTTTTGCTGCACAGAGGTGGGTGCGAATCTTGGCTACAACAAGATAGTGGTCCGAGTCGATGTTAGGACTTCGGAGCGTACGCACGTCTAGAACACTGGAGTCGTGTCTTCCATCTATCACAACATGATCGATCTGGTTGGTGGCTTTTCGATCCGGAGACACCCAGGTAGCATGATGGATTTTCTTATGCTGGAATTTAGTGATACAGATAACCATATTTCGGGCCCCGGCGAAGTCGATCAGCCTCAACCCATTTGGGGATGTTTCCTCGTGGAGGCTGAATTTACCGACCGTAGTGCAAAATATACCTTCTTTGCCCACCCTGGCGTTCAAGTCGCCAAGTACAATTTTGACGTGGTGCCGGGGGCAGCTCTCGTAGGTGCGCTCCAAGGGCTCATAGAAGGCATATTTGGTCACATCTTCCTTCTCTTCCGTCGGAGAAAATCGGTGATGTGTTGTAGAATTTCAATTTTAGGCGGATTGTGTCTTGACGTTTATCCACCAGAATGAATGAACGAATCCCACACCAAATTTGCGCACCTTTTTATGACCACAGTAGTGAATACCAGAGGGACCTACTCGCCTCAGTCCTTGCCCGTCCATCGTATTTCTTGGACGGCGGTGATGTCAGCCTTTATTTTCACGAGGACCTCAACCAGTTGGGCAGCGGCTCTTCACAATTAAGGGACCGAACATTCCACTTACATTCATTCAATTTAGTAGCTTCCAAGAAAAGGAAATATATACAAACTCATTGTACAAACAAACATCTGTGCCCAAAAGGTGACATTGTATTTATTTTGAAAATTCTTTACTTATTCTTACAAATCGATTTCATCCCCTTCAAAGTAATCCCCTCCCGATGCAATGCACCTATGCCAACGGTTCTTCTTATCTTCGAAACACTGGTTGTAGTCACTTTCCGGGATGGCCTTCAGTTCCGTCTTCGCTGCGGCTTGAATCTCTTTTATCGTATAAAAACGGTGTCCCTGGAGCGGTCTTTTAAGCTTGGTGAACAGGCAGGAGTCGCACGGCACCAGATCAGGAGAATACAGTGGTTGCGGCACGATATGGGTTGAGATTTTGGCGAAATTATCACGAATTACGAGGGCAGTATGGGATGGTGCATTATCGTGATGTAAAAACCAAGAATTGTCTTTACACAATTCCGGCCTTTTTAGGCGGATAGCGTTACGAGGCATAACACTCAAATAATATTCCTTGTTAACAGTTTGACTGGTTGGAAGGAATTCATTATGCACAACACCACGATAATCGAAGAAAACAGTCAACACGACCTTGATTTTTGAGCGACTTTGGCACGATTTTTTTGGTCTCGGCTCTCTTTTGGCACGATATTCGCTCGATTGATCGGTTGTTTCGGGGTCGTAAGCATAGATCCAACTCTCATCACCAGTTATAATGCATTTCATGGCACCCTGGTGGTCGGAAAGCATCGTTTCACACACTTCAACGCGACGCCTTTTTTTCAAAAAATTCTATGTTTTCGGTACCAGTCGAGATTTGACACGCTTGAGGCTCAAAACATCCTTCAAAATGGTATTGGCTGAGCCTTTCGATATGCCAACTTCATCAGCAAGGTCTCTATTTGTTAATCGACGATTATGCAACACCTAATCTTTGATTTGTTGAACGTGAGCTTCGTCGGTTGAGGTTGATGGCCGCCCTGGACGCTCTTCGTCTTCGACACGTTCACGGCCGGCTTGGAACTCACTATACCACTTGTAAACATTTTTTTTAAACATAGCCCCATCACCAAAGGCTTTTTGCACCATCTTCAACGTATCCGCAGCAGAAAATTGATTCCGTAAACAAAATTTATTGCAAATTCTTTGCTCGACAAATTTCGACATCGCAAACAACGAAAAACTCACTTTTAGCAGCTCACAAAACGACACGGATCTCAAACACTAATGAATATTTTGACATGATATTTGACATAAATGTGACTGACAGTACTACCAACCTTAAAAAAAAAAAAATCACCAAATCCTTCTATGCGCGCAGTTTAAATTCAAATACCCTATTTTTTGGGCACACTATTTTTGTTTATATATTTACGCTTTCTTACGCTTTTAAACTCACTAAAAGGCGGTATTAAAATAGAAAATGCTTAGCGGCTAATTTAGCGGCTACTTATTTTCAAATCATTTTCACAGCTGTTCCTTTGAAAAGTTTTGCTGTTTCGCTTTGGGAATAGTTTATTTAAAGCCTGAATGCCTTAGTTTCAAGCGAACATTACAAGAGCGGTATTCCGGTAGAAGCGGTAAAAGGGAATCGACGCTTAACAAGTTACTCACTTGCTTTACATTTCCTCTTTTTATAACTTCTTACTACGTTTCGAACTATTGTAAGAATTAAAAAGTACCATAAAGTGAATTCACTGATGCGTTGATGTTGTGATAAGTTAATGAATGCACAGAATACAATGGAAAAAATTTAAAAATTGAGCAACATTTAAGGTAATCGATAATATTTTTATTTTCAATAAGTAAGTTTTTAAATTGATAATTGAAAGAAAAGACCATTATGACTTTCAAGGTTTTCCCTAGACGCGTCCTTCAACGAAACACTACCAGTGTGACCTAGTTGAATTCTGGGCAATAGATTTCAACTTCAGAATCGTGAATTTAGAAAAAAATGTTTATTATTTAATATCTACAAACCTAGTTATGACTAAACACAAGTCTTTTTGTGAATATTGGAAAAATGGTAAATTTTTATACATCGGACAGAGACAGGACAAAGTATAACGGTATGTGTATTGCTTAGCTTACTGAAATATTCAACTTAAAAAATAAGTTTATATACGAGGTTTGACAATTAACTATTGAGACTGATTTTATTGCCGCACTTGTGGTAAACCTGTGACCTTGAAATTCCCTTTTTCTTTTTTCGGCATCCTTCCCCTCTCCATTTATATATGTGCCATTGCTCTAGCTTGTTTAGTTCGCCTGTCGCGTCAAGTTGAGTAGACGTGTGTTTGTAGTGCTCGTCAAGAAAATGGAAAAATGAAATTAAGAGCAGGATCGGATGACCGTCGCAGAAGACTGTTTGGAACAAGTAGAAAACGATCCCAAGCTGCTTGATTGATCGATGAGAGCTGGATTTTCCAATGCGACCCGGAAACCAAACGCCAAAGCAAACAATGTTTGTCTTTGCGCGCCCCTTGTCCGAAAAAAGCTCGCATGACCAAGTCGAAGGTGAAAACAATGATTATTGCCTTTTTTGACAGCCGTGGAATCGTTCACAAAGAATTCGTTCCACCGGGGAAAACTATGAATCAAGTCTACTATTTCCAAGTACTCGAAAGATTGCGAAAACGAGTCAACAGTGTGCGCCCAGACATCGTTCGTAACTGGATCCTTCATCAAGACAACGCGCCGTGCCACACCGCCCTCAGCGTGTCCCAATATTTGGCCTCTAAAGGGATCACCGTGTTGCAACAGCTCGCCTTATTCGCCCGACATGTCACCCTGTGACTGTTTTTTTGTTTCCTAAAACAAAATCGGTGGTCAAAGGAACCCATTTTGAGTCGATTACGGACATCCAGGCGGCCGTGACGAGGGTACTCGCGGACATCCCAGTCGAAGCGTTCCAAAAATGTTACGAAGCATGGAAAACGCGCTGGAATCGCTGTATAGCTGCCCAAGGGGACTACTTTGAAGGGGATGGCAGAGTTGTAGAATAATCTTCAAATATACGGGTTTAATGGAATCAGTCTCATTACTTAATTGTCATACCTCGTATCTTTTAAGTTTTGTTTGAATGCTTGTATTTCCATAGCGATCTAGCTGCCCTATTCCAAATATCATTAATTTTACATGGCCGGTAGTTACACAATCTATGTCATGCAACCTGATGCAGAAATAAGAAAAATATAAAGCAAACAAAATAAAAAGTAACAAAATAATACGTTGGCAAACAAATGTCAAGGCGTAGCTTGTTAAGACGATTGACGCTTTCTAACAAAACAATGGATGGGTGTAATAGAGTGTCGGCATTTCACACCGACAAAAGCTAAAGTGTTAAAGCTAGTCGGCAATCTATATAAACAATGTGGAAAACTGGAAACGCATATAAAAGCATATCGTCTAGGCAGTTTTCGCTTTTTTCGACCTTCTAACTATATATAACCCTTTAGATAATCCACTTAGGTTATAAAAATCAATGCGCGAAAATTTCATCTATTAGTAGCGTAGCAATACATATTTGTATTTCAAGCTACGCTTGGGTACAGTACTGGTAAATTTTCTATAAGTAAGTTCTCAATTCGAAGAATTTGCTACGAAAAATCAGAATAAGACGTCATAGTTTGTGATTGTCAAAAGAACAATGGAGAACAGGCAAACAACAACTATCGACAGCTAGTTGACCTTTAGGTGGCAGGCAACATGCACCAAGGCAAATAGACGGTATGCGAGGTATACACTAAAAATAACACTTCTTAGAGCACAACCTAAAATGTCAAAAAAAAAGATAAGGTGGCACTGTTTGATATTTGTTTTTTCATCGTGACATTCTTCGTCAAGCCATAGCTCCAATGTATGGTATAATGTCTGTAAAAGAATTTAATCACAATTTGAGTTTTTTGAAGTCAATAGAGGCTCCTGAAAAAGCGTTCCGAAAGTCCCTGAAGTTGCTTTACAGGAACTAAACCTCCATTTGCGCAATTTTACCGAATAATTATCTTATTATTATTTGATGACGACGTAGACCAAGATATTAAAATTAAAGTAGGTGAAAATTTACCCAACGAAAATCTGTCAAGAGTTGAATGTATGGCCAAATAACATTTTTTTCAAGATGTCGAAAAAAAAATTTTGTTGAGGGCAGTCAACGAAAACAATGAAAAAAAAACAAGAAAAAACGTTAACTTCGGTTGCACCGAAGCTAAATACACTTCACAGGTGCATTTCTGTTAGTAACTATTTGTTCAGTTTGTATGGAAGCTATATGCTATAGTCAACCGATCTGAAGAATTTCTTCGGAGATTACATTGTTGCCTTAGGAAATAATATATACCAAATTTCGTGAATATATCTTGTCAAATGTGAAAGTTGTCCATACAAGAACTTGATTCCGATCGTTCAGTTTGTTTGGCAGCTATATGCTATAGTCAACCGATCTGAACAATTTCTTCGGAGATTACATTTTTGCCTTAGAAAATAATATATACCAAATTTCGTGAATATATCTTGTCAAATGTGAAAGTTGTCCATACAAGAACTTGATTCAGATCGTTCAGTTTTTATGGCAGCTATATGCTATAGTCAACCGATCTGAACAATTTCTTCGGAGATTACATTGTTGCCTTAGGAAATAATATATACCAAATTTCGTGAATATATCTTGTCAAATGTGAAAGTTGTCCATACAAGAACTTGATTCCGATCGTTCAGTTTGTTTGGCAGCTATATGCTATAGTCAACCGATCTGAACAATTTCTTCGGAGATTACATTTTTGCCTTAGAAAATAATATATACCAAATTTCGTGAATATATCTTGTCAAATGTGAAAGTTGTCCATACAAGAACTTGATTCCGATCGTTCAGTTTGTATGGCAGCTATATGCTGTAGTTGCCGATCTGAACAATTTCTTCGGAGATTACTTTTTTGTCTTAGAAAATAATCTCTACCAAATTTCGTGAATATATCTGATCAAACGTGAATGTTTTCCATACAAGCATTTGATTCCGATCGTTCAGTTTGTATGGCAGCTATATGTTATAGTGGTCCGATATCGGCCGTTCCGACAAATGTGCAGCTTCTTGAAGAGAAAATGACGTTTGCAAAGTTTCAAAACGATATCTTAAAAACTGAGGGACTAGTTCGTATATATACAGACAGACGGACAGACGGACAGACAGACGGACATGGCTAAATCGACTCAGCTCGACATACTGATCATTTATATATATACTTTATAGGGTCTCCGACGATTCCTTCTGGGTGTTACAAACTTCGTGACAAGTTCAGGGTATAAAAATAATGCAGGAATTCCATGTTTTCATTACCGTTGAAAAAGAGCGAAACCAATTTTTATTACACTACATACAAAAAGCATTTGTTGAGAATGTAAAAAAACTAAATAAAAATTAAGAATACTACTTTGATGAGAATATTAAATAGTGATAACTTTTGGGTATATAAATTTGTTTTTAACTAGATAAACTCGAGTTTCTGACAACTTTCTTTATTTGCTCGGTACAAAAAATAATGTATATTATTAGTTAGTTATCAAAGCGGAAGCCAATCTAATCTAATACTCTATTTTAATTATGTAGGAAGAATCTGCTTTTAAATGCATAATTTAGGGACAAATTAGAATGAACGCTCTAATGTTTAGTTAATTCCGTCGAAAATGTTACTCATACGCACCGGTGATCATCATCTACACGTTAGCAATTTCTAACAAGATATGCTGCGTATATAAAAGCGCACATACCGTTGCTAGACTGTTTTTATGCATACAAAACCGCTCACGCATTTGGTGCTATCAAAGAGCATACAATGCTATGCAAATTAACATTTCACTATTTAAACTTCTACTGTGTTTGCTTATATGTGTGGGGGCACTTATAAATATGTAAATAGTGAGTTTATCTTTCGAATTTAAAGTTAATTAAATGTGTTTGCTTCTGCTCTGTGCATGTTAAATGCATAATTCGGTCATAAAAATTACAACAATTTTGGTTGCTATTTTCTTACTGTCAGTTGCAATGAAATTTAAATATAAAACCAATGTGAAGAAAATACTATTGTGTTAATAAAATAAGAAAAGAATGGTGCATATTTAATTATGAATCGCAAATCAAGTAAAATTTTGTATCATTAATATAAAACAAACTTCATGCTTTATGCCTATTTCGGTAGATATCTAGGAAGAACGACTATATGAGAATGCACCTTTTTAAATGAAAAATAATATAGAATAAGGATATTTAATAAAATGTTTCATTTTCCAAATTCTATTCGAGTCGTAAGTTAGTATTATTGAGTGAATCTGACTATAATAGATTTAATTACTTCTTACGCTATTAAGAGAACCAGAAAAATAGTGTTAATATTATTATATACAAGAAACACATTATCTCTGAAATTATATTTCCGCATAACTAGATCCTATTAAAAAATGCACTTAAGGTGTTACTGAATCAAAGCTGTTACTAGTTTCCACAATTTGGTTGCACGACTGATTATTTAATTAATACAATATATGTTTTATTACCTCCACTGATATTGAAACTGATAAACAAAGACATTGTAGCCAAAAAAAATCGAATGGCGAGCTGAGTTCCCACAAGGTAATCTTCCTCAACCTCAGTGCACTTGTGCCACTTTTCAAAACCACTTGCCACTGGAATTCTCTGTACCGATTTCATCTTTATATCTTAATTTAGTTCATAGTTATGGCACATTGTAGGTTCGGTTAATGGCGATTTGTGGGCGTGGCAGTGCTCCGATCTAAGAACTCGAAATTTTTTTTTATTAAGGGGTTAGGGGTAGTTAGAATTTTCAAAAAATTATTTTTTTGCATTTTCGTTAAGTGTAATATCTTCGAAATATTCTCTGAAAATTTCACGTTGATCCGATAATTAGTTTTTGAGTTATTCATACAAATAACAAAGAGAGCTCGGGCACTTCAAAGCAAAAACGCAATCTTTGAACGCATTTTTCTCAAAACTATGTTTTTTGAACTGGTGACAACTGTAACTCGAAACCCGCTCAGTAATTTTAATGAAATTTTTACAGCTTTTAGAATACATAATAAACTCGGGCCTGATCGATGGATTTTTTTTCAAAAATTCCGATTTTTAAGACCAAACAAGTGTTGATTTTTTCCCAAAAATTCAGGAAAATAATTCCTGAGGCCGCCATTTTGAAATTTTCGTGACTTCAAGTCAACACATTCTATAATAATGCCATATTACTACTTTTGAAAAATTACATGATTTAATAGCAAAAAAAACTATTGAGAATTCTGATTTTTTCATGCCTCTGACTACCCCTAACCCCTAAAGGGACCTACACCCCAAGTTTCGTCGAGTTATCTCAATTTTTACTCAAGTTAGAGCTTGCACGGATGGACGGGTCAGTAAACCGAACCATTTATATCTATATAAGTCAATATTTATCTCGCTTAGTTTTAGGGGATACGTGCAACCGTTAAGTGAACAAAACTACACTACTCTGTAACAACTGATTTCAAGATTATAAAAAAATCAGTAAAAACTCCGACTGTTAGTCGTCGATTTCACCAATTTCTTTACCAATCAAAAACATTTACTCGCGACAAACAATTATCACCGAAAGCCTTTTCCAACATTCTGAATATTTTCAAGCAACAGAAATTTAATTCCCCACACAACATTTATTGCAACTTCTTTGTTGAATGATTTAACTCATTATAAAAGTCTCCGAACGTACTTTACGTACTTCAGAAAGATCTCTCTAATAATTATTATGGCGTGATATTTGGCACTGATGTCACTCACGGTTTGCTAGGAATAAAATATTTCAACAAATGAGTTTTTGCGCAAAATTTACTGTTACTGTTTTCTGCCAATAGTATTATTGCAAATTAATATTGATCAATTCATCAATCAAGTAATCAATTCTATAGTTAAACATCTGATAACAATAAAGTATCACCTCGAGTTCACAAATTCCACCAGACGAGGCGTCAGTATGATGCAACACTTTCGTGGCGACAAGCAAAGTGGAAAATGGCAATTAGTTTATTAGGAGTTTGACAGCTTTTTCCATTGAGTTTTCAATACCACATACAAGGAGGCAGGTGCAAAAGTTTATATCGTATGCTTTATAGTTATACAAATATGTTATTTCTATATGATGCCAAAAAGAGAACTAAACCGCGAACATTTTCGATTGATTATTTTTTAGTACGTTCGATGTGAATTAACTCAGCTGCAGTGCACCGCTAGGAAAAAATTGGTACAAAGACATGTAATGGTATGTAGTTCTTAACTAAGAGTATTTTGAAGAACAATCATAGTACATCGTCACCTTAAAATAACGTTACAACATTTTTGGAAATTTACAGGGGAAAAAATGAAACACGATACAAAATGGAACATGAGCGAAAAAAAATTTAAATAGTGGTTAAAGCTGGGTTATATCTGATAGCAGAACTCTAAAATGTTGGACATATATCTGTACTTATACGTATGTAATTTAAAGTAGTGGACCATAATGAATTTTGAATTTGTTGATCACATGTTGTTTTGCATTTTAGGTGACGATATCAAGCTTTTCTCGAAACTATTTCTTTGCAAATGGTGAAGTAAGTAACTTTGACATTTTTTATGTGATCAACTTCAAATTTTGACAGAAGCTTGAAAATTAAATTCAGCATAGCAACATATACTTAGAGATAAATTTGCATATTAAAAACTATTTTTAATACCAGTTTATTATGAAATCATTGACCAAAAATTTAGTTTTTCTATTCAAATGCCTACAATTTGTGAAGGAATATTAATTCAAATTTCCCTCCGTACTTCTATGGGATGATATCCGCATATGGTTTCATACCCGCTACAGTGGCCATATCTCTTAAGTTTGCCACGAAGTTAGTAAAATTCAGAAGGAAAAATCGGGGACCTGTATGTAATTGGTCAGTATGACAAGCTGAATCGAATAAGCCATGTTCTCCTTTTTGCCCGTCTATCGTCCGCCTGTTTGTATACACGCAAACTAGTCTCTCAGATTTTTAGTTGTTCCGATATTTTGCACACGTTCTCCTGAAGAAGCTGCGCATTTCTCTAAATCACCGATATCGGTCGACTGCAGCATACAGCTGCCATACAAACGCTAGGAATCAAGTGCTTGTATGAATTTTTTTAACGAGATATCTTCGAAAAATTTGGCACGGGTTATTCAGATCGAATCACTTTTGCATTTAGCTGTCATACAAACAGACCGTTAAAGTTCGTGTTTTTTTTCAAATCTTTTGAACTTGTGAAGGGTTTTATGTTTCGGTGAAACCAAAGTTAATGTTTTTTCTTATTTTTATACAGCAGAAAACATATGGAAATATTTTCTAAAGCGCACATCCATATGTGTCCAAATGCGAAAAATGTGTGTCTAAGCAAATGCACATTTCATATCAATAAACTCGCTATAGCTTCAAAGATAGTTCACAGCGCGAAAAGACTGCTAACTCATAAATCACAAAACACTAAAAACTACTCTTTACAGATAGTAGCTTTAAAGTAGATACGTAAGTTTGCAACGGAAGTACCCTAACGAGTACCCCAAATACAAAGTTTGGAAAACACATTAAAGCGAACACTGCTTTTCTAACGCGCAAGGCTTTTTTTGTTAATGAATAGGAAGAGTAGACACCAAAAATTGCAGCGAGCCAGATAGAACAGACACTGCACCACTGGGATTTGTTTATGCACACCTTGTAGGGATGTACACTGTGTCTTTTTGTTCACAGGAACGCAGTTGATTACGTATACGCCATGGTACTCCCGCAAGTGCTAATAGCTAATGTGGCGAACTAAAACATCGTATTTAAAAAAAAAAAAAACTATTCTTAAATTTTTCTGGCACTTCACTAACTGTTGCTATTGGTCGTTTTTTAATGTACGTTCACTTTGACCCTTATGTTCGTACACTATTTAATTAACATTAAATTTTAAAAATACATTTAATTTTAATGGAGGCGGCGAATTTTTTGTTAAATTAATATTGCTGTGATCAAATAGTAAGATGACATTTGCATTAAAATTGTCGGGCATCAGGAAGGTAAGTAAAAATTTTTTTAGGTTGTAGGAATACCTTAAATATTTGCTAAGCTTCTATTTGTGAAAAGCTTTAATTATATCCAATTGACACGTATTTTTAAACTGTTAAAACTAAATTTTTCGATAATTAAATGGTTGTTGGCTTTGTTGAGCAGAGCAGGAAATAAGGAATGTTGCTATCCGGGGAAATTAGAAATTTGCCGAAAGCATTTTGCTTATTAAACTTTGGCGCAGAAAGGTGTTTATATGGACGGCTTTAAAGTAGTTCAGGAACGCCTAACCTAACCTAGACTAACCACATTCTGAACGACCATTAAACTTTACCGAAGAGAGCCATGTATAAACTCAAAGATTTGATGCTTAGAGGTTCCCATTTAATAATTACAGGTCGAGCTGATAGTTGATTTGGAATTAATTATTAAAGATTTTACATATTTTAAAATATAAAATTATTATTAAAAACTTCACTTTATTTTTTTTAATCAAAGAGTATATCAATTTGCAAGGAAACTTTTAATGCAATTTTTACTTTCTGTCGTTGTATTCGCTCACTTTTATATTATTTCTACATAATATAAATAAAATTTTATATTGACAATTAAATTTTTTTTTTGTTGAAATAACACACTATGGTAAGAAATGGTCATTTATTTTATATGAATTGTAAGTTCACTTATAGTCCGATAAAGACCAATATTTAAGGTTACATAAATTTAAAATAAGCTGAACTCGTTGTAAAGTCCTGAGCTTTGCCTTATCTAGCATAATCTATCCGAGCTCAAAGGTCAATGCTTTTTTTTGTTATTTTCAACAAAATAGGTAAGACTAGGTCGTTGTTTCAGCAAGCTACTTCGACATTCACGCCCTCACAGCGTTTTTAGTTCGTATTTTTTATTATTGTCTAATTAATTTAATACTTAGCTTCAATGACTAATAATTTAATCAACTTTATGTGCACAAATGGGCATTTTTATTCACGATATTCCCACAATTTCGATATGTTCGCCAAATACCGAGATATTTCAAACTCAGTCAGGAAAGAGGCGGCAATAATATGTTATTTTATACCATACTAGCGGGCCCGGTGCCTGCTTCGCACGGCAAAACAAAATAAGAAAAGAAACACACTTCTTTTTAATAAAGTTGGTTTTGTTCCCTATTATTCAACTTTTATTTCTCTGCAATTTGCTGTGCATTATCAACTGTGAAATATACACGTTGTCCATTTTCCAAATGTACTGACAAATTAATAACTGCCGGAATTCGATCAAGAATTGGGAACGATAATATTCTTCAAACTGCCTCATTGCTACTGATATACCTTCCCATTAATCGATTTAACAGAATTGCAATATTCTACATTGATATGAGCTTTGAATGCTTTTGATAGCATTGGCGAATAGGGGACAACCCACCTATTATCAACTGTAATATCTTGATTATTGACTCGTAGATTGATTGATTTGCCATAATCATCGGTTGAGCGTCGGCGATACAATGCGTAACCATCATTTCCATTAATTGTTTCGGAAATCAAATCTCTAGGATACCGCTTCGTGCATTTCCCATCTGTATTACATGGCGAATTCTTCTAATCGCAACTTCCGTTGATTGAATCGAATAAAGTTCAAACGCTCTGACATATTGATGAAAGAGTCTTCGACATTTCAAAATATGATTTTCCTGATTTGTCGTATCATAATTCTATGTGCGTAATAGTTCATAGCGCTGACATTTTTATTGACTTCACGTTCTAAAAAAACAAAAACCAATGGAAATTTAAATCATTTCATACTAATTCTTGTTAAACAAAATTGGAAGAGTATATTAAACACATCGAAATTCCCAGAACCGAAATTACCTTAAATGTCGACATGAAATTATTTTGTATTACATTCGTCGCTCCAAAGGAAGTCATTTTAAAGCACGAATTATACATTTGGATATTATCCAAAAAATGTTTCGATTGCGGCGTTGTTCCCGAAATTAATGTTACCAATGGTTCCGGTGGATATTGTAATTCGGGTAATCTTACTTTGCCACTGGCACAACAAATTCCAGGTGTTTCATTATAAAATTTCAGTGCATTAAAATGTTGGCATACTTTGTTTATTCCACCAAACACCACAAACTTATGCAAACTGTAATCAATTGCCTGATTATATCTAAATCCTGCACCATTTAAAGCAACATTAACGTAGATTTGTGTGGCACGTCTTTGAACATTTTGATTAATACTTGTCGGCCTACGATCTGAACGCGATCTTGCAACACGTTCCCTTGTATTTGCAATCTCTTGTTCTCGCTGTTCTTGCGATCGATTTTCCCTTTCGTTTGATCTATTTTGGATTCTACGCGACCGGCGTCCAATGTCAGCTCTTGCTCTTCGTGGCATTTTTAGAAGAAACTAAACTAAAGATAATAAAGAACTTCAGTAATAAATTGATGAAATCCAGCAAATTCTGGACTCAAAAAGCACCAAAAAGTCACGAAAAGACACGAAAATTGTTAAAAATATGCTGAAAATGTGTCAAAATTCAATTAAAAATTGGCCTCAAAATCGAAATAGTTTTTGTTTTACCGTTCGGAAGCGAAAATGAAACGTTCGAGATCGTGTGCACTCGAAAAGCACCCTAAAGTGACGAATAGACACGAAAATCTGCTGAAAATGTGACAAAATTCAATTAAAAATTGGCCAAAAAATCCAAGTAATTTTTAGCTTACTGATCGGACATTAAACAAAAAAAATTCACTAAATTTTTTAATTTTTTTCACAAATTACCAAATTTAAGATTATGTCACAAAATCATGTGATGCACTTGTAACAATCAGAACACTTGTTTAGCAAAACAATCGATTTTTATCTCATTAATCATTTTTTTTTTTTTTTTTTTTAAACAAAATATTCAAATTTAAACGATGATTACAACGAAAATTAATTTAGTTTTATCAAAATACTCACCAAAAAATGCGAAGAAATTAATATTTTCAAAAATCGATTATGATAAGATCAATCAACAATGACGTCCAAAGAGAAAAGAGAAATGATAACAAATTGCTATTTGCATCACTCCGTGCAATGCTCTCCAATACACAAACGACCAAAATGTATTCAATACTAATGAATGCTGTATGCGGTACAAAAAATGCCTGCGGTAAAAACACACTCACTTCACATACGCACCGCACACACATGCGTTATCGGATTTCAACCAAACTTCATGTAAACCATATGTGGGCCACTGCCTACGTAGTGTATAAGTTTGGTTGAAATCGCACTACGTGTTTATGATTAGTTCGGCGACGTACATATACGGACTTATTTTTATATACATATATATATATCCTTTGAGCATATTCATAAACTTTCTGTTGTGAAATATATCTTTTTCGTAAAGAAATATTATAAGTTATTTTGTATACTTTTATTGATTGAAAAATTGTGTTTGAATTAGGGAGCTCACAACGTGGCATAACGCGTCGTAAAATCATAATAGCAAGAATTTTTATACTTGCACTTTAAAAAAAATGCTGTCTGTAATCTACCAAATGGATTTTTGTATGTACAAAAATGAGTTTGCAATTATTAACGCTATGTTTTCGATTCGTTACAACTTATAACTTTATTAGACTTAAACCTTTTTTTAATTTTTTTGTTCGAGAATTTATAAATATGCTTACTATTTATTTGTTATTTAATTTGTGCAATTTAATAACAACACCACAATCAACAATCATTATTTTACTGTACTTTAAATACACTAATTAGTTACATTTTTTATTATCATGTATATTTAATATTCTAATTTTTACATATTATTTAAAAGATTTTTTTCACTTTGTCCTAAAATGTACGTTTTTAGACACTTCAAAGAAAGTTTCTTTATAAAGCAGTTCTTAGTTGTAACTGTAAGATGTCTTTATATAATTATAATTCAAATCTCGCTTTCACTTGCTTATAAGGGTATCTCGTTTTTAGATTTCATCAGAAGTTGTATGCTCCACAAAAAAGTCTCTTACGTACACCTAACAATAATAAATCAAACACTCTCTAGTGTTGTAGAAAATTTACCATTCTAAATTTTTTTATATATTATTTTATTAAATTAAGTTACATTAATTATTTTATTTTATTTGGTTTTATTTATAATTTTATTTTATTTTTCGAAAAGTATCACCCTTTAATTAGTTTTTTCGAGTTATTTACTTTTGTTTTTTTTAACACTTTTTCTTTATTTGTAATTATAATTGTGGAGAAAAATGTGGCAAAAATTTTAAATGAATTTCATTTAATGAACAGAAAATAACAGCGCAATAGGTGGTGGTGATGTATAAGATTCTATTTCAAGTTGTTTCAACAAGTTGTGAGTCCCCTAAGTATGTCTTATACTTTGACTAGTAAATTTAAACTAATTGTATCTTGGTATTATAAGCAAAATATTATATAATTATAATTGCATATATCGAAAATATTTGTTTATATACTTTTTTCAATTTCTGATGGAAAATTTCCTTTTTTACTTTCAAGGTTCTTGCTCTTTTATTTAACATGCAATTTAAATTATTTTATAAATATTTGGTTTTCATTGCATCAAGGTGTTTTATTTTAATGAACTTATAATATAATCAGATCTTTAACTTTTTAAATATATATATATATATATATGTTGTTTATACAAAGTGCGTTCCAAATTAAACAAGACCTTAAAAAAAAAGAACAAATGATTTTTTCGGCAAACTCAATTTATATTATTCGAAATAGTCTCCTTCTGCTGCAATACAGCTTTTTGCACGGTCCAAAAGCATGTCGAACAAAAGTTTATCTCGTTGGCCGGTATCGCCGCACGCATGCTGGTGCAAGCCTTTTAAATGGCCTCTACGTCTGCATAACACTTTCCTTTTATGGGCAAATGCATTGTTCCGAAAACGAAGAAGTCGTTCGTTTCCATATCAGGTGAATACGGGAGTAGTTAATAGTTGAAACGTGATTTTTGGTCAGATAATCGGTCACAAGCGTCGATCGATCTGAGCAATTTTTGGTCGTCAGTTCTTTTATGCCTTTCGTAAGCCCAAATGTTCGGTCAAAATGCGATAAATCGATGTTTTTGAGATGATTTATTTCATCTCCATGAATTTCAATGATGATTTCGGCTGATTTTTTGATAAATTCACGCACGTTCGATGGAATTTTCGGTGATCACGGATCTTGATTGGCCCATATGTTGATCGTCATTTATGTCTTCACGACTACTTTGAAAACGTTGAGACCACTTGTGCACTCTGCTACGGGATAGGCAATCATCGCCATAAATTTGTTTCATCAATGGAAACGTTTTGGTAAAAGTTTTGTCAATTTTAAAACAAAATTTAGTGTTGGCTCTTTGTTCGAAGCTCATTTTCGCACCGATAACACACACATACTGACACTTAAAACGTAATAACTTTATTTCGAATCAATGAAATGTCATTAAATTCTCACTGGACAATCGATAAGGGCAGCAGATTCTAGCGCATCAGTCGGCATATGCTATATGTAGATGGCGCCATCAGGGGGCGCTAGATTCAAAAAGTCCTATTGGAGAAAGCAGAACTAACGGCGCGGGTGTTGAGGTATCAATATCATCGGCATACGCCAGCAGCAGTACGCTCTTATAAAAGATTGTACGTGTTCGATTAAGTTCTGCAGCTCGAATTTTTTTTTCCAGCAGCAGATTGAAGAAGTCGCACGTAGGGAGTCGCCTTGTCTGAAACCTCGTTTGGGATCGAACGGCTCGGAGAGGTCCTTCCCGATCCTGACGGAGCTTTCGGTGCTGCTCAACGTCAGTTTACACATCCGTATTAGTTTTTCGGGGATACCAAATTCAGATATCGCGGCATAAAGTCAGCTCCTTTTCGTGCTGTCGAAAGCAGCTTGAAATCGACGAAGAGGTGGTGTGTGTCGATACACTTTTCACGGATCGTTTTCAAGATTTGGTCCATTGTGAATATCTGATCAGTTGCTGATTTTTCAGGTCTAAATTCGCACTTATAAGATCCAATCAGTTGGTTACGGTAGACTTTAATCTTTTACATAATACGCTCGATAGAACTTTATGCGCGATATTGAGGAGGCTTAACCCATGGTAGTGGGCGCAGATTCTGGGGTCTCCTTTCTGTGGATTGAATAGAGTGCACTTAAATTTCAATCGTCGGACATGCTTTCGTACGACCAATAAGCTAACGGATCGTCCGCTTCATCGGTGTTGATTGCTGAACCGGGTTCACCATCTCCTTTTGTTATGTTTTCACTGACATTCAAAAGGCTGAGGAAGTGTTCCGCCATTCGAGGTTTGATTAGTGAAGAAAAATATTGAAAGAAGAGAAAGCTATTTATTTTAGAACAAATTTATTTTCTTGAAATAACATTAATAAAATTTTCCACATAAACAGTTATTGAGTATATTTAATTATACTTATTAATAAGGAATAAGAAAATACATAATCGTACAGTATTTTGACATTTCTTAGAAACCTGTATGCTTTACTACTAATAGTCAACAATAATTTTCTTATACACTGCATTTATCAGGTTTCATTGAACCATTTCATTCGGTCATTCCTGCATTCGTCTAGATATTTGTCCATCCGATTCAAGAGACATTTTTATGATTAAAAATTCATATTTGTATGTGAAAGTGTGTGTATTCGTTCGCCACTTTGAGCCCATAAACTTCAAAATGGTTTATTGCAACAGCACTGTGCAGCTTACTAGCTTCTATTCTTTTCCAACATGTTGCATCATTTACTATTGCGGTGCTTCCAATAAAAGAACAGTACAATAACTCTTCCATTTTTGTCATACAATTTTTGTTATTTGCTTCGTCACTTTGTGACTTTAATCAAATGTTGTAGCTTCTTTTTTTTGCTCTTCTCTCTTTGTACCACATGCTATTTATGACGTTTATGACATACTATATATATACTTTCAATGTATTTTTTTCTGAACAATAAATTGAACACATACACATACTATACATCTACAAGGTGCTTTCCACAGTAAACAGGACTTCAAAAAAACCGAACAAATTACTTTTTCGGCAAAATCAATAAAATATTAAAATATTAAAAAAAGTCTGCTTCTGCTTCAATACAGCTTTTTGCACGGTCCAAAAGCATGTCGAACGAGTGTTTGAGCTCGTTGAGCGGATGGCCGCCAATACGAGTAAGCGCATGTAAGCATGTACAGTAGGGTGGGTCAAAAAAAAATAATTTTTAATTTAACTTGGTTATAGAACACCCAAGACACTCCAAGTAGTAGCTCTTATTTAAATATAACTCGAACTCTACATTTGTCGTATTGTCAGATATAAAAGATCAAATCTATTCCAACCGCTGGAAAAAATATATCGTTTCAAATATTTTTTATCAAAGTTTAATAATTGTAAGACTCGTTTTCTTTAAAATTATGCAGTGAACAAATCGTTATAAGTCGGAAATATCCTGGTTATGTAGGAAATATACTGCTCACCAAAAATGGTCTCGTATAATTTTCAATTAAGTTATTACGAAATATTCAGCGTCGAATATCATTACGTGTAATACATATGTCTTCTTCTTTACTGGCACAGAGATCGCTTACGCAGTTATAGCCGAGTTAACAACAGCGTGTCAGTCGTTTCTTCTATTTGAAAGGTGGCACCAATAAGGGATTCCAAGCGAAGCCAGGTTTTACTCCACCTCGTCCTTCCAACGAAGTGGGGGTCGAATGCGATATTTGCCATGACCAACGCGCAAAGGACCATAAACTTTTCACAGAACCTTTCTCTCGATAACTCGTAACCCTCTGCAGTATACAGTAGGACGGGATTAATGAGTGACTTATAGAGTTTTGTTTTTGTTCGTCGAGAGTGGACTTTACTTCTCAATTGCCTACTTAGTCAGAAGTAACACCTGTTGGCAAGAGCTATCCTGCGTTGTATTCCGAATTGTTGTTGGTGCTGATTCTGATGCTGGCTCCAAGATAGACGAAATTATCTACAACTTCGAAGTTATGACTGTCAACAGTGAGGTGAGTGTCTAGTCGCGAGTGCGACGACTGTTTGTTTGATGACAGGAGATATTTCGTCTTGCCCTCGTTCACTGCCAGACCCGTTTGCTTCGCTTCCTTATCCATTCTGAAGAAAGCAGAACTAACGCCAGGACTGTTGAGGCTAATGATGTCAATATCATCGGCATAGGCCAGCAGCTGCATACTCTTTTAGAAGATTGTTGCTTCTCGGTTTAGTTCTGCAGTTCGAATTATTTTCTACAGAAGAAGGTTGACGAATTTACACGAAAAAGGGTCGCCTTGTCTGAAACCTCGTTTGGTATCGAACGGCTCTGAGAGGTCCTTCCCGATCCTGACGGAGCTTTTCGTGTTGCTCAACCAAACCAACCGTGTTGC
>JBAWJQ010002943.1:0-211263 GCA_037783105.1 Bactrocera zonata
TGGTCAGCGCCGGCGCTGCTTTGTTATAGAAGTCTTTCAGGAATACAATTCAAGCAACAATACAAAGTATTGCATGGTATTCTTGAGTAAATCTTCTACACACTACCGGCAGTTATAGTGCAGTAGAAGACAAGAAAAAGGGCACAGAAAAATCGAAAAGAAAGCAATATACAATCAAAGAAAGCAAAAGCAAACAGAGTCGTGCCAACTGGGTGGAATAAAGTGTAAAACCACCCTCATATGTTATGTGCACATATACAATTTATGCACCGGTAAAAATTTCACTCTTAAAAGGCTTCAGTGAAGTGCAATTACTCGACGCTACCAACGCATTTACTAGAAGAACTAGGGTCCTATACCTTTTGTGGGTGGAAATGCTTTAGGGTGCGACATTTTTAATGAGAAAAAATCTTTGTTTGTCTATTATATCTAATTTGTTGACCATCTTAAACTTAAACTCAAATATGTATATTTACAACTCAGTAGAAAGCGTTGAGCTCTCGTTGAATAAAAAGTCGTACACAACTAAAACCGACAGATATCAAATTGGTTGGAATGTATTTAAGCTTGTATAATAAAATAATGTTGGTCAAAAATACCCATACTGGATGACTCCGAGATGTGTAAAACAAATGTCACTCATTATACCCTGAACAGGGTTATTAAGTTTGCTACGAAATTTGTAACGCCCAGAAGGAAACGTTGGAGACCCTTTCGTTGGAGAACCAAGAAGCTGTTCATTTGTAGGAGTCGTCAGTATCGGACTACTATAGCATACATATAGCTGCCATACAAATTGAACGATCAAACCTATGTTCTTGTACGAAAACTCTTTTTATTTGACAACAGATCCTCACAAAATTTGCCAGATAACCTTGTTCAAGGCAACACTACAACACTTGAGGCAATTTTTCAGAATCGGCCACTATATCAAATAGCTATTACACAAACTGAGCGATCAAATTTTAGTTCTTGTATGTGGACTTATTTATTTGTGACTGATTTCATGTCTTCGGTACAAGCGAAGTTAACGTTTTTTGTTTTCCTTAACACAGTATCTCTTTTAAAAGAGACGGCGCAAGTTGCTTAAAAATGTTTATTCAATAGGAAATTAATCTATTATTTAATTATAATAACTTATTATTTGTTTCACCAGAGCTGAATTATTGAAGACACATAAGCTCCAACAATAGTGCTCAGGTAAAATGAGAATTGGAAAGTAAAAAAAGGGCCACCCTAATGTGCATGTGTAATCGGTATGCATATGCATGTTGCATATGTTGCAAGGGCGTTGACGAAAATGACGATAGCTTAATCCACATGCGTGCTGCTGCTGTACACACATACGTATACGCTGACATAGCAAGAATTTTTACTCCATGCCTCAATAAATATGTGACCGGAAAAACAAAACGAAGAGTCGAGGAAATAAGTAATGAGTAAAAGCATAAAAATCGATAAATGTAGTAGAAATACATATATGTATGTACATATGAGAATGTAAGCATGGGAGCACAACAAGGATGAGTTGGTAAGGCTTGCGGCGGCAAAAGCGAGGAGCTCCGCGGGGCACCCGGAGAAGGCTGGCACTTGTATGAAATGTAGCAGTGAGATGGTATTGTGGTTCACCTTAATATTTATGGCTCTGCAGGGGAAAAAATCATTGCAATTTTTTCGCCATTACACAAACAACTGGGGAAAAAAGGCGACCGTGTAACAATGGATGAAATGCAAGTTGGCAGCCGAAGAACGACGCAACGAAAGTAGACAAATACACGCGCACAAATAGGACGAGACAATGAGGCAGTAGTGGTAGTAATGTGTGTGTGTGGCGAGGTCTATTGCAAGTGCGGACTAAAGGATGACTTTTCCGTTACTGCCGTCACTTCTGATGCCGCACATGAAATCGAGACTTTAGCCATCGTGCGGAGCCGTTGATGCCTGCGCAAATATCAACAATGACACTGAGGAATTAATGTGCTCATATGAATAACGACAACAAAAAGAACAACAATGCGAGGCGCAAGTGTACATTCTATATGTATGTATACTACCAGTAAAGTAAAAAAGTAAAATAAGAACTCATGCATTTTGCCAAAAGCGAAAATTTAACAACAATGGAAAAATATTGGAATCATTGCAAATAAAAGTGGCTCAGTATTGGTGATATTATAAGTGAAATGCTCATCCATTCATTCATCTATGCTTTAACATACATATGTATATGTACATTTGTATGTATGTATGAATATACGCGGATGCAGTCAGTGTAAATAAAAGTGATAGTGTTGTGCTGCTGGCTTTTCGTTTGTTCGTTAGCCAAAAATGGCGCAGCTTTCGTTTGACTGCATGTCCTTGGCCTCCACAACTGAGGCATTGAGCTGGCCTAGCTTGTGATGCTAGAAAGCGGGTAGCAACAATGCTTCGCAAATCCACGCCGACTTTTTACAATTTGTATGGAAAGTATTTTCCGGTAAACATGCATTAATGAACTCATGTTCAGTCACAGATTATTTGAATATTTTGGCTTAAAGCGCTTTTATATGAGAAAATTAAAGCATAGCATAAAACATTTATAGCATATTTTAGATTTTAATTATAATAATTAAAAATATAAAAAGTCTACATTTTTTCAATATCATTTAAATATTACTTAATGCATCAAGCACCAAAAAAAAAAAATAATGTCCAACAATATTTTCGAATACAACGAAAACTCTTTGAAATATTAAGCGATTGCACGGTTCACTTGTCAAAGAGGTGGGCGACCTAAACCTCAATTTCTATTTCTTTACTCACTCATTGTGCTCCATCGGAAGTCGATTCGAAAGAACATTCTACGAAGGTCTCGTTTGCAAGTGAAATTACTTGTCCAAACAAGCATTAGTCATAAATTGAATAAATAAGAGAGCAAAACGGAAAAAAGTAAAGTGATTTTATGAAATGTAAAAATGATTTAAGTGTATGTGAGGGAAATGCATTACAAATCGTAGAATAGTTTGCGTTTTGAATAATTGTACATAAGTTGATGCAGTGAGAGTCGGAAAGGTAGGTATGCTAATGTCAGAAAAAAAATATCCGGTGTGTTAAAAATTATGTGCCTATGTACATTTATATTTCTTATTTCATCAGGGAAAATTAAGAAAAGAAGAATATTGGGTACATTTATGCTAATGCTTGAAATGAATGGAGCTCAATACAACAGTTTTCATTATATTTACATTATTTTATATAAATTTCGGATAATAAGAGATGTGATCTAAGATATTTCGTTATGTATTTATGAGTGAGCCTAGTGTAACTGATTTTATATATATGTACATATGTACAGTGATATGATCCAAATGTTCACAGCGTTAAAACAAAGTCAGATACTTACGATTTTGTAACAGATAAATAAATTAATCAAGCCGTATATTTACCTGGAAATAAAAAAAAGGTTATTTAAAATTAATAGTTAAAAAATTATTAAAATTTTACAAAAAATATAATTTTCTTTGATTAAAAATATAAACCATCTGATCAATCAATTGTTTCGGATTAGTCCATAAACAATTTTTTCGCTATTTTGCTACATCTGTTTTTAATGTTCATGTGAATTTTGATCTTCATCTACCTACAAGTGTGTTTGGCAGCTGTTTGTTTACGACACGAAAGCTTTGTCTGGCGATCTTGAAAGTCGAAAAACGAGTTTGCTTCAAATTTTATGCCTCCATGGAATCCATGTATAAGAATGGAGGAAAATGTTGCAGACATATTTGGGGGAGTTTACTTTATCACGAACACAAGTATTTGAGAGGCACACAGCATACAGTGAAGGTTCGTGAAGTCATTGAAGTCATCCTTCATGCGAGTCGTCCATCCACCTCTGTTAGCAAGAGTTTATGAGACAGTCAAACAATGTAGCGAATGTCGCTCCGTAAATTAGTCGAAACCGAAAATCACAGAATTCGCTGAAGTCACTGCCCAGCCGAGGCTTATAACAAGGGTACGGAAAATGGATCTTTGGTTGGCTTAATGGCTCAGGAGCCTATTTTGAAGGCAATAACAAGATTTTCATCAAAACCCGTGAAAACATTTTTTTGTCAGTCCGGGTCAAATTTGATCAGATAATAAATTAAAATTTTAAATTTAAATGTTATTTATTTTTGTATGTTACTGATAGCATTGAACTATTGTTAAAAATAATCATGTTCAGTTCGCACATATGGTATAGGGCTGCCTTGCGGCAGAACCTGAGAATGAAATCAAGACCTGACTGCCAATTTAAATTAAAATACTAACGCTAGTTAAAGTGTTTTGGAGTTCGTTGGTTCGTGATGTTATGAACAGGGGAAAAGGTTACACTTATACCAACGTATTTTCCACTCCTTTATTGAGTTCATCTTTTCGGTGTTCAATACTTTATGCGTTTCTTATAACTCAGCTAAACAGCGTTAAAAGAGATTCATTCACTGTGTACAGCTACCTCCAACTTTATGATATAAACAAGCTCTTAGCAGAGACTTGATGAAAACTACTTGCTTGATATTATTAGTTCTTTGATTAAAGCAAAATCGAAAATTCAATTATAAATTACAATTACTTTCATTAAAAAATCAAACAAATCATATCATCCATTCACGTTTTTGTTTAACTCGTGCATGGAAACTTTCTTCTGTGCGCTAGCGGCGAAAAAGAAAATCAGAAGGTCAACGAATTATTATTTCTGCAAATATTGATAATGAAATCGGCAATGGCAACAATAAATAACAAGCACGAATTCGGAAAAGCATTGCGTTACTTTGTTTACACAATTTTCGCCCAATTATTCACTCGCCTTACTCAATTAAACGCACAGCAAATGAAAAGTAAGATCACAATATGTACTCGTACACGGCGCTGAAAGTCAAATAAATTTCAGGTTCACGTCCACACACACACACGCAAACACGCAATCAAAAATAAACAAATTGCATAAACAATGGCGAAATTGGCTAACTTGCCACTCGAATCGAAGGTATGAATGAAACTGGCCAACGGTCGAGATGGCGAATCGTAATCGGAAAGCATCCGACAGGTAAGCGCTCATAAAAACGAAATGCGAAACAAAGCGGCAAAATGCCAAAAATTACGCCAAACTTGTACAGCGAAAGCAGGGGCTTGTTGCCGGCTGTTATTTGTTATTTATGCTGTTGTACATACATACATACACACGTTATTGTTTTCATTGGCTCTACGGGGAAAATTATTTAGTGTGCTATAGATAAAGTCCCGCCGTTGCTCGAGCAATTGTGCAGCGAGTGAATTTTATTCATGTTTCGAGTGCTCATGCATATGTATGTACATATGTATGTTGTGGTTGATAATGAGACATCGGTGCAAACAAATTTGATTGGTTAATTAAGTGTTCAGGCGCATCATATGAGATATTAAACAAGTGTTTAATTGCTACTTTATGTGAGTGAATCAAATAACGCCTTCATAGAAAATTATTACTATGAGAAATGTGTTGGTAAACGTGGGAAAATGAGCTAAAACTTAATTAATGAATCTTATTCAAAATATTATTAATAATTTTTCTTATTCATCATCAAATTTATACTAATGTTGAAAACTGAAATTAAGTCTCTAAAATTAATGTTATTTTATGTGTCAGTAGCTTAATTCAATAATGTTAAATTAACGTAAGGAATAATAAAAAAAGTTCGTTACAACTAAAGAAGTCTCGATAAAAGCTTGGATAATCGTTATCTAAAGAAACTGAGACTATGAATGGCCGCCAAGAAGCTGTGATTTAAAACCATTATACCAATTTTTGATGGGTTATTTGAAGTCATTGGTCTTCAGCAATAAACCAGACTCTCTTTGAGCTTTAGAAGTCAATATTCGAGAGCTATTCATAGTGGTCCGATATCGGCGGATTTTAGATTTAGATGGATATCTCAAAAACTGGAAGGCTGATGGACATGGCTAAATCGACTCATACAAGGTGCCTTCCAAAGTAAACAGGGCTCAATTTATTTTATTCAGAATGGTCTCCTTCTGCTTCAATACAGCTTTTTGCACGGTCCAAAAGCATGTCGAACGAGTGTTTTAGCTCGTTGGCCGATATGGCCGCCAGTATGCAGGTGCAAGCCTTTCGAATGGCCTCTACGCCTGCAAAACGCTTTGCTTTCATGGCCAAATGCATTTTTCCGAAAGGAAGAAGTCGCACGGGTGTCATATCAGGTAAATAGAGGGAGAGATTAATGGTTAAAATGTCATTTTTGGTCAAATAATCGTCCTTCGAATGTTGGATTCTGAGCAATTTTTGGTCGTCAGTCAATTCGTACGGAACAAACCGTGCACGCACTTTTCGTAAACCCAAATGTTCGGTCATAATGCGATAAATCGATGTTTTGAAGATGTTCCATTCGCATTCCATGAATGTCAATGATGATTTGGAACCCTGGCTGAGTAAAATTCGTTTTATTTTCTTTAACCTCGGAATAGATTGTCAAAGTTATGTCTCGTTTAATAGCTTTAGATTAGACGAACCCCTTAATTGGTTTTTGTGGCATTAATCACTGTTGTATGGATATGGGCATCCACAAACGATTCAGGCCCTAAGAACGAATATCGAACGAGCCATTCATGAGACACACACATTTAAACTTCCCTAACTCGAATATCCCTAATTCCTAAACAAACTTGAGTTATGGAACGAAATTTGTATGAAATTTGCCTTTTATTGCCAATTCAAGAGTTTGAGTAATGGAGAACTTTGAGTCGAACAACTATGTAGCTAACAAAAAACAGATAGATTTGTATAATCAAACAAAAATAAAATTAGAAGCTCTATACCTTTTTAATGAGGCCTCAATCAACACAAATTATTTTGTTGATGCTTTTTCTACCAATAAAATACATAATTAATAAATAATCATATTACAGCATGGAACATTGAACTTAGAAACGAAAAATAATTAAAAATAATAACTGTTAATTAACCGTATTAAATACAAATAAATAATGCAGTTATCAAATTTTTCACAAACAAGCATGAAACTGCATACATAATTGACAGAGCGAAGTCTTTCAATCGGAATTTAATGCAACGCACGCCTTGAACTGCCGTGAACTCGATGCACGCACTAAAATGCCAAAGTAAAAGTTGTGGGTTTTCTTCCCACAACTACACGCATACTGCTCAGGCATTTCAGTGAGATTTTCCTTGTTACATATTTGTTTTCACGCTTCTTTTAACGCTTTGCTATTGTTGCAACACGCACAAATTCATTGGAAGTGTCTACGGAATCAAGCTGACTTCATAGGCGTACCTTCATACCTTCACTAGAAAGCATCGGCGTAAACAACAACAAGCACATGCATTACATGCGACGATTTGAGGATGAATGGCGGAATCGGAAAGCCGGTTGAACAGCGCCAAAGGCGGGTGGGGCGCTAAAGTTGGAACTGGAAGCCGGTGTGTGCGATTGAATGTGTGGCATGACAGTGAAACCATTAAAGAGTTTATTGAAATTGTAAACGGCATTGGAGTTTTTTCTTTCTGTTTTGTTGTTATTGTTGTTGATGAAGTTGCTCGATAAAACATTATTAGAAAACAGGAGAAACCCGATTGATACGGGCCAACTTGTGGAAAAGCATGGAAAATTGTTGCCATCAAAAATGTTGGCATTTAGCGGCGGATGGTTAATGGCAAGCAAACATGCCACTAAACCAGTTTGTCTACAGCACAAAGTTGTGAAGTCTTTCAGCTGGGGTAAGAGGTGTGTTGGCTCACGTTTGTTCTTCGAGCATACGCCCACGCTACTATGGAAGCTTTTCATTTAATTTCCTATAGATACTTCTACCTAATGAGCCTTAAAAACGCGCTTTGTTCTCTTCTGTATTTTTATGAAGGTTTCTATTAGTTTTCTTTTATAGCAAATTATAGTTAAATTCCTAAGTTTGTTTGACTAAGCAATTGAAATGTTAGCATTCCAAGAAACGTACTTTAATTGACAAATGAAAGCCCCCAACAAATAAAAAGAACACCAAAGCACAAGAGACGAAAAAGAAAAGTTTTACTTTTGCTAGCAATTTCATATATTTTATAACATTTTGCGGCAATAATTTGTAAATTCTCAGTGAAAGCATAAAAATGTGTGTAATGTATTTAAACATTTATCGTCAATTTACCTAATAAGTTGTAATTGGCTGTCAACACTTCGACAATTAAATAATGCATGTCAGCAGAGAAAATTACAAATAAAGACATATTATGTTGCATGAAAGACTTTCTCTTTTTCTTTATTTATTAAATAATGTTTACGAAAGTGGCAGGTGATGGAGCGCTTGAAGAAATAATAAATAACAGTACAGACTATTATATTGCATACATGCAAACATACTCACATCGGTACATACAAAAGCTGATAGAGATTTTTCCATTATATGGTGAACTACTGCTAAAATGTACTCGAGTCTTCTTGTTTGTATTGAAATTATTGTTAGATATTTGCTAAATTGCATGTGATGACTCAATTTCAAATGGGAAGTGGAAAATATATATAATTACTCGAATACTTTGTGAATCTCTGTTTTAACAACATCTTCAATAGAAATATTAAGGTCTGGTTTAATAGTATTTTCCTAGTATATCTCTAATATTAATTTTTAAATAAATAATATCTATAATTGGGGCCAATGAACATCCCACTACACACATTTCTATGGCGAAATGTCATCCGATCAAATTTGACCCGGACTGACAAAAAAAAATTACGTATTACAAATCTGTATTATCGCTTTCAATATAGGCTCCTTTTAGACTATCAGGCTTGTTAATAGTTAATCCAATTTTATATACAGTCGTTATAAGCCTCGGCTGGAATGGCCTTCAGTGCCTTCAGAAAACTTTTTTTATTTCGATTTCGTCGCATTTTTGGAGCGCCTTCACTACATTGTTGGATACATTCATAAACCCAAGTGTCCCACTTTACAACCTCCATTCGAAGAGTAGGACAATTCTGGCATTGATACACTTCATTCCCAAAATATTAACAAAAAAGTGTGTTGAGTTGATCCAAAAGAGATGATATCTTTCTGATAAAAACACGACACTTTAAAAACACTGTTTATTTTACTTTTTCGAAGTTATCGTCATTAACAGAGGTGAATGGCGGATGAGGCAAGTTTTCAATGAATTCACGACATTTACTGAATGCTTTGTGCCGCTCAATTACGAGTTAAGCTAGAAACTCCCGATTTAAAAATCTTTAAAACAAAATCCCATTTTTGCATTCTTTAGGGGCACTTAAACGACAGGACGATCCAACACCGTGGTCTCATCAATTCTTTCGCTTAGAATACTTGAGTTTAAATTTTTTAAAGTTTTTATATATTTTTTGGAGATTGATTCTGTGGGTGTTTTAAGCCTCTTTCCGCAAGTACTTGAAATTTGTCACTCAATCTTAGCGTCGCAGTTTAAATGGACCAGTCCGGGTTTATCATATACTTAGATCAGACTTGCACTTTTCTCCTCTCAAAAACAATTTTTCTGTTTAGTAAATTTCAATATATTTAGAATTTGTTTAAATATAAAAAAACAATAACTAGACTTAATGATCTCACAAATATGAAAACTATTGTGAAAAATACCCACGGATCCAATACATATCCAAACATCAAGGTAATAGTATATATATGTATGTAAATATATTTTTTACCATAAACTTCTTGAGAATTAATCTTCATCAGAAAAGCACTACATTCCACTTATAGTATTTATGGTAAATGTTAGCACACGCTGACGGCCTACAACGGTTATCCATTGTTACCTCCTTGAACTGAACTGTGCTTGTTTACTTTTTTCCGATAACTGTCGGCAAATTTCAAAAAAAAAAAAAATAGTTTTGGACATGTTGCAAGCTAGCAAATCTAGAACATGTAGTGAAATCACTGCAATGACTTTGTAACTGTAAAGGTACAGCATTTTTACACCAACACTTTTGCATTGGTAGAAAAGCAAAACAACACCACAAATGACAACATAAAATCTAATTAAAGGTGGTTTAAATGTCACAGCCCACACAATGTCAGACCGCAAACATTTAGTGCAACAATAAAAACAACAAACTAAGGAACATAGAAAACGAAAACACCACAATGGGTGGGGGATAGAGCTGTCACATCCCATCTAAAAGCATATTTGTATATAAACACATGTAAATGAAGAGGCACACCGACGAGGGCAGCCAGTCGCCTGTATAAAGTGTGCGCCCACAAACTAGTCCAAATGAAATGTTACACTATGTAGTGCACACATACACACACAAACATACATATATAGTATATTACCCAATAAACAATTGCGTAAATGTTTCGTAAATCTGCGCTAAAATAAACTTATCTACAAACATTTGAGTAAACTTACTTACAAATGTGAGAAATAAGTTTAATTATAAGTTTACTTATCTTATATTTGTAAGTTTAAAATAAATGCGTTGAAAAAACGTTTACTTACAAACATAAATGTAAACTTATGATGCAACATTGCAAATCAGTTTACATGTAAACACAAAAAGTAAACCAACCGTTTACCATTTCCCGTTAGTTTTTTCGCCGACTCTCTGACGACTGTTTTTCCTTTTTTGAGTGATCGCAGTTCATAATTATTGAATTTGTGAGATGTAAAGACGTGCGTTTTAAATAAAACAGTGGAAAAGTTAATAACTAAAAATAATTAATTGAAAAATTACTTACATATAAGTATTATTTAGAAGTGTTATAAATAAAATAAAATAAAAAAGGCCTTTACAATATAAAAGGGTAAGTTGCATGTTGTATTTTAAGGTGTTGTTATAATTTTTTTAACTGCTATTCGCGGAAAATTTGCCACGCATTCTAACTAAGTTTGTTTTTTGCAGGAATACTGGAAATAAGGTGCTTCCAAAACTTAAAATGTAAATAATATATGGTATTTTCATTTATTATTTCTCATTGTTGCTTTTTATATTAACATATGTTATACTTAGTTATAAAAATTGCAAATGAGTTCCTTAAAGCGCTACAGAACAGCAAAAACTTTTAGTTGCCAGTTGATGCACTTGTTGTATTCAAATGATAATGAACAGTCGCAACCTACAACCTCCGCAGCTTCACCTAATCCTTGCCCTATCCACTTCTTCCCCGCCGCGGAGGGATGAATGTGAATTTCAACTAATTGAACAAAATTTGAGTGAATCAAGTTCTGATTTCACATAATGTCCGCCAATAAATCATACACATACAACTTCCAAGAACCAATAGCCCAAATAAATACCGATGGAGTGCATTTGCAATTTGAAACATCCATCAACCAAAACGGAAATAACCACATCATAGTCGAAGAAGCAGGAACAATTAATAGCTATACACTGGATCCCGCATTTTTAGAAGGTAGTCAATATCAATTATTTATTTGAAAAATTTTTTTAATGAAAATGTTTTTTTGCAGCAATTCAAAGCACCATTGATGCAGCTGTATCCAAATCTATGGGAAGAATCGTCGAGGAGGTAAGAAGCTTGCGGCGAGATATCGCAGAGTTGAGAAATAGCAGAGACAATGTTCCATCAAAAAAGATTATGCCAGCGAAACCTTTAAACACAGTGGAGCAATTTATGGAATTGGAGAGTTTACTCCAGAAGGATGAAGAATGTGCTAAATTTTTAAGTAAATATTTATTGACTGTTTGAAAGCCAATTTTACAATTTCCTTTTTTAGAAGAAATCGGAACTTATGCAAAATATTAAATACACAGGAGCGAAATTCGTCAGAACAGCTTGGCGCTCATTGGTATCCGATGAATGTGCTCAACATTTTGCTTGGAGTGGAACGTCAGACAAAATGGCTATCCGAGGTACTTCATAATAAAACTTAATAAACTTTATATTTACATGTGTACTTATATACTTATATATATTTTTAATTTAAATTTCAGATGTCTTCTTACATGAAGTGAGGGGCAATGACACTGAATATATAAGTGGCACCAAGACGATTTTACAGTTTGCCAAAAATAAACAAAAACGGAAGCACCAAAATGCAGCAAATTAATTATTTTACCTAACTATTTTTCTATCATTTCATTTTTAAAGAATGTTTTTTAAATTTTAATTTTTAGTATAAGTTTAATTTAACTTATCAAGAATTTTTTTAATTTTTAGTATATGTACATATGTATATATAATAAATAATATTAAATGAATTAAAACTAATAAAAAAAATAATTATATATCTTTAAAAATATATCATGCGATTTATTTTACTACCATTACATAAATTCATTACAACACGTTTACAAATACATTTGAAAATAAACTTACAAGCGGTTGGATATTAATTTAATAAATGCTTACTTTTAAGTTTAAAAATAAGCGATTTTACAAGTATGTGAAAAAGTCCAAAGTAATGTAACGTTTTGGTTCTTTACAAGTCTTTTGTAATTGTTTTGTAATGAAAAACGTAAACTTTTTGTAACGAAAAGGTTTACCAGTGTAAGTTTATTTTAAGTTTATTTACAAACGCGATTGCTTACTGGGTAGTGCTCGTCTGCTGCAAATTAATGGGTAGAAGGTCTCGACTTTCCCGGTGGCTGTGGTTTTCAGTGCCCATACATACTACATACAAAGATATTTACTATCACACACTTACATACATATGTATATGTACGAATCACAACAAACAACTAAATTAACATTAACGGTAACTACCATAAAATGTTAGCATTGTTGTCATAATATTTTGCGTTCGTTTGAAACATATTTGCAAACAATCGTTTGCATAATTCCAACACTGGCATAACGGAAATGTGTAATTTTGTCAGCTTTTAAAATTTGTATGTAATTAAAAGCGGAAAATAGCAAGCTTAATGGACATTGTCAATGGAGGCTAGGCAATAAAGTTTAATGACCTTTTGGAGCAATGAAGCATTTGCTCATGAGAGAAAATTTACGAAACTGGAGGTGGTAAGATTGTTCTCGTGTTCAGCCCCCAAAATTCGTTACAATTACAAATACAATATTTTTGCAAGTTTTTTTGAATACATTTCCTCCAATATCTTAGATCTTAAAGTAAGTTGATTTAAATTTACATAGGAAGCATGCGGTAAATGTTATAACTTTCAAACCAGAACGTTATTCAAATTAATAAACCAGCTTGACAAAGGAATGGATCAAAAACAACAGTTGGGTAGAAATTGCAAAAGAGATGCTTGGCATCTGGAGACGTGAGTTTTTGAATAAAAAGTCGAAACTTATCAACAATCTAGCGAATGGCGCTCCAAAAAACCGAAACCCAAGAAACGTTGACATGCTTGCATTCGCTCAATAGGAGCTTTCTATTTTGGCGGCGATATTAAAATACGTAAAATCCAGTTCTTTTGTCAGTCCGGGTCAAATTTGATCACACATTTCCGAAATTTTTTTTCTGTTAGCAAGTTCAGCTGGCAAAAATTTATTCAGCAAAAACATTTTAGATGTTTCAAGCCGAAAAGAAGAATATGTTAACCGTTAGTAAGTACAATTTGTAAGATAAAGCTCTAAAATGTAGAACAATCTGTTCGATTTTAAAAGATGCATACAAAATCTAAATAACTGCCTGTTACCAGCTACCAGTCGTGCTAATTTGTAAAATTTATTATAACTGTAATGGTTTACAAGCAATGAAGATTGATTCAATGGCGAATGGGAAAACCAGATGGCAAGAGAATCTTGAACGAACGAGGAACAGCATAAGCGCAATTATAAAACCAAAAACTATTGACATTTTCCCCAAATTATCTACGAAAATAAATTTATTTTCTTTTCAAAATTAGCCGCCGGGAAACATGTTGGAACATGTTTTATTTCCCATAATACAATCCATCGTATGCAGTTCCAGATTCAGCAATACAACAAATAACAAATAATTGAGTGCAATTACCACCAGCCGAGTCGTGACAAGAGGAAGTGACGAAACGAAAGCAATTGTGGGTGCCGCAAAGCGAGACAATAAAATGGAGAGAGATTTTTAGAGATACTTGCAAACTATATACACACATATACATATACATTTATACATACAAATGTATTTACATTGATAGCGTTGTATGCTTTTGTATGTGTAGAAATTTGAAACCAAATACAATTTCCAGATTTGCGATTCTCATGCGAGGAATTTCTGCTACTAATATAATATGTAGATCTTGCCTTCACTTGGTCTATTATTACACGAGGCGACAAAAGTTGCTAATTCTCGGGCGATTCTCTTTTGCTGTCGCCCATTACCTTCACACGAGCAACTTGTGTTGCGCAACTCTGTTCGAGTTTTTTTCTCATTCTCTTTCGCTTTACTTTAACCCATTGTCTACTCTTTACTTTAACCCATTGTTGTTTCTTTTTCCTTATAGGTATTTGGGCCGCTCTATCACATATATTAATCAGTTCTGTCAATTAAGAAATACATTTTATTTATAATTCAAAATTAAAACAAAGATTATATGACAGACTTTCACATATATCACCCTTTTCACTATCGTCTGAATCAACTTGTATGGCTTTCTCCATACATTTCACAATATCTTTAATTAATTCGATTTTTTTGTCATACTCCATTTTCTAAAATATTTATATTATATTATGTATATCTGTATACATATTTGCAAATTACTTACCAAAAGATGAAATTAAATTTTTTAAATATATTCAAAATATTAATTTCAAAAAATGTACGTAAATGCAACTATGTACTACGAAAGAACGAACACGAATGCCGAAAAACGTCGCAGCGAACTGTTACGAATAAGAACACAAAGCGAGTTGCTGAACACTGGAAACTCGGCGCGATTCTCCTCTCCTCGTCGCCCCCTCGCCTATAAACCAAGAGTTGCCGCAACTAAAGTTGCCGTGTGTGATAAGGGTCTAAGGTACATAAATATGGAAATATATATACATACACGTAAATGGTGCACTGTGGAATTATTTAATAAATTTTAGTACTTATTTGAATGAAATATGTGAACAGAAAGTTCAAGGCTATTATACATATACATACATATGTATGTATATATATTTAAATATATTTAGAAGAAGTTTTTATTAAGTTATTTATATTTGACAAATATGTAAATTTTATAAACTGCAATTACTATTATTATTATCTATTTAAAATCTAAAATTATTGAGTTCGCTCTAAAAATATTTTATCTTCATTTTGCTTAGATATAATAAGCACCTAAGCTCGATTTTTATGAACATTGCATAATTGCCTTTAATATCAGATTGATATTTTTAGCTGCCATATGCTAGGCCCCTCAAGTGACATTGACAATCTGTATAAACATACATATAAAAATATACTCCGTTAACTTCAAACAAACATACACTTTTTACACACATACATACATGTTCATATACATATGTATGCATGATTGCATATAAAAAATTATAAACTTGTAAGCATGCAACCTGATCACCATCAATAGACCAACGACCGTGCAAACCCGTTCCAGCCATCGCCAGCGTGTAGCTCAGCCATTGCAGCAAGTCTTGAGCTGGCTCATTCATTTGCTTATAGGTATACTTCGGCCGGTGGTCAACAGGCTATCAAAGTAATTATACGCCTGAGTAAATTGCAAATAAATAAAAATCAAACACAAAATAATTCAAAATAGCAAAAAGTGACTTAAATAATATAAAAATACAAGCGAAATAAAAATGTGGCTGTAGCAGCGAACAACAACTCGTCTTTAAATAGCATAGCAGGCAATTTGCAGTTTTTCTTTAGCCATATGCCTGTATGCAGACGGAGGTGTGCGTAGTCAATAAAAATAATACTCTTTGCATTTTCCACAGATTCAAAATAAAATAACTTTAGTTGACGGTGTCGCGTGTGGAGTTGTCAGCGTAGACATGTCGAGTTGCTTTGGGTCTTGGTTGCAGCCAGTCGTCGCATAGACCATAGCTTCATTTGCAACAAGTGAAGACTTATGAGTCATACAAATTTGTTTTGAATGCCAAAAATGCAAACTTTCTTGTGAAAAAATACTATTAAGCGAAAAGATAATTTCAACTGGTCGAAGAGATGAATAGATGAATGAGGTGGGGATTCTATATGACAGCTGAAACATAGTTTTCGCAAATCAATTTGTTAACATTTGGATGAATTTTGTTTTCAGTAGAACGTAAGCCCAGCCACTCGATTTTTATCACAGTCCACAAGCAAGTTATTTGAAAACTGTGAAAACTTTTATAGGTTAAGATAGGTTAATCTGGTAAGACAATAAGCCCCGCATAGACCAGTTTTGTCTTTTGCGATATTAGATGGCCTTCAGCTTTAAATATACTGAAGTGGTCCGGCAACTTAAAAGGTTGCCTTATGCCAAACTCTGGATAGTATACTCCAGCACCAACTCCATCGTCCATTTTCGAACCATCCATATAGATGTTTACTGTGTTGCGCGTAGCTAATATACTTTTGTGCCAGCATCTTTTCCTATGTCAACTTTGAACCTTCAATCACAGTTGAAAAGTGGGGCCATACAGTCGATTTTCGCCCAAACGCCATTCACTGATCTGCGCCCTAAGGTTTTACATGTAAATTCTTATATATTATCGAAGAGGTCTATAGTTGGTGGATTTAGTACCAGTTCAAGAGCCGCCTTTGGAGTTATTCTTAAATATCTTATAAAAAAATTACATTTTTAATGATAAAATAATGCATTTTTAACAATCTATTGGGAAAAGGATGGATTGGTCTGTCGAAACCAATTTTTGAATACCAGAAAATATTCATTTATGGGATCCTGAGCAGAAAGAATCCTAAAAGTTATATATAATTGAGTCATACATACACATGAATCAGTAATATCAACACCAAATAGACGAGCACATGCCTAGCATGTTCTGGAATTCAGACCAACTCGAATAGATCAAAGTTCTTGCAGGGATATGCGCATGTCTACTACCAACTGTAATGAGTCGTGACAAATAATTAAATAAATATGCTTTGTATTCATAAATGAAGCATCTATATGCATAGACATACATATTCTGTAGAGTAGTGGCAAGTGAATACGAATATGAGCAGAAACTCTGTCGGCACTTGCATGCTGATGGTCTATCATATGGTCGCATCGGCCTCGCCACACGCTGAAGTTGGTAAATTATTGAAAACATATGTTTTTCGTGATATACATATATAAATATGTATAAATGTATGTACACTTGTGGGCGCTCAGGCGCTGACTTCACACATTCCACGCCGGCTATTCTCGACGCGGTGATATTGTCGGACTCTCATAGTTTTCAACTTTTATTTGCAATTGTTTTTGTTGGGGACTTTCTGTGTTTGTTTTCACTTTTTGCAGTCAAATGCGTATGAAATTAAATTTAATTTGACTTCTTTTATGTATTTTATGAAGTTATTTTGGCTCGCTACTATTTTTCACTTACTCTTTATTTGTGTTAGCATCCAGACGAGTTCAACGCATTTTTAAGTGGCCTTTGATTACAGGAAAATTAAAAAAAAAAAGTGAGTAAATTGTTGGGCGTACTTTGTTTGCTCGTGTGTATTTGCCACAAAAGTATATTTATTAAATAAACACATCTGTTTTTTTTTTGTTATTTGTGGCGAATGATATAATACGAACCAAAGAGATACAGGGTCAGAGCTAAAGTAGTCTTTTTTACTTTTTTATAACCTTATAAAAATATAGCATGTTTTTTTTCAGTTCAACTCATTAATTACATGAATTAAAATAGCTTAAAACTCTCGAGCAAGTGGCAACATTTAACTTTGCTCTTATAAGTTTTTCGAATATTACACCAAACAGCTGTGTATACTCGTATTTACGTAAACGTCCTTGAACACACAAGTCACAAGGTCATACGTATTGTCAAAATAACCGCCACACTACAATAACATGCAATAAGCTTTGAGTCTAATAAGAAAGCGTGCGGTACTAAGCCATCAGAGTCTGCAATTTATGACCGTAATAACAGACTAAACCTAACCTCACTAATCACAAAAGGCAATGTAACGGGAAAAGTTAAAAATTGAAAGCAGCCAAAAATGAAAAAGCATCTAGCTATAATTTTTGCGGGATTATGGGCTGTAAATGTAACAAGTGGCGCCACCTTTCCAACAAGGGAACGCCTAAAGGGGCTAACAGGGCGCTGGTTTTAATTTTACAGCCAGGAAACACACAAAAACGCCCTTTAGGTGCATATATATTTGAAGATATTTAATGCATGAAAATTAAAGAAGGTAAAACAAAATATTTTATGCACTCAACAAACAGCGGAGTGCCGCAGGAAAAGGCAATGGCCAGCGAGCGAGTGAGCAAGCCATAAACTTTACACACGACGCTGCCAAAACTGCTGAGGAGAGGGAGAGGCAGAGGTAGAGGAAAGCAAGTGGATGCAGAAATGAAGCAAAAAATGTATATCAAGTAAATAAACAAAAGCGTTGAGTGTGTGTGCAAGGTGCAACGGTTGAATGGAGTTGCCGCAGTTGATTCGCAAGAAAATATAGAAGAGCCGCCAAATGGCGTGTGCAACAACTCACAACTTTGAAGAAAAGACCAAATAAAAATTAAACACAAATAATAATAAACAACTTCAATAATAGACAGTCAGCAGGGAAAACGACAGCTCCATAAAGATGACTCTAGATGGCGAATGGTGAAACTACTCGCCTCTTTGCTCGGTAGTGCTGCATACGTAGCCATGCGCCGGTACTGTTTACCGCGAAAGGTGGAGGAGCACTCGCTCAAAGCAACACTTTGTATGCAATTGAAAATATTTAAATTTAGCTGAATATCGGTTGGCTGGCTGGCTGGCAGGCGACAAAAGTGTGAATAATATTGCCAACGCCGGTCACGTACGGCTGGATGGTCTTTCGTCTAGCTGACGGCCGCCCATCCGGCGATGGCAGTGGCGACGCGCAAACAAATTACCAACAGAATTACGAGGAAGGAAAGGAAAATTTTCAGACATTGAACAAATACAATTGCAAACTGCAACTGTCAACCAGCAATAGGTGTGGCCATTAAAAAGGAAGAGTAATACGACTGCCCATGGTATAGATGTGGGTACTATAAGGACGCAAGTGAAGCGATTGTGACGAACAAATTTAGAATTTACTTTTAACATGGTGTAGAACATATTATGTATACATATGTACTGTATGTATATATATGTTCCTATGTAAGCCGAAAACTTTTGGTTAAGGAAGTTGTTTGCCTTCAGCCGACGCCATTTATCTGTATGTAAAACACGTTGGAATTCGACAAATTTCGTCAGTTTATTAGCAACCCATTAACAATTTGTTAATAAGCAAAAATAAGATCCCAAATGACATGACTAAAGATGCTGTCGACGACATGAAATTAGTGTAAATACTTTATTTGAGGTTAACACTATCTTTTGTAAGAAATCTAACTACAATGGAGTTGGCATTGACGATAGCAATATTTTCTTATTGGAAATTCGCACCTCAATCATATTAATAATCAAATAAACTAACAATAAAAAAATAAGCCCACACATAGTCTCTTCGAAGTACACGCATTTCTGAAGCTAATGTCTTCTTTGCTTTTTGTGCTGCTTAACTTATGATTTTAGCTTAAACATATATACGAAAATATTATTTTTTGTTTTTATTTTTTGGTCAATTAAAAGTATTGAAGGTTGTTGATACATAATCTTGGGCAATGAAGGTTCGATGATATTACCTGTTAGTAATAATAATAACGTAATTAAGAAAAACATCTTCTCAGAGAAGGGATATAGAAAACCCGCTGGGAAATATATGCTAAATCCTTATGAAGCTATAATACCCTTCACAAATACAAAAGGTTCCTTAAAAGAACTAGATTCCGATTGTTCAATTTGTATGATAGGTATATGCTATAGTAGCGCTATCGGAACAATTTCTTCAGATATTCCATTCTTGATTTAGGAAATAACCAATGCGAAATTTCGTGAAGATATCTCGTCAAATGAAGCAGTTTTCCATACCAATACATGATACAGATCATTCAGTTTGTAGCGGCAGCTAAATGCTATAGTGGACCGGTATCGACAGTTTCGCGTATATACAGACAGACAGACAGGCGGACATGGCTAAATCGACTCAGACCGTCATACTGATAATTTATATACAATATATTTTGTAGAACCTTCAACGTTTTCTTCTGCATCTTACAAACAATATACTTCCCCAAATGGATGAATCAGAACGTTTTGAGATTGGGCTTCGTTAGGAATTACAACCGACCACATACTTTCGATCCAAAATATTTCGCAAAACTACACAAAAAATGGTTAATTAATTTCTTTATAATGTGTTTGTTAATTTATAACATAATTTTAAGCCAACGGTCTCCTCTAAATGAATAACTACTGGTAAAAAGTGATTTTTTTGAGGCAAAACATTTGGACACATACATAGATACTAAATCAATTGATTTAAAACCAGCGGTTTTCCGAAATTGAATTCGAGACACTATAATTGTAAAATTAGAACTTCCAACTTCTGACGAGATAAATTTATGATTTTAAAGTCGGCTACACAATTTCTTATTGACGCATTTTAATCAGCTGATCGCTGTCACAAGTCGCAAATATCGAAACGAAGTCTTAGAAGTGAACATCAAACACTTTTCAGCATTTTCATTACCAGTATTTCTGTGTACTTGAGACTATTTTTAATTACAAACGCATACCAATAATTACCAAGAATTTGTTAATCAAGTATATGAAGTGCACAGCTGAAGCTTAATGCAGACCTTGCACGCCAAAGAAGCGCTATAACAAAGGATGCACGTTTCCAAAAGCATTTCCCCAATTGGCCATCGCAGGTGGCCATGCGAAGAGAAAGCCGACAAAACGTGAACCAGCCAGACAATGACCAGCGGCTGGCGATTAATGTGACAACGAATAAAACGAGCTATAAAATGTTCGACGAATTGAAGCAACTACCGGTTGGTCTTCGTGCAATTTCAGAAGAAACGACACGCAATGAAAGGGGGTTTATATGTATACATACAAACACTGAGCATAAATATATGGATGCAGTGAAAATGAGGGGGAATCCAAAGTTTTGTAGTACGCTTAAACACTCCCCGCTTGCATAGCTGTAGTGTAATGAAGCGTGGAGGTCAAGGTCCCCAACGCAGTAGCGGAGCAAGTGTGCGTGCAAGTAAGCCCCGAAGACAGTAAATACGTGATGTGCGAATCAGTCATGGCCAGCAGCGATTTTCGTTTATAAATACATACATACAAATGCACACTATATACAGTTTATGTGGGCATATGGCGTGTTGGCATGGCTGGCATCGAGTGGAATGGAACGTGATGTGTGCGCAGATTGCACTAATTTAAATTAATGCCGCTACTAAATGAACGAAAGCCACCGAGTGAACGAATAAAATATCTCATATAATAAAAAAATCTTGAATTCAAATTACAAACACACTTATTTTGTATATCAGTGAAGCAAGTACATACATACATATGTATGTACATACGAATATACAAGTATATCTCAATATTTGTAGCTGTACAACAAGCTGTTCGCTGTGTTCGATTGCAGATAGCGAGCGAGCGGGTAACGAAATAAAAACTCTGTAGTACTGCAACGTGCTTTGATATAGAAATTATGTATGTACATACACATACATACATGACTTCGTTATCACGATGAATGCTGATTCACCGCTCACGTTCATGGCCCAGACTCACTGTTGCCAGCTTTGAGCAAGTGTTATTGTTCAGCTGCCGAGTGCGCCAAGCACAAAATGGCCTGGAGAGCCGCTCAACAGTTACGAAACTTTCAAAATAAGCTGTTAATGCGGAACCACGAATGTGTGAATGAATGCAGCAGAAAATGAACGATGAAATAAGCGAAAAAGAAGAATAAATAATTTTTAACGGCCAGTTTGATCAACCGTAACCTGTTCTATTTAAGCTAATAATAAACTGCTAAATATCGGACTGTTTGGCTGATTAGCTAACTGACCGGCAAAATTATGCATGCAGATAACTGTATCAGGAGGCATCACGTGCCTATTGTGTTTTGTTTATTGTTGTTGTATTTTCTTGTTTCAATATGTTTGCAGCATGAAAAGACATTTTAAGTAACTTATGTTAGTCGATGACCTTGGGCTAATGATTCACTTTATGTTTTTTTGTATATTTATATGATTAAGTAAAAGTACATTTTAAAATCTCGGTTTTTAAGGTTAAAATTTCGTGCTAAAAAGCTTCTTAGAAAGTTTTGTTATTCTTGACTCAGTGTTGTTTAACCCGGCGTCAAATTTGAATACAACCAAAGAGAATATACGCCATATTTTACAGTTCTTCCCCGATAAAGGCGAAAACGCAACCCAAGCGGCTGATGTATAGGTGCCACATGAGCTAACGGAAAAAACTCAGATGCATTTCCGAAGTGGATAGTTACTGGTGATGAAATGTGGGCCGCTTATGACAACGTCAAGCGAGAACAGTCGTGGTCGAGTCGCAGTGGGCCGACGCAAATGATACGCAAGCTAGGATTGACGGTGGTAAGAAAGGAAGAGTTTTTCATGTATTTGGGGATTGGGACTGGCAGAGAATTATCTATTATGACCTATACTGTCAACAGTTGAATCGTCTGAATAAGGAAATTGCTCAGAAGCGACTAGCTTTAGTCAATTGAAGAAGAATTGTACTCCGTGGGGACAACGCCCGGCCAAACACATCGACAGTGGCTCGCCAACGAACGAAATTGACCATATCGGATCATTCTAACTTTAAACTTAATGGAAAAATAATGGATTTTTCTCTGCTAGACCTAAACCATACCAGATACTATTCCGAATAAGTTTTTCAGTATTTCGAAGCAGGTGGCAATATAGCTACCTAATCATTAAAAAGTAACGACCTCTCTGGACGAATAAAGACCAGTCCCTCATTATTCCCGTCTAGCTATATGGTGCGGAGGCATGGACAGTGGCAACATCCGATGAGCCGGTGTTAGAAGTGTTTGAGAAAATGGGTTGCGGAAGATTTATGTTCCTTTGCGCGTTAGCCACGGCGAATATCGCAGTCGATGGAACAATGAGTTGTACGAGTTATACGGCGTCGTGGACCTAGTTCTGCGAATCAAGAGCCAGTGGCTAGCATGGCTAGGTCATGTAGTCTGGATGGATGAAAACACTCCAGCTCTGAAAGTATTCGACGCAGTACCTGCCGGTGGAAGCAGAGGAAGACGAAACCCTCCACTCTGTTGGAGAGATCAGGTGGAAAAGGATCTGACTGCACTTGGTATCTCGAATTGGCGCCATATAGCGAGGAGAAGAAGTGATTGGCGGCTGTTATTAACTCGTCTATAGCCCCGTAAGCGGTGTCTACGCCAGTAAAGAAGAGGAATAAGAATATGGGTTCACGCACTCATCTCGAATTCTGGCTATAATATTTACGTCTTCTTAGCCGGAATAGAGCTGAGAGCCACTATTAATTAGAAATATTCCGCGTGAATAATACCTGCATTTTTATAACCTTCGTGAAGACTAAGCGCATAACGCGATGACTGGGTATCATAGTTTAGGAGTACGAGTATAAATGTATGTGTGAAGCTAATCCCACTGGATGAAGATGAACACAGAAAAGGGATTCGTATTGGTTTTAAGAATATAAAACAATTGGCTTATCTGGGGTTGATAAACTCCACAAAACACACACACACACATACCATCCATTTTACGAAAGCAGTACTGGCTTACGTTTGGAAGCAGAAGTGGTGACTTTGCATAAAGCAAACAACAAATTGCCAACTGCTGAATGGCAATTAAAATACATTTCTCATTTCTATTCCTTTGCTGACTCCAAAAACTATTCAACAGTTTTATGACATTGTCGTTTTAATCTCGGAAGACTGGACAGAAAGGAGTAAAACTGTATAAAATATTTAATTGCACAAATGGTGGCGTTGATGATTTATCCACTCGGCACTTTGTTTTTGCTTTTGATTACATAGACGTCCACAGAGAACGGCGATAATAATAAAGGAATGCGCACGAACGATAAGTAGCGAAGCAGGAATCGAGTGGTTAACTAGTGAGTGCGAGTATACTCGAAATTGACTCACTAACAGCAACAACAAAGCAGTAACTGCAGCCAAACGCGTTGAGCATTTCTAAAATGAAATGGAAAAGCAAGGAACCGAAAGTACACAATAACTCATGCATATAAGACGTCAAAGGGGAATTGAGAATTCAAAGAAATAAATATACGACACTGGCGCTGGGTAATCTACGCTATGCACGTCCATGACTTTCTGTGTATGTGTTTGTTGGTGAAATGGAAGTTGTACTAAATTTAGAATGCCTTGCAGTTCCTGCTTGCGTTTCCTCGCATGCATGGCCACTTCGCCGCCGAATGAAAATGAAATGAAAATAATCGTTTCGCCGTTGTCATCGCCATACTTTATGAGGCGCACATGTGTTTTTCTTTTTGTCGTCCATGCGTCTGACGCCTCGAAACCATGCGTGGCAAGTCAATAAATACTTATTTATGGAAGTCGAGTTATGTCGTATGTATGGCTGTGTGTTCGCATTTTTCGGGAAAATATTCCAAATCTATAATTGCCACATTTCTCAAAATTAAGCGAGTGAACATTAAACATATTTTACACTTCAGAGCTGCAGGCAAATAATCTCAAGAGCTGAAGAGTTCCGATAGAAATAGTTTAGTGGGATTATGTACTTCCCCTTTACATTTTTGTATATTTTTTAATAATACGACGACTTTACCGCGACTGTATATTTTCGACTTTCAAGTCTCATACAACTTTGTTTACACATACACCTTTTCTGAACTTGAAAATCGTCGAACTTGTTAAGGTTCATGAAATTTGTTTAGAAAACCAAATTATTTAAAGACTCGTGTAAACGTATTGAAATGAAATAGCCGCCACTTTTTATATGCTACTTTTGGGTTGTAAACATATTTGTATTGATTTTCCCTGTATTCGCATTTTGTTTTGTAGAACATACAAAATGGATTACAAGTATATGGCTCAACGGGAGTGTTCTTAAATCGTGGCATTTTTAATGAAGTAAACCCAGCCTGATTTATAATAGGCTTATGAAAAGCTGTCTAGCTCCCGAACTTAGTTAGAAAATTGGAGAAGGTGAGAGTGGTCTATTGTGATCTTAATTTCATAGTATTTACATTTCTGTTAACCCCGTAACTCAATACAAGTCTGTCAACGCTTCATCTATTTTGCAATCTCTACTCGACACCGTTTTTGCAAAAGATTCAGCTATGTACTCGTATATACGAGTATAGTATTGTGACCCGTTGCATACTCAAAATATTAACTAGAATGTGTCGACTCGATTCATAAAAGATCTTGAGATCCTCTTATATCTTTGCCAACATCAGGATTTCTAAGCACTATTTGCTTAGCTTTTTCGATGTTATTTTCATGCAGCAGAGGTGGATAGCCGACTCATATGAGGCAAGTTTTCGATTACTTCACAAAGCGATAGCGTAACTATGATAAGAATAAAGAAGGTTCAAGAATAAGAATGAAAAGGTTCCGGTTCTACTTTAAGTCGGAGCACAATCATCATACTTGCTACAAATTAGGTCCTTTTAAGCAAGATATGAACCCTAAGCCAATGTATTTTTTAAGTGAAGCGAATATTTCTGAGATTCTAAAATTGGGAAAATTTAAAATTAATTAAAATTACTAAGAGCTAAATATTTTCGTACAAAATCAATGAAATAAAAATAATAATTTCAATAAAAATATCTTTCCAGCAACTCCTTATATAATAGAAAAAATAAATACTTGAAATTCTTGCATACTCATGCCACACTGCCAACTACTGGAGCAAGCACGCATGTTCGCTTGCGTCACTTAAGTAGTTTGCTGTCGAGCAACTTCACACTTTCTAATGCAGCTCATTAGTTGTGAAGTTCATTTGCCTTTTAATTTCACTGTCAGCCCCAACAAAAAAACATGACACCTCCTCCACAACCCACACCGGCACTTAGGCTCCACTACAGTCAGTTGGTTCTTCCTATTCCAATTGAAAAAAATAATGAATTTTCCGTATTTCTGTTCGCTTATATTTAGTTGTGTACATGTATACTTATAGCTGTGTTTGTGCTGCAGATATGCCGTTTCCTTATTTGCCTTATTATGTGTTGTCTCACCTTGGCTGTTCGGCGGCCTCTTGCCGGTGTGGCTAGACGGTGTAGGTTTTTAAGTAGCTTCCTTCTGGTGACCGCCACATCGCACACTTGAAAAGCTCACGTTACATTAAACGCGTGCAAAGGAAAGCAAACATAAATATTTGCTTAAAACCGTGGCACTGCAACAACAAAGCACCAGCCGTGTGACGGGTCGATACTTGAAGTAAATCTCACAGCCAATATGTGCTCCTGAAGTGGGGTATTAAGGAAGTCAAGTCTTTGGCGCTTTGAAGAGCTGGGTATTTAGTAAATTTCGTTGCGTGATGAGCTGCTTCAGTGGATATACTTAATATATGCTTATTATATGGGTTGGGCAATCTATACTATAACAAACTAAGGAGGAAAAGTCAATAATATTACTACGTAGGAAAGAAGTCATCAAATTGGGACTGAAACTCTTCTAAAAACTAATTATATATACTTGGTATTATCAAAATATTAATCTAGGCAATACAAAGGTTAAAACAATAATAAATTAGGAGACAAAATCAACCCTCCTTTAACCAAAAAAACAAAATGGACACCGAAGTTTTTTGAGATTTTTAACGAACTTGGGAGTTTAGCAGATTTGAGACAATATAGAATCCGGGTACAAGACTCGACTGTTGTATAACTTAGTGTAGCTGTTGTCCTACTTAAAAAGGTTTTATACACATAATTTTGTAGTTTTCAAACTGCTGATCAACTTTTTGAGAAGATTTCTGTGGAAAATCCTCATTCAAAAACCTAACCATTGGTTGCCGAGAATTTTATGGAAATGTTGCGTTGGTTGAAATTGAAAACAACCTAAAATACCAATTTTATTATTTGAAATATTGTCCAAGACCATCCTATAACCAAGGCGAAAAAAAATTTAGGTGACCTTGATCTGATTCTGAAGCCTGTCTCGATCTCATTATCTGTTACAAATCGATCTTCAAACAACAGTTAAGCAGAGACTTTTCAAACACAACAACGAATTTTAACTACTCGAGATTTTTACTGTAGTGCAATTTATATTTGAAAATTTCAAAATTTTTTAGAACAATGTCGATTATATAAATCAACCAGTGTTCACTTATCTTGGATTGCGCATCTTGTAAGAGGAAACACTAAAATGTTCATACGAAAAGCTAGAAACAACTTTAAATTAATATCCATTACGTCCAGAGTTAAAGTTCAACTAGTTCATCGCGATATTTCCAAGTAAATCATCACCCTATACGTCATTCACGGAAGCCCTGCCGGCATTAGAATGTCAAGTGCAGAGCAGGGCTGAAAAGCAATCCCAGTTCCAGCCAACTTCCACGGTAATTTCATTTATCAAGTCGACTGACAGGACGCTTATATGACAGGAGCAGCATAGAACAACAACAGCACACGTGACGAAAGCCGAAAGCTGGTTATAACACCTAACAAAAGGCGCACTCGAAGTCATCGACACACACAAAAGGCAATAAACTTAATTATAAATCAATCGATCGATTCAGAGCACAAGCGTAAACACGCTATAAATACCAAAGGGCACAGCATGTATAGTATATATAGTATGTATGTATGTACATACCTATATAAAAACATACACATTCATATAATATGGCATATGACTCCACACGATAATGTTCACGTGTGAGCAACGCTTGGAGCAGCAGCGACAGTGTAGTGTCCTTACACCTCGCCCACTAACTCGGCATTCACGCCTAAATAGCTTGTGGGTGATTCACCGTTACACGACCGAGTTCGGGCATTCTTACCACCACACTGCTGCCGGTTTGTGTGCTGCGCGTGTCTCTGGCATGATATTCTTCGCACTGCGATGCTAAAGTCAAGTTCTGCTCGCTGGCGCTGAAGTGTGGTGAAGTGTCTACTTAGACAAATGTGCTGACTCTGCCCCTGTCCCTGGCCCTGACTCTGATTATGGATGTCGGTGTGTTGAAGTCGGTGCAAAAGTGCCAATACCGACTGAAGGATGTTGAATAAAGCAACGACTCCTGTGAGTGAGTGTGCGTGTGTCAGGTGTTATTGATGCCACGCTCGCTGGAGACTTGCCTTCATGGTTACTTAGTTCGGTTATTTCGGTTGACTTGCAAATATTTTCTGCGCGAAATTGCTGACAACGTGTGTTTGCTGATAATGAAATTTGTTCGATTATTTCACAACAACAACAACGTCTACACACAGTACACGTTCAACTCGTTAGCTCAAATTCCCGATTTATATAATATTATGATTGCACAAGTTGGTTTTAATGAGTGCTCTGTTTGTGGTTTCAGTTGTCATTATTGCATAACAACTATTGAAAGTACCGTAAGTAAGCAATGCAATACACAGACGTAAGGTTTCAGCTGGAATATTGAATATCATGCAAACTCAAAGCGTGATGCTGTTTTCGGCTGATCAATAGGTGTATGCAATTCATCAATCATGCTTCAAATGCTCGTCTATATGTTAGATAAGTGAGAGGCTGATTGCTGTGGCTATTCGAAGGGAAGGCGGTTACGCCTCGTTTGATGCTTTCATGGCAGCAGTATTTGCAACGAATCGCTTGCGGAGTATCAGGTGCTTACTTACATATACATATGTACATATGTATATACATATGGATTAGTAAATGCGTGTAGAGATTATGATTTTGATTTTCGCGCATAAAAGCAGGTTCCATAAAATGGGGAAAACGCGGGAGCCGCTTACGTTTAACTAACGGTTGATTTGATGTGCTGAATTTGTGATTTAAAATCACCTATTTCAACTGACAAATATTTGCATAAGCAATAATTAATGAATATTTCGTAGTATAAGTATTGAAAATATTTTTAATTCAGCGCCATCTACTGGATGTAATAAGCATTGTACATAGCATCTGAACAAATTTGACTTGGACTGATCTATTTAAACTACTAGAACGATTTTTCTTGAAATTTTATGTTTCCAATGGAATTACGGCTACGGAATAGTTACAAATGTTGCAGAAGTATTTTGAAGAGTCTACAAGTACTTGTACTTTATCATAAGCGCAAGTATTCGAGTGGCCCAAAGCATTCAGTGAAGATTGTGAAGTTATTGCAAACTTTCCTCATTCGAGTCGCCTAGCCACCTCTGTTAAGGACGTGCCTGAAAATTATTGTGTTGACAACAGAAAGATACTTGAATATTTTGCTAAAATGTCGTCGAGTAGGGGTCACAAAAGCGATGCTTGTCAACGTAGCGTAGAACCCTACAATCACCAAATTCATCATTGTTGGTGACGAAACGTTGATTTATGAATATGGACATCGAAACTAACATCGGCTCCAAAAATGAGCCGAAACCGAACAAAACACGTCAAAGCCACGTGATGTGGTCTGCCATAAATTCGTTCAATAAGGTCAAATGATCAATAACACTGGCCTACACTATTTTTGCTGCCTAAGATTTTATACCTGATTTTGGATGTATTTTGTGAGTTGATACGAGAAAAGAAGTCACATTTTCCATATCGGCTCTCGTTCATAAGAAAGAAGGAAAAAACATCTAGTAGCGGGAATGTGGTTCATCCTTCCTACTATACCGACTACTGATGCGCACAGAGCTGCACCAAACCAAACAAATTTTTTTGTAGGCCAGTGTAAGGAAGACTATTTGTCCGTTTTCAGCCTTCTTCGTCAAACAATTCTTTCGCAAACGACCGGATTTGTGGGCTAAAAACTTTATGAGTTTTTCACGGATATCATGCACCGTCTCATTCTAGCATGCGTGTCTTTGACTTTTTGGCCAAACACGAAATGAGAGTCATCGTTCAATGCACCATATTTGCTTCCCCGTTTTTATGTTTTCGAAACTGAAAAATTCGCTTCGGAGAACGCGATTTGAGTTATTGAAGGCGTCAAAAGTCATTCGCTGAAGGAACATTAAGCGTTGGCATTCTTGTATTGGAACCTTTTTTGAAGGCAATAATAAAGATTAGTTTTAAAACGCTTGGGATTATGGTTATCAGTCCGGGTCAATTTTGATCAGATGATAATTCGGTATGTGATGCTTTGTTGCCTTGGTTTCGATCTTGAACTTCACATTTGAGTGAAAATTTTCTTCAGCTTTTAGTCGAGGTCAAAGTTTATGGGTCAAATTATTGCTAAATGAGCCGAAACATTCTCCTGGTGACACGACGGTACTCGACGATAATGGAGGTGGCATCACTTTGAGTCCAATTTGAACAAATGACAATAATTTTGACAATAATCTAGTTAAGGTTAGTACTCTATGATCAGTATAGAGACATTTTGTATGTGTATCTCTCGGTCTCGGATCTCCGTCCTGAATTTTTCTCAGCTTATGTGGTAGATTATCAACAAAGTTGTCATGTCAACTATGTTAAGTACCTTTCACGCTAAAATATCATATATGACTCTGTTAAATTGGCTTTAGCTTTCTAAAAATGCCGAATAAATATTTGTTGTTGTATAATATAGCCCATATATATTTCGAATTTATTTTAATGATGTTCAAACACCACAAATGCTTAAGCATGGCGAAACTAATGCAGACAGTTGCTGTAATTCGCCATTCTCAAGACACTTGTTTACGTGATTTTTCCCCATTCCAAGCCCATTACAGGTATTATAGGCAAAGCGGTCGGCATACAGTGGTACGGGCAGACCAAAAGATCACACCAGATCAAAAGCAGCGCACAAACAAGTCGGGCGAACAAACAACGGACTAACTAACAGACAGACAAACGGTAAGTGTATGCGCAAAGTTGCGCTTATTTGCACGCATTGCCAAATGTATCTAATTACATTGGTTGCAAGTGTGCTTTGGCCACCGCACAACTAAATAGATACGCCTATGAACAGATGTATGTATGTATGTGCGTATATGCATAGGTAAAACCACTGCTAAACACGGGACAAGCTGCGACAGCGCGAGCAAAAACATTGTGACCACACCACATACACATAAGGTTGTATGTAAATACATATGTACATGTGTACTATGATAAAGTATGTACATAAGTTTGCAAGTATTCAACGGACTGCGGCAATGGGGCACCAAAGCGCACACTAATAAAATGAACAAATTGCAATCACAATTGCTTGCACTACCGACATTTATACGCAGACAAGAGTATATTTATAGGCTTGTACATCAAGCACTTATGTAACGCTATGCTTGTCTATTTACACAGCAACATTACTTTGCAAATTTTTTAGTGCTCCTCAGTAGCTTTGTTTATGTACAAGCAAACATACATACACATACGCCCTTTTGGAGTCACAAAGCATCCCACCAACTATTGATGCATTCATTCATTCATTAGGTCGGTGGAAGTACCGTCGGCACTCATATACATATGTATGTACATACATACATAAGTTAAGGTTAAGCCGCTTGCTTCGCTTTTGCTCATCTAATTTTGCATTTCTGTTTACTATTTGCGCAGCGTTGCATATTGAAGTTGTAAAATCGCGCAAACACAAAAAGTCAGCAGCAGACAATCACCATCAGCCCACTAAGCAATGAGTAAACAAACTATCCATTCGTCCACTTAACTACAAACAAACATGCAAACGTATGTATGTATATCTTCATCCAGCTTACTGTCTGCCTTGACTGACAGTCAACTAATCTACACTTCCATCGGATGGGTGTTGTTGCAAATGCGAGTGTGAATTGCAGCGATGGATGGATGGTCAGAGGCTTGCCGTATAGGAAATTTCACACTTACATATTTTGCTGCAATGGATAAAGCGAGGTGTTATGTTCCAAACAGGCATTATTAATTTTCTTTAATAATCAGTGGGTAAATTAAAAAATTAGAATCTCTTGATCCAGTAACCGATCTCGAGAAGGATCAGCGGAAAACGATATCTGGCAGTGAGAAAGGTTTTTTGCTTAAAATTAATTGTAATTTAAAAATTAAAATAAAAAAATATATATTATAAGCGCTGAGCCATCGGTACTTGCGCATTCGCAAAATCCTTTTGGCCCAAGATTGTTCGCAGGAGATCTAGTGATCTCGTTGCCCTCAGAAACGCTAGCTTCTCCCTAATTGTGGGGCTTTTAACAGGCCATTGCCCTATTGGCGTACATTTATAAGGTTGCGAATCTTACCAGACGCCGTCTGCTGAAACTATTCAGTAGAAGATGGTGTAAAAACAACTCAACACTTCTTTCTTGACTGTCCCGCGTTTGGGAAGTAATGACTTAAACACTTGGGAGCGCATACCTTCAGACATCCCACCGAACTGGCGGGAGTTGAAATTAAGCGCCTTTGCCAATTTATATTGGCTAGTAAGCGTTTTGCCAATCTGTAAGCCCGAACACAGGAGGTCTTATTTTCTATGGATTCACAAAGGACTAGATATATCTGTTCACGTCCGTTCATCGATCAGTCATTTAATCGATCAGTCATCTAACCGAATCTAACATAGACGGAAATAAGCAATAGACGCTAGTCAAAGTTTTGATTTATAACTAAATGTCAGCTTTTCAAAAAGAAAAGTAGTTTTTTGTGAGAAAATTATCTCTTCAGAGTGAGCTTAAAAAGTTACATTATTATCAGAAATCTTATTGCTTCGAATTATTACCTGGCAAATATATTTGAAAATTTCAAGTCGATCGGTTCAGCTGGACTTTATTTGGAATTACAACTAAATTGTACATAAATCACAATCACTGAAAGTTCAGGTTTTCGTTTGATAATATTTTGTGTTTTCCTGCAGGGTTTGAACATGCTGTCACATACTCTTAGTACACGAGTAGATGTATAGTAGATACACTTTTGCATAAAAAAACGCATTAACTATCATTGCATTGAATCAAAAAAATACCGGTAAATTGCCGTTATTGCATGCCAGTGACGACTACAAGCTCACACATACATGTCTATATAAGAATATAGATACATATATGGATGTATGTAATAGGTACCCTCGCAAAGCTTAAACAAAACTCGACACAATTGAAATTTTGAAAATGATGCAAAAACACGAATCGAAAATTTCAAAGCATGTTAACAGTTTTTAGGGCGCACTCTAACAGCAGCTATTAAAATTAAAACTTGAGCAGAGTTGCACAAAAGAGTAATTACTGTAATTTTACTGGGTAAGTAACCTCAATTATATGTTACTAGGCTGTTTTATATAAAAGTATGTTGAAAAAGTTTAAAAGAGATTGAGTAATGATGTGAGACATACTAGTAAAATTAATTTGAAAAAAATAAAATCTTTAAAAAAGTTTAGTTTAATTATTTTTTTAATTTTCTCACATTAATTAAATTTCAACTTATTTTTAGTTTTACCCACAGTGTACGATTTATGTATGTATTTGTTTAGCAAGGTTTAAAAACTGCGGTCATTACCCACTTTTGAAAAAATTTCCAAATCAGACTTCATAAAAATATAAGAATTTACTCTTTACTTTTTGTTTAAATTTTGGAAAATTTACTATTTTTAATATTTTATGTGGACTTATGCAGAATCAAAATTTAGAACTTACATACTTTACTTAACATTAAAAAAAACGTTTAAAGAATCTCGACCACAAACTAATACATACATACATATTCTCTACACATGTATGTATGTGTGTATAAAAAAATGTAAACAAATATTTAATAAAATATAACAACAGATTTACACGCCGAAACAAATAATAAATAGCAAATTTTTTTCTATTTTGGGGCTATTAATTAAGCACAAGAAATTCACATAATTAGAAATTCAAATGACAAGCCCACTTCTGTTCGCTTTGGTGACAACACATAATAATGACTAGCGGGAGAGGGGCGCTTAACATGACGGACTGTGCCAAAACATACAGACCAGGCGGCCGGCAGTCATCAAAAAGTGATTATTGTAATTTTTAATTGTTACGCGGAAAACATGAATCAGCATTGATGACGACACGAACGACAGGAAAGAGGAAATGCAAACACAACCCAATAAAATGGAATAGCCAAGCGCCAAGTGACGACAAATAGACTTTACATATACATATGTATATCTAGTTTAGAAATTAGTATAGACATGTGTATGTATGAGTACATATGTTTATAAATGTCAAATTTACATATGTAGGCATATGTATCACTATGTACATACATGTGTAGGTACTTATATGGATATGTGAAAAAAAATCAATGAATGTGATATTAGAGAAATATTACTTAATAAATATGCAAATTTGAAAGTGTGCGAAAAGCAAAACAATAGATAAGATCGAGTTTTGGAAACAATAACAATATTTTTGATTTAGCCACACTTTCTGATTTCGCCAAAGTTACGAATATGCAGCATACAGTACATACATATGTATGTATGTATAATATATTATTTATCTTTATAGAAGCAAATAATAGCAAAAACAGAAGCCGCAAAAATTTGTGATATAAAAACGTATTTAGATTATTTTTTTTATTCATATAAACCCTGCAAGAAAAATTTGGGACAATAAAAATATTGAAATACTCTCTTAAAAAAATATAAGTGAATAAACTTCAAAAAAAATTTCAATTACACTTTCTATATTTTGTATTTCCTTTTTAAATCTCTGAACTTCATCATCACTTTCGATTTTTATTTTTTTTACATAATTAATGTGAAGAAATTGAAATCATTTTTTAGGGGAGTTCGTAAAAATCATTGTACCATCTGATCAAATTTGATCCGGACGGGTTTTTTATGGTAATAATCGTCCTAAAAACTTTTCGTGAACAAAAAAATGTCTAACACACACATATTGACATATGCAGACCAAACTTTACACCAACAAAAGAAAGATCGTGTAGTAGTCTAGGAAAGATTTTTATATCTTCGGTTTACGCGGTTTGTCCCAGTCGGGGCCGAATTTGTCCAAATGGTATGTAGGTATCTTTATTAATACTGTTATAAATTTATAAATTCGCACTGGGTACTAATTTGGTGCTTAACTCGATTGGAACAAGTATATAAGTGAAATGAGGTTCCAAGGCGATAAGCCATGTGCCAACCAGCAGCTTAAAAAATAAACAAAAAGCAAAATATTCATACATGAACTACATAAGTAAATATGTACATATATACATATGTGCATGTTGAGCACTTACATTAGGGTGTCTCCTTTTTTGGGTGAGAAAATTTAAAGGATGTATTAGTTTCTATTCATCACAACAATTAAAGACTAATAACAAAAAAATATGAGTAGAACATTTATGTATTTAAATAAAAAAATAAAATAAACTAGTTAATTTGTCTGCATCTAAATTATATTCAATTAAGTAAATTAAACCATAATCAGAAATGAAAAGAAAAAGTAATAAATAATAATATAAAAAATATTACGATTACATAATAAAATAAAACCGAATTATATAAAAAAAACTCAAGTGAATAAAATACAAAATTCTCGCCGGTCTGTGCAAGTACAATACACACTAGTATAGCACTTGATATGGAAATCACTTTCATACAAATACAATTCATGGCGTTTCCCTTGCAAAACATATGCGCGAATAAATCGAAACAAATTGTGCTCAAGGTCCACAGCGACACTTCAACCAAGTAATTGTCACGCAAATGCGGCACACAACAGATATGAGTGTGAAAGATATGCTATAAAAAAGAGGCAAGCCTCGAGGCCTTCATATAAAAAAAGTGGAAATGGGAATTAAAATAATGAAGGCAGATGAAGCCACTTAACAAGTAAGAGGCACACAGATATGCGCATATGTATGCACTTGTATGAATGTATGTAGAAGAAATTTTCAACTTTGATTCAAATTCTACCGAGTTTCAAATAAAATGTGCGCAAGGAACAATAGGCGCATATCACATGGGTACACTTATACAATTTTTCAATTGCCATATGCTTTTCTGTTTAGGCAGTGAATTATTAAATAAAATTCATGAGAAACACAGAACTTTTTCAATTGCGGTAGGACGTTGCTCATAGGTTGGTACGCTCGTTATTTCTAATAAAATAAAGCCGGTTACTGATTTTCAAAAACCATGATAAAATATTTATTATATTAATCGAATGAATAGGATCTCATGTGCATATAAATGTGTTTGATGGCAGCTTCATTAGTTACAATTATATTTTTGAACTTTGTCTGGAATTCAAGCTCACTGAGCGTTGAAGGGTCTTCACAGCGCTTTAGTGGCCTCATTTGAAAGCAATTTGTGCACGCTTGATGTGTTTTCACAATTATATGGGTAACGTATGAACCAAATATGGTTCGACTCGATGCGATTGAATGCATTTAGTTGTAACCCTATGACGGCACGCTAAAGCACAGCTATGTCGGTGTCTCGTGCAGCCGTTGGCGATAAACGCCGGATGAAGCAATAAAAGGTCATTTTCGGGAAACGTGTCAATGGAATAAAATGCGTAAATGCGTAAAATGCCTTCCGGAGCTTGACTAATATCACCGCCGGCAGAGACACAAGCAAAAATATAAAAGCGATGACTATACTCTAGGCACCTTTATATAAGTACATGCAAACATACATATACATAGTTATTTATTTAGTAAGTATAGAGGAAATTTTACAGATACACCATCCCCTGGGTATTTGTTTGAAAAATGCAGCTTACAATTATTGAAAATACTGTCGGCTTGATATACACATACATACATACAAATGTATGTGTGTTGGTACTCATTTATTTTCTTCGCTGCCATTTGCTTTTTTCCCCTCATCAATATAAAATGTGGCGACGTGTTTTGTTTGGAAATTTAAATGTAATTTTGTAAATACCAAAAGCAACAGTAAGCAGAGAGTACGGAACAACCCCACCCACATGATGAAGGGCAACAACAAAGGCGTATGAAGTGCAGAGTGTATGCAGCAAAGAATGCGACCGCAAGAGGGCGAGCGTGAAGTTGGAATATGTGGATGCAAAAATAATTTTAAATGTTCATTTATATATGTACATATGTACATATGTGTATATATTTGGGTATGTACATAAGATTTTTAAATATATAACCACATGTTTGTTTATATGTATTATATTTTCTTTTATCATTCATACAAACATATACACATATGTAGGTCCATATAAAAATTCAGCAGTATTAACGCAATGCCGTCTGTCCCTCGATTGATAATTGCTGAGTGGTTGTATATTTGCCACCAAAGCAGGCTTCTTATTTGAAGTCAATAATAAATTATACAATTAAACGAGTTACTGACGACCATAACTCCAAAATCAATGGAAACAAAATCAGATGGCAGCGTCTAATTAAGATTTATGTAAACAGAGAAGTGTGTATGGTAAATTGTATGCGTATACATACAAATGTAAAAAGCCGAAATAAATATTAATATTATACATATGTATGTATGTATTTTATTTTACCCAGAACAGGGTGTTTTTAGTTTGACACGAAGTTTGTAACGGCCAGAAGCAATCGTCAGAGTCCCTCCAACGGATTCTACTTTAATTGACAAGTTATCTTAATGAATTTGCGCATGGATTACTTTTCATGTCAACGCTACTATATCAGATTAAACTTCAGATCGGTTCACTATGGCATACCAAAATAACTGGGACTAAATTCTGCCGCTACAACAAGAAAAACAACAACAACTCGGACTGAAATCACGTTCTTTTTTATTTGTGAAGGGTGGTCTAACAACGGTGCAAGTTAACTAACATTTTTTTTAATTCTTTTAAATTACTTACGCTAACAGTTTATTCTAACAAATGAATATAATTTTTATTAAAATATTAAAATTATCTGAAAATATATTTACACAGCTATTTATGCACATACATATATATATTGTGAAAATTGTTTGAACCATTAACATCATGTAATCTTTAGAAAAGCACCCACGCGTATTATAAATGTACATATGTATGCAAGTATGAATAGTATGTACGTACTTGTAGCAACCTTCAATGGCAGCCAGCTAACCCGGCAAGAGGCATTCAAACAATGGTGGTGCGATTACGGCCGGCAAACATATTTAACAGCTGCTAGCAAAAAATCCACCCTATTTCATAATAAAACCTAGACACAATATGCCACCCGCATAAAAGCTGTGGAGAAAATGCTGCATTTAGTTATCCATATAAAGAGGAGCGAAAGTCGCAAATATAAAATAGAAAGTAACATGAACACAGTAGACAATAAGAATTATAATAAAAAGTAGCTAACTGCGTTTGTTTGTACATGTATAGCTTACAAGTACAATGCACCTACATCCCATTATGTAAATAGTACCTAGAGTATTTATTTTACTTGCATACATATGTATGTAAGTATGTACGTATTAAAGCCAGACCGGCACGGATACTCACCATTATGTTCTGTGAAAATGTTCATTCCGATGGCATTGCAACGGCTGTGATTGTCCTTAGATGTATGTCCAATGCTACTACCCGAAGCGGTAGTCGAACGATGTGAACTCCCACCCACAGATGCTGGTGTAGCTGATGATTTGATGCGGGAGCCGCGCAAGGTGGAACCAGCAGCTAGTGCATTTACACTGCCAACACTAATGCCATGAGACGACGACAAGCCGACTGGGCTGCCACTACTTGGCACACCAATACAACTGGCCGTGCCGCCATGGCCACCGCCGCTGGAATGTGAACCGCGCTCCTTTCCCTGCTGTGCGCCCATATTGCCAGCTTAGTAACTATATCGAGGAAAAAGTATACGCTTTAAGCTTGACTTCGAACTTTAGCGGTCAAACACTTTAGTTCAGTTTCAGACGAATGAGAAACCGTAGCTCAGGGTTTTGACTAATTCGGTGGGCGTGTGCACGAGACCCAATAATTTTAACTTCCGAAACCGAAATTCGTGGCGATTCCGGCGAACTGGGCACAAACCACAGACGGAAGTGCGGCGTTTTTTATAATTTCCTCTACACGTATATAACTTCCGGCATTTATATAATACGATTGTACATTTCTACTTTTACCTTACATACATTTTTGGTTTTATATTATGTATACAAATTGCCCTTTAATATAAGGATTTCTTACACATTTTGATTATGCACTCACTTTCCACTACTCTACGCTTTTTTCAATTCGCCTTTTCTACGTTACTTCGCACTTTGTAGTAGACATAAAATGCCTATAAAAGGGAAGTTGCAATTATTTTTCTTCTCTACTTTGCGCAACTCCCCATTTATCGGCGCTAATATTTGTTTTATTGCCTTTTTTAAGAGATAAACAATTCTGATTAGAAAAATTAACATAGATTTTTATGGGTATATTTATATTTTGCATTAACTCTTTTAATTATGTACCGAAAATACTGTATCGTTATCGGCGGCGACGCGTACAAGAAAAACACGCCCTACCTGTATGCAAGTGCAACTTGTCTGCACCCAACCTCTTTTTAACACAAGTTTTATTGCTATGTACCAAAATCTTGACTTTGGATTGTAGAGGGCTTTCTAAGACTTTAGAACTTGTGGGTATTTTTCACTATAATTTTCATGTTATATAAATTTCACTTCACTGTAAGTTTTATGTCTTTTACGTTTGTAAAGGCCTACAAACTCATTTGTGTACAAAACTTTTTATATTGCAAACATTTTTCGAATGTTACACTTGCACTTCAATCTACGTACGAATGCACTGCATGGGAACGATCCCGCATAAGCCGAAAAACGCGCTATAAGTAGCAAAAAAATTTGCTTTCAAAGTTACTCACTTTTTTTAATTTTAATAGAATTTATAATGTTTAATTAGTCTCACAAAAATCTAAAATGCAACGATTATGAAAATCGTCTGCATCAACTCGTCGTTCTTCGTCGTTTGAAACAATTTTCCAATTTCACTTTGTCAAATGTTTCACAGTGCATTCAAAGATACATCACAAAGTTATATATATGCTTATCTCACTCTTTCAAACGAATGTCAGCGAAACAAACCACAAAAACACACGGTTGAAATTGTAAAGATTTAATAAAAGTGATATTTGAAATTTCCGTGCAAAAATATCTACAAACAACCAAGAAATTTTAAAATTGTGCTTAAAGTAAAAGATATTTTAAGATTTAATTAATTATCTTCAATAAAACAAATTATCATATTCGAATTTTTTATACCATTATACAAATTTTGCATAAATAATTCGATTCGGTTACTTTTCAATCATATGTCACTGGACCGCATGCACATATTTGTACATTGACCTGGCAATATCGAAACGAAAATTCACACGAAACAAACTGTCAAACGAAAACGGAGCTAAAGTTCGTCACATATTATTCGGATTTTTCTGGAATCGAAAAATACTTTACTAATAGAGAGTTTTGAAATAAATCTATATAAACAATTTGTTATTTCCTATTAAAAGTGTAAGTAGCATAAAGCTGACAAAATTTTCTACATACTAAGTATTTATATTGCTTCTTTTAATCAACATATGTAGAACGTTCAGAAAGAATAAATTCAAGTAGATATTTCGGCACATATCTCAATTTACAGGAGCTTTAAGTTTGAGGAAAACAATCGATTTTGCTTAACGTTAATAGAAACAAAAGAAGATGTCTGATTGGGACACAGTTACTGTTCTGCGCAAGAAGGCGCCCAAAGGCAGTGCGGCTAAATCAGAAACAGTGGTTAATCATGCCAGACGACAAGGAGTACCCGTGGAAACAACACAAAAATGTGAGTTAATTCGTTATAAAGACACGTCTTCAGTGAGTCCGTGGCTCAGTTTTCTAATTAAATATTTACATAAACCGATTTGTGCGAAAAGCACAAGTTTTACGCAATTGTATAGATGAGATGTCCGATATACATATGTATATTTAGTGGCATATCTGAATATGTAAGCTAAAACATGTGTCTGTGTTTCTATATACATACATACATATGTTCATTGCAGTTGCCGAGTAGTTTCCCGGCGCTAAGTTATTGTTTTGATCTATCTCGCGTAGCATGCTTCCAATTTCACAATACTTGCACTTCAACTTCGTGATTTTCATCACCGTATGCAAGAAAGTTAAAATGTCATAAGATACTGCTAAACAATGCTCTCGCCTGCCGCACTATATCGCACTTATATTTCGTGTGTGGTAGACAAATCGAACTGTCAAATGCAATAGTGGGCATGATATTTATATCAGGTTTATTTTTATTCAATCTATTTTTGCCATCAAATTTTTATAATTATGAATTATATTATGTGCAAGAGAGTTATTTATTTCATTACTTATTTACGAAATCGAATCTATAAAATATAAAATATTTCTATAAAAAGTTCTTGTGTAGAGCGTTCAAAAATTATGCAAAAAACTCTCATTTCATTCGTCAGGGCGATAGTAATTGTAGCAGCATAAATACAGTTTTAAGAAAGCATGCTTCCGATATAAAAGTCATTACCTTGGTTATAAACCTTTTCTGGTTACGACTAGATAATTACCACCCTATTTAATTAAAATAAAAATATCTATTTGTTGCAATCATTTCATGTTCCTATCTTTATATTAGATGGTGCGGGCACCAACAAGCAACATATAACCACAAAAAACACTGCCAAACTGGATCGTGAGACTGAAGAGTTAAAACATGACAAAATTCCATTAGACGTGGGCAAATTAATAATGCAGGGTCGTCAGTCGAAAGGTCTTAGTCAGAAGGATTTGGCAACTGTGAGTACAAGTAACTTCGTTATGACCTCAAGTATTTCTAACAAAAATATTTTCCTTCATATAGAAAATTTGTGAAAAACAACAGGTCGTCACGGATTACGAAGCGGGCCGCGGCATTCCTAACAACTTAATTTTGGGCAAGATTGAACGTGTGATTGGCATAAAATTACGTGGAAAAGATCGCGGCCAACCGCTGCAGCCTCCCGGTAAGAAATGAGTTGACAATGCGGCTGCAAGTGGCAACGCTAGTAGTAACAAACCAAAAAACAACATCCATTAAACGCATATCGCAACAGCAACCATTGTAAACGCTAATGTAAATGCAAATATGAATGCCACTAACGTTCATGCCATAAACAACTGAAACGCTTACGACACCAGCGGCAAACGCAAGCAAAATTATCGGGAGGCTGAGAAGTTTTTTCTTCCTAACGGAAGCAACACTCTTATCAAGGAGCAGTTTTTCAATTTATATAATCATCCACATACATAAAAACACATTTTCATTTATTTTAATTTTTTGTTTTCAAATTCGAATCTAATATATTCTGCTTTCAGCAGCATCATCATGAGCAGCCCCTTAACACCAATACAAACCAGAGTAGAGCAGAATAAATAACAAAATGGAAACTGTAAACATGAAATGTTCATACAATTTATGTATGTGCAACTACATATAAATTTTGAGCTAACAACACTACATATTAAAAGGCCCAAATTTTTAGCAAAATACTAAGATTATGAAATGATAATGAATATTTATAAAAACAAAAAAAAAAAAAACAATATAAAGATTTTTACATAAAACTTCAATCATGCTCAAAACTTAAATGTAGTTCATAAACTATGCTGGATATTACAACTCATCTATATACATACATACATCCGTCGTTAATTATAATATTTCTTACTATTACGAAGTAATGAAATTTAAAGCTGACCTTGAATGATGTTATCAAAGATTTTTATTAATAAAACGATATTTAAGGTCTCGAAGTGATTTCTACGAAATTCGGAAAATATGGACGTGTTAAGATTTGTATGCAATATACATAAATAGTTTTTGTTTTTTTTTTAGATGTTTGCTTCATATAAATATATGTGTACACAAAGTTCAACCGCCACAATTTTGAAATTTTCTTTCTGTTTACGATGTCCAAATGGTAGCATAGCCATAATTTTATACACTCTTAGGTACTCACTGCCGATACAAACTGTTTATTATTTGATTGCCAGGAACTGGAATGTGGAGTATTAACGTAGAGTAACTATACTCAATGCCAAAATTCGAAATTCCAAATTGGCGAACGCAATTCCGATGTACTCCACCGGACTGACAAGTTTGCTATTGCAGTTATGGTACACGTAGTTATATCTCGCGTGCAGAATACTAGCAACTAATCTCACTTAGCTTAGCATTTTTTAAAATTCTATTGTAATACTATGAAGTGATGTGTTTTTGTATATCGTCGGTTCTAACGGTTACGTTCTTCTAAATTATAATTTTTTACATCTACTCCACTGCACTAAGGATATGTGGCTTCTAGTAACAGAATCTCAAGATTTTCGCCCACTTAACATTACACAAACTCGCAACATGTAATAATCGGTGCGCTACACAGATATAGATGGCAACAATAACCAAACATATTAAACTTAATTCTTCCTTATGTATACCAAACTATGGTCAATATAAAAATCAATTGATTACATATATTGTATATGAATGTAGTAGTTTGTATACCCATAATAATATACATACGCAATGAGCAATAATTACATAATAGATGTTTTATGGTTTAAATCAAAGAAATAAAGTAAAATTGAATGAGAAATGTATTGTTGTTGTTAATCGGTATTGAAATGGTTTTTGCCAGCTAACGGTACTAAGAAATTCGAAAGAATTGCATTACTGAAACTTACTTTTTTGGAATAAGAGATTGACACATACTTTTAGGCGCTTGATTCTGGTGAAAGAATTCTTATGAGAGTGCATAGCTTTTTGGGAAGCCACTAACTGAAATTCGGTAGGATTTTAATTTTTCTCCGAAATAACAGTGCTTGGCCAGAGAAAATCCGGATCAATTTCGGTGAGCAGAATACATATTTTATGATGCTTAAAGAAGACAAATTTTTTTTTTACATCTGTTTACCAGAGTTGAGATTTGTTTAATTAACAATTTTGGATTTAGAAATAAGATTTTCAATTTTTAATTCTTGTCATCACAATTTTTGCGAAAATCGGAATTCAAATTTTATTTTCGACGAATTAAACGCAAAAAAAATTAAAATTATAAAAAAAAATATATTTTTTTTTAATTTTCAATTATAAGCTTTGACTTAACATTTAAATTTTTTTTCAATCCATTATTTGGCATTAAAAACTGAAAACCGATTTTTGAGACAAATCATTTTTTCATTTGCGCTATTAGAGATCAAAAATTTTAAAATATTTGTATTAAAATTTTTGAGATTACAAAATAAAAAAAGTTAATTAATTTATTTTTTCAATGCATTATTTGCAACTCTGGCCTTTACTTACCGCAGGATTTTCTTAAAACAAACGTCAGATATTATTTTTTGTTGTTTTTTTATTTCTTACATAAATCCGTGTTACATTACCATTTTTTAAATAATTTCATTTATTCATTTATGCAATGTTTACTTCATATATATTTATATTTGTTTGTTTGCTTGTAAAAATAAGAAATAAAAATATTTGCGCTTTTTCACATTTTCCATTTTTGTCTGCTCTATAATAGCATTTAAACAGCTTACTAAAAAAGTAAGTATGTATGTATGTAGTGATTTCATTTACGTTTCATTTTGTATATTATATTTTGTTTTTGCTTATTTTTCTTTGTATGTGACTTTTATCGGTTGGTTCTTTATGCGTTTTTTTTTTTAATTTTGTATCTTAGTTATGCTTTTAACGCAAATACATAAAAATATAACTTAAATATTTTAGCATATATAAACATGGTTATTAAACAAATATTGTAACCCACCCACAAAAATATTAGTTTAGTTTATAATTTTATAAAAACTTAATAAAAGTCTATATTACAGGTAGCCATATGTTTAGCAAAACAAATCAAAAGCTAAATCAAATATAAATAACTGTCTTCTTTAGTGACGCTTTAAGCGTTGTGTCGTTTGGAATTTGAAAAATTTCGACTTTTTTTTTTTGGTTGAATTCATTGTAGTGTTTTTTTTAACGCTTTTGTGTGTCAGTGGACGCAAGTATAAAATAATATTTTGAATTTTTATACAAATAATTTTTTTTCTTTTATTTTTTAGCTTGGCTGCAAATTTTTCGAACGCTAATTTAAATTTATTTTTTTGTTGATAAATTTATGAAATTTTCTAACTTATTGTATAAACTAATAGCATAGCGTTTTTTTTTTTTTTTTTTTTTTTTTTTGTATTCATTTGGCAACAGCTTTATAATTTTTTTTTATTTTTGCTTTATTTTACAATAATTCATTGAACTGTGTGCTTGCGTTTGCCTTATTGTTTTTCTTGTATTTTTTCTAATTAATGTTACGCTCTGCGCTGAACACGCTATATTTGGATTTAAATTTCAACTTAAAAAATTTCAATTTTTAAATAAAAAAATTTTGTTTACTAAATGAAAAAATATAATTTTAATTTTTAATTAAAAAAATAAAATTTTAATTTTTATATAAAAAAATAAAACTCTAATTTTTAAACAAAAAAATTTAATTTAAAATTTTGTAACGAAATTGTTTTTAAATATAAAAATTGTTTTTAAATAAAAAAATTAAATATTTATTTTTTAGCTAAATCAGCGAAGCTCCAAAATAATGTGATGTAATTTGCGCTTGTTGATCAATATTATTTATGCTTTATTACTTATAAAACTAAAAATCCAAATTTTTATTATTAAATTGTTTTCGAATGTTTTGAAAATTGCAAAGCTGAACTTTGTGCGAAATGTTTGCAGTTCAATTGTTGTTTGTGTCAGAAGTTGCGACAGTCATTTGCCAAGTAAGAATTAGAAATTAGCATTTGCAGTTTGCTAATGTCTACAAAATAACAAAATTAGATATAATAAATGAATTAATAAATATGTTTTTATTAGCAAAATACAACTATTTAAGCGAACTCAGCGAGTATGTGTCTGCGGGAGCTTCTGCACTGCTTCTACGCTAAAATTCAAACCTCCAAGCATTCAAATAAATATGTTATATTCCTAAAAAATAAGCACAGCATAACGGAAATCAACTGTTATAACAATTGTCATGCATATTATTCAGTTTATAGTATGCTTTTAGGCACGTCGCCAAGTTTCAGTTTGTAAGTTAAAGTTATAAGTTCAAAATAGCGGTAACGTGTTTTCAATAATTTCTCAACTGCAGCAATGCCACACAAAATTGACTTTATTTCAAGAAATGATATATATCTTTCGATATTTTATGCGTTAGTTAACAGCTATAAGTTTAAAACGGTACTTGTGAGCCAATGACAATTTGGATTGAAAACAAAATCTTAAATTTTTAGTGCCTCAGCGCTTGTCTTCCAACCTCAGCTTTACTTTTTATTTGTTACGCTAATTAATAACAAAAGAAAATGCACTTACAGTGAGCGAAAGAGAGAGAGAGAGAGGGAGAGAGATAGGAAGAAGAGCTAATATGCACATGATCAATTGATGATTTTCACTGTGATTTTTTAAAAGTAAATATCAAATATTTTTCTTTTCTCGCATATCAATAAACGTCATTGATCAAACGGTTAATTGAAACTTGCAGGCAATAAATATTTTCTAGGACTTTTGTGTGTTTGTTTTCGTGTTTTTTTTTTTTTTGGTTGCTGCAAACAAACACATAACTACATAGTATATACTTATAAACACACGAACAGTTGTAAGTAATTGTTTTTATGCAAAACTTGCTGCTTAACATTTTGTTGTTTAAGTTGATTTTAATGTGTGCAACACATGCATGTATATAATATACAAAATACCTAATGTAACTCGAGGAAAATTGATGGGTACACATATGGCTCATCACAAATATTGGTTTTTAAATGAGAGACCAAGTGAAGTTTACAATTTCAGTTTTTCAAAAATATCTTCTTTTTTGTTTTTGTTTGTTCTCTCTACCTTGTATACACACACATATACACGTATTACAAATAGGATTAAAAATATTCAAAATTCATTCATTATAAATTTGTTCTTCTTCTTCTTCAGTTTAATCATTTGTTTTTGTTGTTACTGTTGTTGTTCTTTTACAATTTATTGAATACAGGCTCGTTTTGTTGAAATTTCGCTGCATCACACACTGGCACCCCTTCCTGCTTGTCGCTTATTAATTTCTTTCGCTGTAACCACATATGCACGCACGTATATGTATGTATCCTATGTATGTATGTATATGCTTTGACCCGCACTCCCATCAAAGAAAACTAAAACGTACACACTACTGACTACTGACTTTTGACTTATCCATTGCTCTCGAATTCCAAAAATACATCATCTCAAACGCTTTCATTCACCATTCGGCACCCGCTAAAATGTCCCACCAAAAACAAGAAAAATACAACATAACCTTTGCCAACACCGCCGATGCCGTCGTTGACGCCGTCGCCGGCTTACTGCAACTTCGGTTTGTGCAGAAACGCAGCAGCGCCGTTGGCGGCGTTGCCGTTCAGTGCGCCATTGCTGCTGTCGGACAGTAGCGACGACTTCGACGACATGTCACTGCTGGGCGATGAGAGTTTGGCGGTGTTTTGCGCGGCCAAAGATGCTGCCATGCGGCGTGTCTTCTTGCCGGCCGGCGACAAGTATGTCTTGTAGAAGAAGCGCGCGAAGAGCACGAAGTAGCTGAAGTACATCGCGATCGATAGGTTGATGTTGGTCTGTGAGATGTTGCACGATTGACGTCCGTGCGTCTTGAGGAAGCCATTGGCCCACACATTGATCGCACAGCCGACAATCATTTGCGTCAATTGCAGCGACGTGATGATCATGGCAATGAAGCGTGGCGGATTGAAGCGCGCCGCCTTCAGCGCGTAGTACGAGTACATCACCGAGTGTACGCAGTAGTTCATGACGATGAACCAACGCGCCGACGAGGTGTACTCGGTGTACGAGAACCAGGAGTAGATGAGCACAGTGATGTGGTGGTACCAGTGCAGGAAAATGAGCGGCTGCTTTCGCAATACAATGAATATTGTATCGCCGAGTTCGGGCAGTTTGGAGAGCACAAACAACCAGGTCCAGAAACCGCAGACGCGATCTTGTTCGATGTAGCTGCGAATGGACAAACATATATATAATTGTAAAAGATATAAATGGAGTGGAAGAAAAAAATAAATACAAAAAAAAATTTAATTAAAATGAAACAAGGAAAACTGACTGCACCCAATATAGTACCCTTCACAGCTGTATTTCTTATACCACAAAAAAGATTTGTTTCTTGGTTTTGATCGGTCAGTTTTTATGGCAGCTGGTGACTGTAGGGGTGATTTCTCTGAAAACATCGCAGCAGGAATTGCCGGTCGATTGCCTTTTAAGTTGCCAACAATGTTTCTTTGTCCTTTGCCCAAGTGCGGTCGGCTAGCGACTTCAGGATTTTGTTGCGGCTCTGTATCTTGGCGTTAATCGCGGTCGTATAAGGAGTGAAGGAGCATAGACATATGACAACTATATGCTACAGCGGTCCGATCTGAACAATATATTAGGACAAGGTAGCGTTTCCTTGACTAATAATCCACGCCAAATTTCGTGGACATCCATTGCTCAAATAAAAAGTTTTTTATAGAAAGACTTGATTTGTATCGGTCAATTTGCATGTAAGCTATGGTCAATCTTATGGTAGTCCGATATTGGAGATTCCGACAAATGCTCAGCTTTTTGGGAAGACGGACAGGACTAGGATTTACGGACAGACAGATGGTCAAGACTAAATCGACTCAGCTTGTCACACTGTTTATATATTTATACTCCCTTAGCCCTCCTAAAAGTCTTAGAAAATATTATATTTTAAGGTCTATATGTTGAGAACAATCGCAGAGTTAGAAAAACTTTTCCAAAAATATCTGAATTATAGAAAATCTTCTCCTTCCTTCTTCATACAGATTACACTGCGAACAAGCTTTTATTTATTTTACTTTTAAGCGCGAAAGAACAAAGATCAATTCCAAGTAAAGAAAAAGTAAAACTCAAAAAAAAAAAAAAAAAAACAATCGAATTTCTCTGAGTTTGCCCAACCGTATGTGCTTTTGTTTAAGGTGGCAAAAGTCATATGTGAAATACATTGACACGAAGTAAGTTGAGATCAAAGCAAGTGGAAATTAGCTAATAAGTACTAATTGTATGTATAATAGCTGACATAAATAAAAAGCAAATAAAACAAACAGTGCGACCGGAGCGGATGAATAACCACTGCAGTAAGCAGAAAAACATTAACTTAATGATATATGAATAAATACATACATATGTATAGTATATACATAAGTCCATATGTGAGTTCAGCACAGACAGTTCATCAAACCAAAACAAGAGAGAGACCGCAAACGAACGTGCTAAAAGTGTAAAACTTTAGCACGAGATCGAGCACGACCGGTGCCGGTCACCGTCGGTTTGTCGAAATGCAAAATTTAAGAACAATTTTTTCGGCTCACTTGCTAAAGAATATCATATACTCGTATGTACGTCAGTATACATACATGTATGTATGTAAGTATCAGCTGTAAAAGCAGAAATCGTCCGAAATCAAATACGCAACAATGTAAATTCAAATAAAGGAATATTAAAGCAAAATCAAAATGAAAACAAACAACGCAGCAGAAAAGCTGCAAAACCAGTTTCCAAATTGGAAATATCGCGTTTGCGCTGAGTGGCAGGCTCGGCTCGATCGAAGCTGTAACAGTAAACGGCGCGCGCAAATCTGCGTCGTGATGAACAAACTCAAGGTCAGGCAATTGTCATGGCCAGCAAAATGTACACACCAACACTCATACATGCCTATGCTTATGTATGGATGGACTTGAGCGGCAGGCCTAGAACGTCTGTTGACATTGCTTAGCCGCTTTATGGCCAGCTTTTATTAGCTACAAATTACAGACGACCGATACGGAATGACTGTCAAGGATGAATTGCGAAAATTTTCCGTATTTACAATGAAAGTCGCTAACCTGGCTGGCAAGCTAAGAATTACAACAGCGGAATCATTTCAGGAATTGAACTAAGAAGAAGATTGCATGACGAGCGCCTGTGCAGTGGCTTGATCATGAGCAAAGTGAATGGGCATGTAAAATAAAAGAAGTGTAGTTTAAGATAACAAGCATGAAATTAATTCGAATTGGCACTTACCTAGGAACGCAAACGGAATGGAAAAGGCCATAATGACGCAGCACATGCAGAAGTTCTGGTGCCGTTCGAAAGGCGCCCATAATACTGAACATGGCGAGCATTGTATTCCAGATAATTAATGGACCGCGTAGTTGGAATCTGAAATGGGCAAAAAAGAAAGTACAACAACAAAAGATGATTAATAAAAATTGTGTGTATAAATTATGTGTTAAAAGTGTGTGGAACATAAGTAAAAAGCGAAGAGAAGAGCTAATCGTTTACTTCTAATATACATACATACATATGTACATAATATAATATAATCCATAGTAAATGTTCTAATCAGTTCTTAGTTAAATCACATGTTTCCCCTTTATTTATTTTTAATATATTTATAGACATTTTAATGTTTTGTTTTTTAATGGCAGTAATAATCGAGCGATGTTCAAATTGGCGGCTGATTAGCATTTATTGACCAAGTCACAACGCAACTAATCTATTTTAGATTAGGAAGTGAAAATTGTGATCAATACTGCTGATAACAAGTGCATTTAAGCAATTATAAAATAATTATTAGTTGCAATGTCGAAGAGGTTTAAAAACAATGATTAGAGATAATGCGGAGTGACGTATACTTATTTTAATGACTTATATATAAATGAATAAAATATATAAAAAAATAAGATTAATAAATAATAAAATATAAAATAAAATATAAAAAATAAATTTTTGTTCTTTATGTACAAATTTATGTATATTTTAAAATTTCAATATCAATAATAATCCAAAATTTATTCAAGTATTTGTCGAAACTCTTGCAGAACCCTTAGAGGTGATCTAGTGACTGATACCCAGAGCGTACTAAAAATAATGGAGGAAACACTTCTCCGAACCCGATTACTCAATTTACAATGACGATGGAGCAAACGTTCCATTGGCCGAGGATTACCGGCCAAGCTATTCAAACACGGCGGCGAAGAACTGATAAGGAGCATGCATCAGCTTCTTTAAATGATATGGTCGGACGAAAGCATGCCCAACGATTGGAATTTAAGTGTGCTCTGCCTAATCCACAAAAAGAGAGACTCCACAATCTGCGCCAAATACCGTGAGATAAGTCTCATAAACATCGCATATAAGGTTCTATCGAGCGTATTGTGTGAAGGATTAAAGCCCACCGTCAACAAACTGATTGGACCTGTGGATTGGACAGTGTGACTTTAGGCCTGGAAAATCAACAACCGACTAGATATTCACCAGGCGCAAAATCTTGGAAAATAACCGTGAAAAAAGGGTCGACATACACCACCTCTTTGTCGATTTTAAAGCTGCTTTCGACAGCACGAAAAGGGGCTGCCCTAAAACTAATACGCCTGTGTAAACTGATGTTGAGCAACACCAAAAGCTCTGTGAGGATCGGGAAGGACCTCTCCGAAACGTTCGATACCAAACGAGGTTCCAGACAAGGAGGCTCTCTTTCTAAATAGAGAAGGTACCAACTTTTATAAGAGTGTACAGCTGGTGGCGTACGCCGATGATATCATTGGCACAACAACCGCGCCGTTAATTCTGCTTTCTCCAGAATGGATAAGGAAGCGAAGAAAATGGGTCTGGTAGTGAAGAAGAAATAGCTCCACATCACTGTCACTGTTGATAGTCATAACTTCGTAGTCCTACGTATATATAATTTCGTCTATCTTGGAACCAGTATTAACAACAACAACAATGTCAACACAGAATTACTCTTGGCAACAGGTGTTACTCCGGACCGAGTAGGCAATTGAGAAGTAAAGTCCTCTCTCCACGAACAAAAACCAAACTCTATGCTCATTATTCCCGTCCTGCTATACGGAGCAGAAAAATAGATGATGACAACATCTGATGAGTTTATGTTACGAAATTTCGAGAGAAAAGCATTGGCAACAGTGAATATCGTATTCGATGAAACAATGAGCAGTACTAGTTATACGAGGACATTGGAAAATCAAGAGACAGCGGCTACATTTGCTGAATTATGTTGTCCGGATGGATGGAACAGTATTCGACGTAGAATTGTTGAAACATAACCTCTACTTTATTAGGTAGCCTCAAAAAACTTAGAGATGAAACTTATGCAAATGGTATGCTCAAGAAATAAGTATCAAAAAAGCGTATCATATTGAACGAACTGCGAATAGCGACCGATTGACCTAACGGTATTTTTATTTCAACCCACCACACGCATTTACATATGAAATGAGCGCGTGCATGAAAAAATAGCGTGGGAGTTTCAATGAAAAGTGCCACATGTTCGAAATTAAACTGACATTTGACAAAAATAGCACAAAAATGGTTGGAAAACAAAAGATTTCGAACACAGAGAAGAAAACAAATTTTGAAAAGAATCAATATTCAATCGATAAGGCAATTATAATAAAACTATAGGAAGTGGGTTGTAAACAAATATTCCATACATATGGGTATATACATTTGTAGAGCTTATACTTAATGTATGTATGTATATGTATAAAAATATTTGAAAAACTTGCATTGACCATATTCATATAAGTTTGTATGTATGTATGTTTGTATGCCAAATTAAGGTAGGACAACGAAAAGAGTTTGCGCAAAACTTGGCAACACGGAAAAAAGCTGTAGTAATTTAAATTAAAACGAAATCGTAGACAAAAACAAAAACAACAAAAAAAACAAAAATTGTCAAAAAGACGCCGTGCATAATTAGTAATACAATAACAATATAAAATTGCTAGCCATAAAAAGTTGCGAATTTCATGCATGTGGAAACACATACATATTTATAAACTGTATTTTTTTGTATAAACATATTTACAATATCCATATTTTACAAGTTTGCGAAGTCACCAGACTATTTTGTATAATCATCGTCCAAATTTTATATACATATAAGCACACACATCCAAATATATGTACATATGAATGTACACATGCATAAGTATATGAAAGAGTGTTATGTGAATGCAAACAAACATACTATACGTACATATATCTGATATAAAATGAGGTTATGATATTTTGAGATTTCTTAGCAAAAAATAAGAAGAAAAAATAATGAAAATGCAAATCGGCCGTTTTAAATGTAAATTCCTAAACTTAAACTCTAATAAAAATGTTTAAAACGGAATATTTTTACGTTCTAAAACACAATGGACTATATAGAAGTGACTTGCGGGATCCCCACACGCGCCTACTGAATATTACTAGCTGCTCGGCTTGAAAAATAAAATATGTAAAACAATACAAAGAGCCAGTTTCGCTGTTTGATCGAGAATATACATATGTAACTAACGGGTGATTTTTTTGAGGTTAGGATTTTCATGCAGTAGTATTTGACAGATCACGTGGGATGTCAGACATGGTGTCAAAGAGAAAGATGCTCAGTATGCTTTGACATTTCATCATGAATAGACTTACTAACGAGCAACGCTTGCAAATCATTGAATTTTATTACCAAAATCAGTGTTCGGTTCGAAATGTGTTTCGCGTCCGTGTCCGATGAGCGATGAGGCTCATTTCTGGTTGAATGGCTACGTAAATAAGCAAAATTGCCGCATTTGGGGTGAAGAGCAACCAGAAGCCGTTCAAGAACTGCCCATGCATCCCGAAAAATGCACTGTTTGGTGTGGTTTGTACGCTGGTGGAATCATTGGACCGTATTTTTTCAAAGATGCTGTTGGACGCAACGTTACGGTGAATGGCGATCGCTATCGTTCGATGCTAACAAACTTTTTGTTGCCAAAAATGGAAGAACTGAACTTGGTTGACATGTGGTTTCAACAAGATGGCGCTACATGCCACACAGCTCGCGATTCTATGGCCATTTTGAGGGAAAACTTCGGACAACAATTCATCTCAAGAAATGGACCCGTAAGTTGGCCACCAAGATCATGCGATTTAACGCCTTTAGACTATTTTTTGTGGGGCTACGTCAAGTCTAAAGTCTACAGAAATAAGCCAGCAACTATTCCAGCTTTGGAAGACAACATTTCCGAAGAAATTCGGGCTATTCCGGCCGAAATGCTCGAAAAAGTTGCCCAAAATTGGACTTTCCGAATGGACCACCTAAGACGCAGCCGCGGTCAACATTTAAATGAAATTATCTTCAAAAAGTAAATGTCATGAACCAATCTAACGTTTCAAAAAAAGAACCGATGAGATTTTGCAAATTTTATGCGTTTTTTTTTTAAAAAAAGTTATCAAGCTCTTAAAAAATCACCCTATACAAGCGGGAAAACAAATTTCTAATTACATGCTTAAATAGTTATTTCGTTCAATTAAAACTCTGTTAAATATTATAGTCGTTTTTTTACGACTTAAACAGGGATGATTAGGGATGACTTCGTGAGCAAATTGATTGAAGCTGTGCTGATCAAATCGTACATTTTTTAGTTAGATAATTGAGTTTGCATACATTATATACATATATTGGCTATAGACAAGCGTGCTTTCCAAAGGGTGACACGTTATGATCATCTAGTAAATTTTTGAAGGAATTTTAAATGCTTCTGTCAAAAGAAAAAATATATACATGTGTCTATATAAACTGCGCTGTGGAAACGAATCGATGAATATTTTGTTCTTTGATTGGCTGTCATGCTCGTTGTCTATTTTTACATCGCTTCTCTTAATACCCTCAAGGTTTGTGAGATTAATACATTAAACCATTAAGGGCCCAGGCTATGACTGCTTTTTGTAGTTGTATACTGTATTTAAATACAGTACTATAAGTTTTCGATTAACGCAACTTTTTGGGTGTGGTAATGGTCCGATTCTATCCGCCTGAAAAACCAACCTCTCTTGAATGCCAAGAAACACATGTATCAAGTCTACATCGATAGATTAATTTTAAGTGTTACAAACAACCGTTAGGTAAGGATAGGCTAGATGTCTGACCCCTTGACGGAGGAATCACACTTAGTCTAAAATAAGTTCGTTTAGTCCTTTGTGAAACCAAATGAAAAACTCCTATGGCTAGATATTAGCATCGGCAAAACGCCCTAAATCTACTACAAATCTGCTAAATTGTTCTTTGTCTATTTTTGCTGTAACATATACCGTTAGGTGAACAAAACTACAATATTCTCTAGCAACATGTTGCAAGAATATAATTTTTGAAGCAAATTTTAATTGGAATCTTAAAAAGTATATTTAAAATGATTATAAATATTGTTACAAAAGTAGTATTAAGTTGTATTTGTATTGCTATATGCATCCATTATTATGAACAATAGCTGTAGGTATATGGAATAGCATTTGTCTTATTGTAGACATCTGGCGCCGCGGCTGTTTGTTTGTCGAAGCAATAGCTACATCTGGCGCCGTATAGCAGTATGTTCTGGTGGTTTCTAGACGCAATATTCTAGAAAGACACACCGGCATCTAGCGACATCTGGCGCCGTATAGCAGTATGTTCTGGTGGTTTCTAGACGCAATATTCTAGAAGGACACATCGGCATCTAGCGAGAAGTGCGTGGCTATATAAGCCGTGGCAGCGCCAACGTAATCAATCAGTGCTAAGAGTAAACTGCTATAGTGTAGACGAGTTGTGAAATAAAGAGTTGTTGAATTAAATTAAACAGTGTTGATTTTATTTGTCAATCCAGAGATACGAACCTAACAAAGTAAACTAGCAAGAGTAAATTCGTAACAATTGGTGTCAGAAGTGGGATTGTCAAATAATCCAAATTCAAGATGGTTAAATTCGGAGAATTGAGAATTCAGCAATTAAAAAAGGAACTGGAGGAGCGTAATTTGCCGATAAGCGGACAAAAGGCGGATCTGCAGGCACGATTACGTGAAGCAATGGAAGCGGATGGAATTAATGTGGACGAGTTCGAATTTGTTGGGCCAGAAACTTCTACAAAGGTAGAAGAAAAAGTAGAAGAACAACGAACATCATCAAGTGCAGACACGAACATGCTGTTAGTGGCTTTTAAGCAAATAATAGCTGAAAATATATCACAAATAACAGAGAATGCAGTGCAAACAGAAAATCGTCTGGCACAGCAAATAGCTGAAAATACATCGCAGTTAAAGTCTTGCCTTACACAACAAATGACTGAAAATAATACGCAGTTAGAAAAGCGTTTGGTACAACAGATTACAGAAAATAATATACAAGTGCAAGAGAAATTTTCAAAATTTGAAGACGAATTAAGCACAATAAAAAATGACGAAGAAAATTTAAGATCAGAATTTCTTCAACTGAGTAATCGTATGCGAGAACTGCAACTGCATGGCCCTGCACCATCAACAAATAATCAAAGATTGAAGGCACCCACATTCGATGGAAGTATTCCATTTCAAATTTTCAAACTTCAGTTTGAAAAGACAGCAATGGCCAATAACTGGAATGCAGCGGACAAAGTAGCGTCCTTGTTTGTATCATTGAAAGGACCTGCGGCAGAAATCCTTCAGACTATTCCAGACTGTGAACGGGACAACTATGAGGCATTGATGAGTGCGATAGAAAGACGATATGGTAGTGAGCACCGGAAACAAATATACCAGATCGAACTGCAAAATAGGGGTCAGAAAATGAACGAGTCATTGCAAGAGTTCGCAACTGAAATAGAACGACTGGCTCATTTGGCAAATGCAGATGCACCTGTGGATTACATTGAGAGGGTAAAAATTCAATGTTTCATAAATGGAATTCGTGATGTGGACACCAAACGCGCCACATATGCATTGCCAAAAAGAACGTTTGCTGAAACGGTTTCGCACGCCCTCACACAGGAAACAGCTTCCCTACTAAGTAAACCAGCACACAAGGTACAAAGGGTTGAAATGGAACAACCGGCGCTGATGGAAGAAATATTGAAGACTCTGAAGACAATTGCTGCACAGCGAGTAAATACAACAGGCAGGTGTTTCAACTGTAGAAAAGCGGGTCACTTTGCCCGAAATTGCAATATAAAAGTAAACCCATCAAAACGGAAACATCCAACAGATAACGAGGACGGAGCATCCACATCTCACAAGTCGTTAAACTAAAACGGAACAGTTCAAAGGGGCGTGAGCTGGTTCCCACAACTATTTGCCCCGCCATCTCGATATCACAAATAGGTCGCCATGACAACAATCTTACTATCAACGGTATCGTAAATGGACGACTGTCAATGCTTACTTTGGATACTGGTGCCACACATTCAATTATCCGACCGGATGTGGTAAGAGGAACGGTTGAACCATTAGTCGGTTGCAAGCTTCGAACGGCCACCGGAGAGGAAGCAGCTGTCGCGGGAAAAGTGTTTTGCGAAGTGATGATTGGTACCCTGGAAGTTAATCACACCTTCATCGTAGCAGAAATCACGGATGAAATTATAATGGGAGTAGATTTCATGATTGATCACGGGGTTACTTTGGATTTAAACAAGCAAATGCTGTTTTGCCAGGACATGGAGATGCCTATAAACACCGGATATGTGACCAACGTTGAAAGTAAGAAGGTGATCTGGTCCTATTGTACAATCCACTTCGAAAGAAAGGCTTGTCCCCGAAACTGCAGTCAGCCTGGGAAGGACCCTATATGGTGATAAAACGACTTAATGACGTGGTATACCGCATACAAAGGAATGGAAAAGCACGATGTAAAATGAAAGTAGTACATTTGGAGAGGCTCGCCCCATTTGGTTCAAGAGGATTTGTGCCTAATCGGGACGATTAGGCTTTAGTGGAGGGCAGTGTTACAAAAGTAGTATTAAGTTGTATTTGTATTGCTATATGCATCCATTATTATGAACAATAGCTGTAGGTATATGGAATAGCATTTGTCTTATTGTAGACATCTGGCGCCGCGGCTGTTTGTTTGTCGAAGCAATAGCTACATCTGGCGCCGTATAGCAGTATGTTCTGGTGGTTTCTAGACGCAATATTCTAGAAAGACACACCGGCATCTAGCGACATCTGGCGCCGTATAGCAGTATGTTCTGGTGGTTTCTAGACGCAATATTCTAGAAGGACACATCGGCATCTAGCGAGAAGTGCGTGGCTATATAAGCCGTGGCAGCGCCAACGTAATCAATCAGTGCTAAGAGTAAACTGCTATAGTGTAGACGAGTTGTGAAATAAAGAGTTGTTGAATTAAATTAAACAGTGTTGATTTTATTTGTCAATCCAGAGATACGAACCTAACAAAGTAAACTAGCAAGAGTAAATTCGTAACAATATTATTTTAATCAAAAATTAATCTTAATTATCAAATTAATTGCTTCATTGTTATTGTAACAACAAACATTTGCGAATAGCACACTTTTTTAATTAAATATAGTAGTTTATTAAAATGATAAGAAAATTTATTTATGTGACTACTATATTTAAGCCACAAATAATTTTAGAAAAAATGGTAAGACTGTTCCGGGCAGCTATTTTTAAATTGTTTGTTTTTATTAAAAGGTAATTAAAAGCAACAATAATGATATTCATTAAAAATTACATTTGTTTATTAAATAAATATTTTGTCTTTAATTTTTAGGGCAGTTTGATAACGGGGCCCATGATTACACTATCCTTATCTCCACATACACATACATACTATGTATGTACATCTATTACTTTACGAAACGGCGCGCGAGTTTCGAGCGCATATGTTTCGTATCATTGAAAATGACTCATGACATGCCGCTAGGTATTCTCACCTAGGTGAATAAGTCAATAGCGTAATGAGCTGTCAATATTTTCGTTTATTTTTTTGTCAAAAACAATAGTATATTGTTATTATCAATCGTAATAAATTAAAAAAAAAATATTGAACTCTCAGTGGGTAAAGCACAAATTTTATTAGCAATGACGTATCTATATACATACATATGTATTTATACACAAAAATACGTTACTGAAATAAGTCTCTGACTAAATTTGGTAATTGTGTCTTTTACACATAACTACAAAATTTCATATTTTGGCGATTTGTAAACAAAATCACTTGCTTATTCTACCACTTATCGCAAATATACATATATAAAATGTATATGTATGTATTAAGTACATAATGAGGATATAAATGTGTAGACATGCATACTTTCAAACAGCACATGCTTCTCTTCACTTTATTCATATCGAAGGGACCAAATTTCTTATCAGTTTTAGTTAAAATAAAACAGTGAGGCACTAAAAGTTCAGGGAATTGCTAGTTGTTGACCGTTTACTACCTCAACCCACCTTATCGCAAACGTATTTAAGCCAAAGGCATACTCACATATGCATAATACTCCCAGATGCGCCGCCGGCGTGCTGATAACGCTTGAACTTAACACCACAATGTGATTATTATTATTACAGTCCAAACATATATACATTCACCTAGATATGTATGTGTGTATGAGCACAATTTTTATTGAATAATATATAATCTTCTGGCGATTGGAGCATTCCTACTTTTTTTTGCATTGACAAATCGCCTGATTCGAATAATTATCATGACGTTTGGCTTGTGATGCATACAAATACACGCAGACATACATATATGCACATATTTGTGGTTGAATGTAGGTGTGTGCTGTCATGAAGATAGGAAATAATGTAATAGGAAAAACCTTGATTGAGGTTATCGCACTTTTCTCTTAGCTATATGCTAATTTGATTTGACATGCATTACATTTATTAATTGCAACAACAACAAATACACATCTATGAACTCTGATGGTTCGTGTAAGTTTGTGTACCCTGAGCAGGAAACGTCAGAGACCCTATCGAGTATCCATACATACATACATATGTACATACATACATGCATGTAAATGATCAGCGTGACGAGCTGAGTCGATTTAGTCCTGTCCTTCTGTCTGTATATATGCGAACTAGGACCTCACTTTTTGAGATATCAATCCGAAATTTAGCACACGTAATAATCTCCCCAAGAAGCTTCACATTTGTTTGAACCGCCGATATCGGACCACAGTAGCATATAGCTGCTATACAATCTACTCGATCAAAACCAAGAAAAATATATTTGTATATTCTTTTAGCTTCTGTACAGCCGAAGTTAACATTTTTTTATTAACATTATTTGCAGAATTTCTTTATTTTTCAATACTCTTCTGAGTTAGAATTATTTTGCAAACATTTGTGGACTTTTTACTTGTCATTATTTATCACATTAGATATGAGATAAACCGTGTTTTGCCACTAAGTGGGTGAACACATTGACAGCTCATTGCTTTAATGACAGTTCGAGGTGGTTGCCTGTAATCTAATCAGAAACAAGCGATTAATAAGAATCGCCTATTGATACGTAAAAACGGAAACTTTTAACGTTTCTTTGATTTTATCGAACTTCTGGAAAAAATAAATAAATATGAAAGTAACATACTGGGTAGTCGAAAAAGTCTTTTCGTATTTTGTCAATAGATGTTGCAGTCGTATATCTCCAGGGCTAGCAATCACATTGTGTCGTACCATAAAGTGTTGGAAAGGTGAGATTTTAAGCTTCATTTGACCAAAAAAAAAATTCAAAAAAGTTGAAAAAAGGTACAGCTGCTCAAAAATGAGTGAAAATAATGAAGAATTTCGCTATATTTTTAAATCGTTTGCTTTTTTATGAAGAATGCCAGACAAACCACCAATAAAATTTGTGAAGTATGATGCCTCAGGGTTAACCGAACGAACTTTTTAATTTTACCCTAATTAAATCGAGACTTGAGAACTAATGAATTTCCAAAGGAATAGAAGATATTCTAGAAGAATATTTGTTTGCCTGGCATTGCTCTTAAATTGAGAAATAGTAAGCAGAAATGACGACTTTATATTTTAAACATATTGAATATCAACTTCAGAAATAAAAGTTTCTAAACACAAGCTTTAGGAAAATGAAAGTATGTATGTTATGTGAATATGTACATATGTACACACATACATAAGTGAGCGCGTTGATAAATCTCATAAATGCTCATTTTTAACTTCAAATGGTTATAAACGACAATCCTATATTTACAACATTGTATAAGCATTTAGCAATCATTCCCATAGTAAACAAAGAAATGCATTTTTATATAGCAGACGGTCAATACTATTTGTCATGTACTTCAGTTTCAATACGAATTTGGCAATGAAATGCTTTTAGCTCAAGTCATACTTGAGACTTGGCTTCTATTGTTTACCCTGGGGCTCGGCCAGTTGCAGTTTTATGCATATTGCTTAGACATGGAAATTAATAAATTAGTAATAATACATACAAACATGTATGCAGTAAACAAATAACACAAAATATTATTTGAACAATTTTTTTTCAGCAAAAGAGCACTTAGGCATAATCATAGTTGAAATAAAATCATTTTTAAAGCAAAAATTAGCTTTCTGAACTGATTTTCTCAAAAATATCTCATTATAATTGTTTTCTGTTTCTTTTTATTTGGATTTTGTTTAAATTGTAATGTAGTAACGAATATTAGACTATTAACAAATTTTCTTGCCCTTAAGCCAGGAACAATAAAATAAATAATTACATTTTAAAACTTTAAAATTTTAAAATAAATAAACACATTACTCATCATTCCATAAACTCGCTATAAAATTGCAGCCAAGTATAGCTCAGCTTATCTACACAAATCTAAATTCGCTGCCGTCTGCTGCTGTCTTAATTTCAATCAAGCTTGAATATTAATGTGCCGTTTCTGCGCAAACAAATTAGGTTGCTCGATTCTTAAGTAAGTAATTGGGGTAGATATACTCAACACAAGCGACAAATAAATCTCACAAAATGGATAAATATATAGGGTACACTTTCAGAATTTCATGGAGGGATAGCTGTCAAATCAGTTGTCAAAATAAACATCAAGAGACCAGGCCTCCGAGCATCCAAAAACTGTCCAGTGAGGTTATACATATGCCGAAGATCTTTGCTTGAAATTTTTTTAAAACTGAATACAAATCTAAAGCTGACATAAATGGTGAGCACCACAGTCCAGTATTTCCCAACATTTTGGTCATCTACTAAGTAATTAAGCTTCTAGGTGCTAAATGATTTCAGATTCACAAACACTTTTCTGTGGAAAGAAGCATTTAGTGACGGAATACTATAAAAAAGAGCCTGTACATTGATCATTTAGTTCCTGTGATCTAAAAAAGTTAAGCTATTTTTGTTGAGGGAGGTCAAATCAAAGGTCTAGCTCGAGAAACCAGCTTCTTCTGACTATTTGGAAAAGAACATTCGGTCCGTTATCGATAAGATAAGGCCGATTGCACTTTAATTTAAATTAATGCTTTGTGCACTCCTCAAACCATATCACCCATTACATGCCTGTACACCTTAAGTTATGTCGTATTAGATCAAAAATAATTGACTTAAAAACAGTTGAATCTCAACTGACGTGATTGCAAAGGAATAAATTATTCATGTCTTCCTATTATATATAAGTATGGAAAATTGTTATTTAAAAAAATTGTAATTCTTTAAAGGTGATTAATTATTAACAAGAATTAGTAATATAAATAAGTCTGCATCGTTAATATGAGATTTCACGCTTTCAGTAAGCAATAGTTTTAATGTTATGCAAAACTATTTTTTTAACCAAAGTTTCGACAAGTTTTAATAGGGAAAGGAATTTTTTGGCTGAATAAAAATATTGTTACTATGGAGATTCAGTAATTAATGCAGTAATTAAACCGAGAAATGCAATTAAATCTGATGTTTACTACCTCTTTACATTAAGGCATTATATTTAGAAAGTAAATATGTGGAATAAATGAGTTTTATTAAAAGAATTTTCTTCCAACCAATGTACCTAGCAACAGTAGCTGACTAAGCACGGTTATGGATACTGTATATAATATTATCGATCGATATACTAATTCTACATAACTTGATTAATTTAATTTCGACCTAATTGAAACCCCCTGTATTTTGACAACCAAGCCCACTTAGTAGGAAATACTTCTGAGTAGTTTTGAATTATATTCTCCATTATTTTAATTACGCGCTATGTGAGCGAGCTTCTGACGAGTAAATGGATTAATAAACTACTTAGTAATAGTAGCGACTGCGCGTAACATATTACTTGTTTTATTCATTAATTAAATTGCATAAAGGAATGCCAACTGACTGCTATCAGATGCTATAAAAAATTCTAACATAAATTATTTATTGCGTTATAAGAAAAAAAGGGGAATTGTGGGTATTACATAAGCGTCCTGTAATGAAATATCACACCAGACAGACAGACTTTACAACTACAATACGCGCACTGAAACAAACTACTCCGAAAAGGACCACACTTGATCGCATTAAAGTGAGGTATTATTAATGAGTTTAACAATTTATAACTTCTATCTCGGTTGTTTATAATATTTATTTATTATTATTATTGTTTGCATTATTTCATTTCATTTTTTATAAGTATTTGATTCCACTACAAGTTATCCATCCATATATGCATGTACATATGTATGTGCAAAGCACACGATTTTGCATCTTTGTAAGTATGTAAGCACGTGCATAACTGTACGTTGCCATTGAAAAGCTTTTACCGCGTATAAGCTCCTTGCCTTGAGCTTTCATTGATATTTAGGTATGTATTAGTTTTCACATTCTTCTTTCATTTATACTTTGCTGCACTAACAGCAACCCTCTGATTCTCAACATGTTTAAACACAACACTGGCTAAATAGCGCGTTGGTGTCTGCTGTAGAATTGTGCCTAAAACTAACAGTAAGGAAAACCGTACAACCTTGCTAACAGCTCGGTTGATGTGCTTCAAGGCAGTGAAGTGGATTCTCATTTCACGAAGCGCCAATTTTTGAATGGGCACAGGTCGTCCCTTTGAACTCAGGCGCACTCACTACTTTTCGAGGCGTAGAGTTTGGGTGAAGCGATCTGCCCGAATAATAGATACATGTATAAAAGATAAACGGATATACACATATACATATGTATATGTATATTAGTGATGAATGATATTCCGATTTTTCAATATGTGTTTTGAGTAATTGCTACTTTCAAATCACTGTGGTTTTATTTTGTTATTGCGGTCGCAACTAAGATTACAAATTAAAAAATGCTTTAAGCAGTTCAAACCTCTGGTTTTTCTTCAAATGACTTAACTTATATAACTAACTAACTAAGACATGTTTTTAATGTTTATCGCAATACACAGAAGAAGTGAAAAAATCATTCCTAGTGAAATATGGCTCATCACTAATACCATATAAAGAATACTTGAGATTAATTCGCAATTCTAGTAGCAGATATCGAGAGATTTTCTAAAAGCCTTTTTTTTTTTTAATTTTTTTTATATTATATTTCTCATCATATACTGTAAATAAATTAGCAACAATAACTAAATTTAGTGTAGTTAAAAAATCGTACATACAATTTCGAGGTCAGAGGCGGCCTTGGGAGCGAAGTCTAATTTATTTTAAAAAATTTACTTCGGCTAAATCGACTCTACTCATCATTTATGCATATCTATACATTTATGTACATATATTTTTTATAGGATTTCCAACGTTCCTTCTGAGTGTTACAAATTCTGAGGCAGACTTAATATTAATATACTCTTTTCAGTGTGTCAAATTTACAATCGAACTTTACTACTGTCGTAATACTGATATATACATATGACATACAAATATGGATGAATAGAAACCTGGAGAGAAATTAGCAAATTATTGACATTTGCCGTGAGAGTGTCTGAAGATAACATGTATTTACGTCATGGAATGGAGGTAAAAATGCAATCGCAATAGCAATGAATGACAATGAAATTACTCATCATTAACAACAACAATAGTGCGTTTCACACTTTCTCATTTACGAACGATACTCAAGGCTGTGACTATTAAGGTAGAGTAAGTGGAAAAAATTTGGGTTATTTTGAGAAATTTATTCAAGACTCTATGTTTATACTGAGAGCAAATAGACATAATGGATTTTCTCAGAGTTAAAAAGAATTAGCTTAATTTGACTAAGCTAAGAAACCGAACTATGCTCTCTGGTCAAATTTGATCCGGACTCCCCGAAACCGAATCGATTTAAAAAGTTTTCCTTGATTGGTATAACCTTGTTTTATGTTGAAAAAGTGCTTGACAGTTTTTGCATTGGCATCAGAGAGGATCTCACCATCTCTTATGGATTGACTCAATTTGGTTAATGTTTTGGGTATGAAGAGTGTCAATGCCAACGTGAGTTTATGAACCTCCGAACAAGTGAATGTCGCCGAAACCGAAAAATCGAAGCTTTTAACAAGTGTTTGGGAAATTGCCTATTTTGAAGGCGTAGACCATGATTTGTATTAAAATACCTGAAAAATGCAGTCAGTCCGGGTCAAATTTGATCAGTTGGTAAAACTTTGCTTAAGTCGACTTAAGCTATTTTAGCAACAGTTATGTGTGTATATGCAGACATAAACACTGGCATGATATAAGCGCCGCTGTTGTGCAATGGCAGACGCAGCAGCTTTCCCGCCAATGTTTACACTGACTTCCAACAACGCAACCGGCTCGCCATCGTTTGCTTGCACTTAAGCTCTGTTTATGTTTTGACCAACTGTATATGTACACATGATGTGTGTCGATGACCAACTGCTAAACGCATTGAGCATGTGCAACAAGTGCGCATGCGAAGACTCCGAGTCTGCATCGAATTACTATTTTGGCTCGTGGAACTCTCCGCGCCAAGACAAACTGCGACCACAAGTGCACACAGACAGACAACGGCATATTTGATGAGTGAGTCCGTACGTAGGTCGTTTGGTTGTTTGGCAATCGTGGCAATCAAGTCGGCCACTTTTGTTGTGTGCATTTTGTTAGCAATGTTTTTACGATTTTTCGCTTTGTTTACCGTTTGTCGAGGCAGTTTGGCCACGCGATTGCTAAGGCGGGAATTAGGCTACGAAATAATTGCAGTAGGCGATTTTACGGTAACTCAATCAAATGGCAAGTGCATAATACAACAATAGAAAAACGCATTCGTCTGTTGCACTCGCAACTTTGTCGGCTTTGCTCAGAAATAGACACGAATGCGTATGAAAATAGAAATTGGTCAGCAGTGCGCGATATTGTTGGCATAAGACGAAGTAGATATGGTAATATGTATGTATGTACATATGTACATACATATATATGCATGGTGGTATATGCTTGTCAAATTATTGCATCCAATTTTGGTTTTGTGCAACTTAATTCGCTCAAGCTTGACGCCGATGGCCAACAGTCGAGTCCAAACAACATAACAGTAAACAAGAAATTGCTAATTTCAAACCTTGAACTCAAATTTGTTGTATCGCTGCTTTCGTAATTCTGTGTGCTTTGCTAATTCTTTTGATTATTCAATGTGTTGATTTGTTAATTCTATTCTATTGGCTTTACAACACCAATTTGTATAAACAAATCAAGTCAAGTTTACGCCTTTGCATATGCATAATGTACATATTTACATGCCTATTAAGTATTTACATATGTATGTATGCGCATTTATTTAGGCAAATTAAAACAGACGATGACAATTAATTTTATTGAGTGTGAACGCGCTTGCGAAAACTTTAAGTTTTTACTGAACTGATTTACAAACAATCGGTACCAGCCAAAACACAAAAAAAAACAATAATTTCAATAAAAAAAACTTTTTTAACATGCCTTTTTTTTAATAAGTACGCAAAATTAATTGAGCTTTCAAAGTTCTTGAGTACGGCTGAGGGTGGTGGAGAAACTAATTCCGAATTAAATTTCAGTCAATTAATAATAATTGTTTATTTGTCTATTTTAAAATTCATGGAAAGTTTTTCGAATACAATGTCAGGTTTGCTTTTAAAAAACACTTGTATTTATTTCTGTTATTGAGAAAATATTCCGTTTTTCCTGTGGAATATTTTTAATTAACAAAAACAGAAATGTATTTATTCACCTTATTGTCAAATTCTTAACAATAAATCGATACAATGGAAAATTGCATATACGAAATTCGTGTGAATGAACACTTATGTATGTCCGAATTTCGATTATGCTATTGTGAACTTCGGCAATCTGTCAGACATGTTTTTGTTTTGATTTATTGGCATTGAAAAAAATTATTGTAATTTTATAAAGCCAATTATATGACTGTTTTAGATCAAAATCGCGATTTTATTTTTAATCATATAAATATATTTTTATCTAATCAGACCTGTTACGGATTAGCTGCTTAAATTAGGCAGATAACAATTTTCGGTGACGACTCAATTTGCTTTCCCCATTACAGAAAAAATATGTTATGTATATTTGAAGGAATAATGGATTAATAAAAAGGCCTCTTGAATGGCACCACAAAAAGGTGTATGGCAATGAGGAGCTTTTTTTTGAAAATTTTTTATCAAATCCAAAAATTTAAAAGCTTTATTATTACTATAGATGAATACAAGTAATCATCGAAGGACGAGTCAAAATTTTGATTTTTGATAAAATGGCGATTTTTCTGTGAAAAAATTTACACCTCGAAGTGGCTTAAAAATCGAAATTATACTATAAAAATATATCATTGAATCGTGTGAAATTTTCAAGTCGAATTCTTCAGAGAATTCTTTTTCGTCGACTTTGAAAACAGTATTTCGATAAACACGAGTTTAACATTTTTGGGAGCCTGTTACACTAAGGTAAAAAACTCTTGCGCTCATATCTCCGAAACCATTTGCTGGATCAACTTCAAGCATCAATAAATTGTTCGATAATCAATTTTCGGAGATTATTCTCAAATACGCTTAGCGTCTATGTATATATGTATGTATATGCAATACGAATTTTTGAAATTCACAAGTGGATAAAACTCCTAAATTTACAGTGGTGGCGAGATAAAGAAAAATATGCAAATCCAACATTTTCTTTGAATTTACCAGAGCTAGAGAACTTCACAGCTATTTTCAAGAAGCATTGGAATAAAAAGACTTAACAATAAGTTTGAATCGAGGGAAACATTCGAGCATCCATAGAAGAATAATATAACAATTCTCAAACCATAATAAAACCGATGATGAAAAAACACCGGCTGTTTCAAAGGCCTGTTTAAGTGTCGAGGGTATATTTTGCTCACGTTGTCAATACTTTCCGTGCGCAAATAATTATATTCGACAATTAGTATAAAAGGTTACTCATACGCCAGGGTGCAAAAATATCTCTTTTTCCTATTTTCTACTAAAAAGAACGTTTCTTAAAAATATTAAATTATATATTTATGTAGATATAATTTTTTTACAAGGTTTACCACTTCTTTGTCAAGTTTTTATAGGTTGGCAAGGAAGCTCAGATTGTAGTGTTAACATTTTTCTGAACACTGCTGTATTTAGCAATGGAAAATTATAACCCACAAAACCGTATGCCATATGTAAAAACACAACAAAAAACTATACAATAAAAATATTTGCCAACACACGCGCCAAAATAACGGCAAAAACAGGTGAGCCGACAGGTAGTTAAAAGAAAAATGGCTAGTGGAGCACAGCGTAAAGAGGAAAGCGATATTTCACATATATATATACATACATAGGTACATACATATATAAACCGCCACGTGAAGGAATGGATGCTACAAAATCCACATCAAATTTTAATATAAAACAATGAAAAAATAATAATTTTTATTATTTAATTCAAACGCCATAATAGACGGAATATGAAAAAGTTGTGCACGTAACTCTGAACATAAAAAGTTATGTAGACATGTATGAAGTAAGATAAGTACTTAGCTTACGAAAAAAACGGAAATTTTGATAGAAATGAAGTTTTATTTCTCGTCTGTGGTCGATATAAAGGTAGGAGTCCGATTCAGCTGAAATTATTTGACAGTAGTCTTTTGGTGGTTATACTAAGTACTTATCGGACCGTCATCGTATATATGTATGTATGTACATACATATGTATATACAAAAACTGTACATTACAAAACCGGAAATGTGTGAAAATCGATATGATAACACTAATATGCTTAAAAATTTCGCAGAGTTGCTATTATGACATCGAAATAAATTTCGTTTGTAACAGAAAGAAAGAAGTCAGGCGCCGTAGAAAGAGAGAGCAAAACGAACTGGGTTACATGCGGTTTCGCAGTTTATATGTGTATGTCAGTAAGTAGGTAATGGCAGCCACGATCTCTCAATCAAAGCAAATGCCAATTAGGTATAAACAGCTGAAAGTGTGGTCGCAGCAAACCAGTTTCATGATCAATAGCCACATTAACTTAATGCGATAAGATTGTAAATACACAAGTGTTATGCTATGCTGAGTTATGCGCGCACATGTTCAAATCGGCTAAACGACGCACAAAAGCAAAAGCAACAATTGCGGACACATGTATGAAATTACAGGCGATCAATTAGGCGTGCGGCTTGACTTTTACATTGTGTAAACGAACAGTTTTCGGCAAAAGTGCGTTAAATGAGTAAGAGCAGACACTTACAGGTGTGAATGGCGCACCATTGTTCATTTCTATTTTTTACTGTCATTTTTCATAAGTAAACAAACACCGGCGCTCACGAGTTCAGGCGTGATATGCGCGACATTTGCGTCTGCTGCGCAAGAAGTCTGACTGCAACTGTCATCAAATCGGAATTTTCGTTTAAATATTTGCTTAACAGAAATTTACATAGGTACACGTGTACATACATATGTAGTTACACACGTGTGTGCACTTTTTATTACCGAGACCTTGTGAGCGCGCGCTTTCATTCACCATTTCACAATACAACAAAATAATAGAGGTGAGAGCGTAATTTTGAGCAAGCAAAGTTGTGTATGGAAGAGCGAAAGACAAATGGCGAAAGCGAACGAAATTAATTTTTTTGGATGTTGCATCATAACCACTGCTTAATTTTGGCAAAACGCTGCAACACTTTGCAGCTTCATCATGAGAAGTGGAAAAAATTAATTTCATGCGCGAAATAAAGGGTGATACAAGATGAAATTCGACGGCATATTTTTTATTTTCGGTTGAAAATGGATATATGTATTTTAGTGGATTTTTTATACAAATAAATAAATTCAAAAAATAAAAATACTAATATAAACAACTAAATTTCGTACATTTTCGTCGTTAATAATCACTTTAAACTTATAATAAATTTTAAAAAGATATACAACTTTTATGACAGAAATGAGGCACCTTTTAAAATCGATTTATCCGCATAGCAATTTCGAAAATTAATTACTACTATTTTGACAAACTTGGCAGGTGAAAGCAACTCTCTAGGAATAGCGTTAGTATTAAGTAACTTTAAAACCTTGAAACTGCACTGCGTCTACACCGAAGCTGTGATACTCTTTCACCTTCTCAGCAATTTGTTAGGAGATTGCAGCGTTTTTCTGAACAATAATCCACGCGAAATGTTTAGATACAAGATCTTAATTTTGATCGTTCATTTGGTATAGCAGCTATGTATATGCTACAGTGATCCAAGGTGAAAAGGATGTGTGCAAAATATCAGAGAGTATCGAATAATTTTTTTTCACCCTTTCAAATATATACGTAGGTTGCTTTTCATATTTCGGGATTCGGGAACAAAAGCAAATTTTAATAATCGAAAATCGCTCCGTTGTTGTTCAAAATATTCTTCATTAAGATCTATACAATTTTACATGGGTTTGAACCAATTGTCGAAACTCTTTTGCCAGTCTGATTGAGGTATCTCCAAACAGGACGCCTCTACAGGTGTTGAAAAACATTGACCTCTTAGTTCATATCTTTAGCTTGGGATGAAAAAGAAGACATTCCTTGCCAAGTAAGGACTCTACGGTATATGACTCATCAAATTGGTGTTTTGAGTGCTCAAAAAATCAGCTGTTTCAGTCGACGCGAGAGAGCTAGAATTGTCGTGGTGAAAAGTGATCCGTCTTCGGCGGTGGGTTTCCTTCTTTCTTGAGAGACAACTGACAAACGGTAAATTTGGCGAAATGGTTGTATAACAGTCAGAATTTACTGTTCTGCGTTGTTACAGTGGTACGATTTCCGCATGTCTACTTTTTCCAAAAAAATGTTAACCATTCGCTTGGAAGTGCTTCGTGCGCGAACAACTTTTATTAGATTCGGCTCATCATGAAACACCCATACAGTCGTCTATCATATGTGAAACCTGGCGAAGCAACCAAGTCAACGACAAAGACTAATATCCATGACGCTCAGGTAAAGCTCTGTATTCGGTGGGATCAGATGAGCGTTCTGTATTGTGAGCTTCTAAAACCGCGTGCAACAATTAATGGGGAAGGTTACCGGCAACAACTCATCAAATTGAAGCAAGCGATTGCCAAAAAACGCCCAGAATTTGCGACAAGATTTGAGGCAATAATTTTTCACAATGAAAACGCTCGCTCATGATGCTACTTTATTTAAAAATGTTTGGAACAAAGAGGCTGGGAAGTTATGCCTCACTCGCCTTATTATCTAGACCTTGCCTCCTCTGACTACCATTTGTTTCGTTGGAAAAGGCTTTAAATCAGAACAGCGTATCAAAAATTGTTTTTTTTTAGCCGCTAAGCTAACACAGCTTATTTAGAATGGAATCTACAAATCATCAGAAAGATGGGAAAGTGTTATAGCTTCAGATGGTTAATCTATACGTTGCTATCCAATTCCATTACAATGCCTTGCATAAAAATATATATATTTTATACAATAAATTAGTAAGTATAGTATATTATATTTATACTTATGTATATATATATATTTAGTACATATGTATGTATATTTATATTTGTCTAATGTAAAAACTCGGTCCCGGTTATTTTTTCCATTTGAGTAATTGTTAATATAATTACAAAGTAACACAATTTGCCACAAAATATGCAAATGCAAATATTAAATAATTTTTCTTATTTGTTATCACCTTCTAAATATATAAAATGCGGTAGCTACAAAAAGTGCACTTGTAGACATTTGAAGAAGCCGTTAATTAAGTGATAAAAACCAATTCGAAATAAATTTTGTTTCATTATATAATCGGACTTGAGGTTTGCTTTAAGTGGTTGCCATACAATGTAAAAAAAGTAAGTACTGTTTATTTTAACTTAAAATGCCATTAGACGCAATTAAATGCAAATTTCGGTATTTCACCATAAACGTTCATACATGCATATGTATGTATGCAGATGTATATTTGTTATAAACATTTGCAAATCAATTATTTCATTTTCTCGTTGATAATTTCAGCGAACATTTATTTACCGAAGATTTTTAAGCACAATTTACCACATTAAATCCGTTACTGTAAATGTTGGTTTTACAAGAGTATTATTGTTATTGCTACCACCCACAGAAATACATACATATGTGTTAATAAAGGCGCGTCTGACGCCAAAGTGAATGCATGCGATTGGGTGGCAACTTTAAAGCGGTGATGACCACACACTCTTCCTTGGCGGATACAAAGTTAGGTACATACATTCAAAAGTTTTAATAATAAATTGAATTTACTTGTGGTAAATAAATATTTAAGTATGTACATACATTTAACTGTAAATGTGTACTTATATAAACAGACATGATATGTGTGAATCCATTTCTAAATTGACAATTCAACAAATGTTCTGCTGTTGGCTAGCCGATGGAAATCGATAACAGGTGGGACAAAAAAATGTTAACAACAAAAGCAACAAGTTTAGAAGGGCTAAGTTCGGGTATGACCGAACATTTTATACTTTTGCAACTTGCAAGGATTAAAGCCAGGAAAGTACCTTCAAGTACATAAGGGTCTAGGGAGAGTTTTCACCCGATTTTAACCATTCTAAGCAAAAATATGCATCAACTATACACACTGGGTCAACATATTCAGTACCTAGTGGCTTGAACACTTTTGGTTCGATTTGGGTCTTTTTTAGCCATAAGGTGGTACAACTCAAAGGCACTTTTCGTTAAAAGTTTTATCCTGATATATTAATTGATTATTCATTTGTATGCTTGAAAGTGAAAGTTTCAAATGGAATTTAAATTAATGATGTATGGGAAGTAGGCCGAATTTGGCCATTTGCACACTGTAACATAGAAATGTCAAAGGAATATCACGTACCAAATTTGGTTGAAATCGGTCGAGTTGGTCTCGAGGAAGTTTCACCTAAAAGTGGGCGGTGTCACATCCAATGTCCAATTTTGACCGCGAGATGTACATTAAACTTATTAGAGGGCGGGATAAAGCCCATTTTATCAAAAATTTTTTCCGAGACGTGTCCTTGCTGCTGAGCTCCCCTGTGCTAAATTATAGTTTTATATCTCAATTTAATGTTTAGTTACGGTACTTTATAAGTATTCGGTTGATGGCGTTTTGTAAACGTGGCGTGTCCGATTACGCCCATCTACGAAGTCCGCCTTACTTTTTGCCAAGGAACATGTGAACCAAGTCAAGTTCATCAAGATATTTTAATGTTTACTCAACTTACAGCTTGCACGAACGGACAGACAGTTCCAGTGTCGTCATCCTGATGGTTCATATTGGTGATATATACAACCTACAAAACTATTATACTCTGTAGCAACATGTTGTAGGAGTATAGAAACTGGTCAACCTGTGGCTTACCAACGCACACCCACACCTTTACGAAAAGTTGGGCGGTGTCAATGACTCGTACAACCAGGAAAACTTAGCACATGCCTGCAAATTCAATGCGGATAATTACGAGGTGGCACGTAAAGTTTACGCTAATTCACCGCTCACAGCAAATAGAAATAGCACGAGAAAAAAGTAGCGACTACATAATGCATGCAACAGTTCTTTCTTTCTTTTTAGGGCGAATAATTAAGCGTTGGAACATGCATACAAACATAGAAGTACAGAGGAAGCATGAATAAGTGGCGTAACGTGGTAAAAAAAGGCGTTATAAGCTCACTGGACTCATATATCTAAGTGTATACGCACGTAGTTCAACAAGACAACTGACCATTTGCTGCTTAAATCGGATTTTGGACACGCTAATTTGGTTAACAGGTAACTTACATACATATATTTGTTGGTAAGATATCTGTGTTATGCCCAACTAAGAATTCGATGCTTCCCTGATTGCTTTACACCAATAATAAAGTAGTCTCTCTAAATTACAGACAAGGCCCAACATCTTACACAGCTTATGCAGAGTATATACCCACAAATATTGACCAACTGCATTTATTGAATAGCAGTCAACACCTTCACGAACTTCTTTGCCTGGAAGTATAGCTGCGAAGCAAATGGGTCTAGTGGTGAACGAAGGCAAGATGAAATATCTCCTGTCATCAAATAAACAGTCGTTGCACTCGCGACAAGGCTCCCACGTCACTGTTGACAGTCATTACTTTGAAGTCGTAGATAACTTCGTCTATCTTGGAACCAGCATCAACACCAACAACAACGTCAGCCTCGAAATCCAACGCAGAATATTCTCTTGCCGCCACGTCCTACTTCGGACTAAACATGCAACTGAGAAGTAAAGTCCTCTCTTTACGAACAAAAACCAAACTCTATAAGTCACTCATTATGACCTGGCTTCGCTTGGAATTGGCGCCACCTTACCAAAAGAAGAAACAACTGGCGCGCTTTTGTTAACTCGGCTATCCGACGCCATAATCTACGCCAGTAAAAAAAGAAGAAAAAAATTGTACTATGACACCAATGTGAACGCGGTAAAAACGGCTGACTTAATGAGTTGAGCAGTGTTTTGGTTAATTTAGTAAAATTTATAGACAGTTTCTCGACTTTAACATAAATAGAACGAAATTTACATAAATAATTTATTGTAAAACTCTTAAAAAAACTGAATGCAATGACGGGGTTTAAATATAACTACAACCCCTTAACTAGTACAGGATGTTGTAAATCAGTTTTTTCGTTAAGCTTTCACAAAAAAATGTGATTATTATAAATAAACCCATAAACTGCTCTCAGAGTGATAAATTCGACAATTAATATTCGAACTAGCAATTTCTTGTAGAAAGCCTTTTCCGTGGGTTGTATAGGTCACAAATCCGCTAGTTATCAATAACAATATCTATTTCGTCATTTACTTTCTAAATAAACCTTTTTGAAAGCTTTCAATATTACTTGGCTGAAATAACTGACGAATTTCCTGTAAATTCTATTGACAATTGCAGCGTCGCGCCCAACCGGAAAGGAACGTCAATGCAAACGAGGACAAATATTAAATATTAACAATTAGCATTGACATGCATCTTTAAGAATCTACGTTAGTTTGCCAAACAAATAGGAACAAAGTTCATACAAATACTAGTTCGAATAGGTGCGTAAACAATTGTTAATATTTGTTTAGCAAAGTGGCTTATAGAGCGTGTTTTATTGCCATGTGTAACTAGTCGAGAGTCTCTCTGTGTTCTTAGGTGAAAAAGTATTTACGATAGCAGTTCTTCTCATACACGCTTTCCAGATCATTAAGGTAGTGTACGTAGCGCCTTTGTGACAACTACTTTTTATCGTTAAATCTCAGAAGCGGTTAGTCTTAGGACAACCATAATAAAACTTCGAATAAACCCATATGTACCAGGGAAAATATTTTGAGGTTGTAGATATTTCAGAGGTGAGTCAAGTTCAGTTTACAAAAACACAGGTAGGCGTTTAAAAGACGGATAAGGACCGATCGATTCGGTAAGAAATCAATGATCGGTGTTTAGTTGCATCAGAAGGATGTGGTCATGGTCTTGAGCTTCCAAAACTTGGTGAAGCTGTTAATCGGAATCAATACAGACAACAAATAAACAATTTGGACCAAAGTTTTGTTAAACGACAATGCAACTTCACATAAAGTAAAATCGATTCAAGATAAAGTACTTTAAAGTTTTCATCGACTTGGTCCCTTCTGAATTGGCTGAGCAGCACTTCGATTCCTACACAGAAATGAAGAATTGGGTGTCTGATTGGTTTGCTACGAAGGACGAACATTTCTATTGGTATGGTATCCACAAATTGCCAGAAAAGTGATCAAAATGTGTAAAAAAGCAATGGTCAATATCATGAGTACATGCACTTTAACTCTCTTCAAAATTAGTACTTCGATTTCACAAAAAACTCTCACACTGTTTTGTTTTTGAATAAAGATTTCTCAACATAGTACGGAACCAATAGGAAGGAGTTCTGCCATTTTGGGCTCAATTAGGGCTGAATGCGTCATTTTAATGCACAATGGTAGGTCCTTATTGACCTATAATCTTGCCATATATGGATAATTCGTTATCTTGCAGCTTGCATTGAGTTCCATCTGCTCTGAGCTATTTGTTCTAAGTACACATAAAGCTCTCTTTTGATCGTTGCCGGTGGTCATGGTATTGACTCCACCTCTGATTCGTCTAGAGAAGCTCCTAGCTTTGCCAACTGGTCTGTCGTGGCCAAACAATGTTCCTGTGCCGCCTGATTGTCCGGGTATATGGTTGCTCTCTGTCCTCCCGTAGTTATTCAATAGAATTTAGAACTTCATAGGCCTTCTCCATACCTAGTACTTCCGTTTGGAAGATGCTGGCTGAGTTTAGTAAGCGAATAGAAGTAGAAATGTCAAGATCATTGGGAGAAACTTAAGAAAAAAATGTTTTTTAATTCTCAAGCGATCAATTTGAAAATGGCCTCGAATAAAGCCCTTTCTCTTGCAATAAAGGCTGGCAATCGGGAATAACTAATTAACGCACACAAATTTATACCATACATATGCACGTAACGTATTGCCGTATGCACTTACGTAAATAGGATAAGTGCATAAACACATAAATAAGCAGATTTGAAAAATAATATTGAAATATAAATGGAATCGATTGCAAATATTTATTCGCCATAATGCAACCTAAACGCAAATGTGCGAATATTCGAAGTTTTACAAATTAAAATCACAAAAACAAAAAACAATCAATAATGCAATTCGATCGCTAATATAAACATTTTAGAAATGCTTTTATTTTTTTTCTTTTTTTGTTGTAGCTTGCCATTAATGTGTGGGGATTGCAAGTCATTTTGTTGGCCGTGAGTAAAGCTTGTTGGTTTTACACTAGACGACACAGTAATGAACCACGAATAAACACTGAACAAATATTTATTTCCAGACGCTAGGCGCTGCATATAATTCTAGCGAAATGCATAAAAGCAATGCGAATAAATACTTTCAAGAACTTTGCTGCTGTAAACGTAAATTTCACATGAATCATACGAAGGAGAAAACACGGTAAAATTTTAGTAAGCTCTGATAAGTATTTTACAACGCAGTTGGCCTCTGCATGATCAAATTTGTTGTTGTTGTTCACTGAGTTGACAACTGTGTATATATTCTCTGAACATTTCGAACAGCTTTGGCGGGTTAAGTTTAGGAAAAAAGAACTAAGTATTTTTTGAACGCTACTAATGATGCTACTAGTTGTAAATCCGATCTTCTCATGCTAAAACTCCAATATTTCAACCGACAGTCTTTCCAGTGCATAGATGATCCGAATCCACTGGGTAGAAATAGTCCAAAATCAGTTTTATAGTATAAAAAGCAAAACTATTATAATGTTCGAAGGACGAAATCGTAGAAAAAGGGCCAAAGTTCCTCGTTTGAAGAACAAGAAAGTGCTGTCTGTAATGTACCGTATGAGAACTCTGACTTGTTTCCACTTTCACCAGAACTGATCTCCAGATATTTTTTCTTATTCTTACAACTCAAGAAAACGTTCGCTAGAAGTAAATCTTGCGATTAATTGGCCAGATTCAGTCTCATTTTGAAGCAAATGAGAAATCATACTCCAAAAATAGTATTGGAAGTTAGTTAGTGTTCTATAAATACCTTCCGCCGAGACAAACTGTCAAGAAAAATATTATTTGAGCGAGGGTTTGCGTTAAGCTATTCGTCTGAAACGGTTGAAATTTTTGGCGACCAACTCTGAGTTTCTTCATCACGAAAATGCACCATGACATACTGTGTTGGATCTTCATGACTCGGTCCGCAACCAACACTGATTTTGCTCAATGCAACTTCTGGTTATTCAACAAACTCAAAAAGCCAATGCGGGGACACCGTTTTGACACGATTGATGAGATAGAACCTAAGAGAAGATTTTAAAGGAAATGTACTATTCTGTTTTTTGGGGCTGGAAAAAGCGTTGGCAAAAATGCGTTTTGTCGGACGGGACTTACTTTGGAAGAGATGAAATTGATTAGGAAGAATAAGTAAAGATTTTACATTTTATTAACAAATTCACGGAACTGGTGGGAATAGAAACTGAACGCGTTTTTGCTAACCTACAGATTATAATTACATGAATTCTATCATTATTGCTTCACAAAGGACTGCATATAGTAGTCAAAGAGCGATCTCTGGATCAGCCATCAAACCTAACTTAACCTAACCTTACTTTTTGATCACGGCATTGAATATTAAACTAGAATTCGGTCAAAGAAAGTGTGTATCCTCGCATTTATTCAATAGATTTATTTAAGTAATTTTCCAATTTACAATAAGTATTTTGTACGAGAAACAATACTTGACGCTTTATCTTATTTGCACGTATGGCAAGGCCGCTTGGTATGAGACTATTCAAAAATAGTTGCGCCGAAAAGCTCAATTAGAGCAGTTGTTTTACCTTAAAACTGGTTAAGTTCTGACTGAGAGTGAAAGAATAGAAGAACCTCTCAAGTGCGCATAATGTGGCGCAATTATTCCAGAAACAATCATTTCAATCGCAATTTCAGCAAGTTCGTGATTTTCTGTGATTTTGCACAGAGTTCTCGATCATAATTTTGAAAATTACATTACATACATACTTATAAGTGTGTAGATATGCATGCATATGAAAAATATATTCCACAAAAAGTACATGACTTTCCTCTAATTGGGTTTATTACGATGCATTGAAATAAAAGTCAAATGGGCGATTGCTTAGAGGCGTCATGTGACTAAGAATTGCGTGCCAAAACCAATCATTTGCGCTGCACACTTCTGTGATGAAACATGCGATGCTATTTATTCACTTTTCTTAAATTCAGCAAATTGCAACGCTATTTTTTCACCAAACGGTTCAGATTGGCGTTTTTGGAAAACGCTGGAGAAATGAAATTTTCGTGTGGTTAATGTGCGCGCACTTGATATATACAATTAAATAAATACGTACACATGTGTGCAAATAGTGTAGAGCTTAGTGTTTAGATAAAGTCATTTAGGGACTTTCCGACGCAAGATAACGGCACAGACTAAACACGCATAATATGGTGTTGAATTAGACATCGGCCGTGAATTACGCGGAGAGCTTTATTTTGACTTATTATATGCAATGTATATGAAATTCAAATTGTTTTTATTGTAGTAGAATTGTAACAAAATTGCTTTGAAGATAAGTAACTTTTAATGTTCACTTCATTTGCTTCACCACAGCAAACAGGGAATAGGCGCCCTTCAGTGTGGCGAAAAATGTCTCCAAATTAACGGGAAACATGCCGCCTGTAACAACAATTTGCTCACGCAACGATTGCTCGATGAAAATGCGTAGATTTTGCTTGAAGACGGCAGACTGGTCCATCCAATTGCAGGAAAATATGGCGTAAGTCAGCTGTTCGAATTCCAACTGCATGCAAGTGCCATAATAGCATAACGGGAATATTTCTAATGGCATTGCCACCAAATAAACCATATAATAGACGAACCATAAAACCTCATTCACATAGAAGATCACGTAAAATATCACGACACACATGTTGATGCCGGTGGCGAACAGCTGCACGAAAGCAGTAACGGAAATAAACGATTGTATTGCAATGCGAAAGCTAAAAAGTGTTACGAAAACTATTAGTGCTTGGCGGTCAAATTTAAGCCATAATGAATACACTACTCAAGCAAATCCTTGTAGTCCTCAATGCAACGCTGCAGTTGTTCAACACCCTCCGTATTGCCAATACGCGCAATGCGTTTGCCCAGCAGGCGTGTATGGCCGGCGAGTAGGGTAAGTGCCATAGCCGGAAATGAGTCGTTGGTGAGATTTTGAAAAATCAATAGTATGCCAGTCGCCTGATAGAGATGTGCCGCCACGTAATGCCCTTCTATGTCGAACGGAAAATATGCCGGATACATTAAGTGCCATTCACCTATGATGCCGGCAAAAATAGTGGCGGCCTCGGATGCGACGAATGCGCAGACGCCCACGAGTATTAAAAAATTCAGCACGCGTTTGGCGCGACGCAGTGTGTCGGACGCGTAAAACTGCATGTCTTCCGGTTGCGTAATGCGCTCATCAAGCTTCGCAATGAGGGCATAAATCTGCTCAATGTCTGCCAGGCGCCACCACAAGGCTGCTGTCTTGATGCTGCACGCCAAAACAGTGAAATTAACGCAAATATTTTTGAAAATATCCGATTTCTGTTCCATCTGGAAGAGTCCAATCATCAAATGTGCGGGATAGCCGATGGTTACGAGCGTGTTGAGCAGCAAGGAGTATAGATAATATAAGTATCTGTAACGACGGTTTGCTGGTGGTACCAGCCCGAGGCAACGCAGGTTCACATGGTGAAAACGAAAAACCGTTAAACCGGAAATTAGCAAGTTTTTATCGCTCATTGGCATATTTAAATGAAAATCGCTTGTGTTAATGACAGTTATGTAATCGGTAGTTACTTATTTTATTCTGCAGTCATTTGAATCAGTTGTGATAATTGAGAGTATTAACTCTAATTAAACACCAATTACCGGCGTTTTAAATTATTTATTTTAATTCATAATTATGGTAATTAGATTGTAATTATTTATGACTTAGCAGCAGTGGGTAATGACATTGAGTAAGGTCCGACAGTTTTTTTTATTTGAGCACCCTTAAACGGATTTAAGTGTAAGACTTCCAGGTGTTGGAAATATAATTTACATGATTTATGAAGTCGCGAGGCCAGCGAGTCAAGAAGTGGAGTGTTTCGGTGGCACCAGGCCTTTTTGGAGGGCCGGGAAGAAGATGAAGACCGGAAGAATGAACAAATCTAAGTGAAAACGATGTTCATTGTCTTTTCTGGCAACAAATGGATCGTCCACCATGAATTTGTTCCTGCTGGACAAATCGTCAACGTGGAAGACCTCAAGAGACTCAAACGAAGGGTCAATCGAGTCCGACAAGACATCGCAACCGATAGGAAGTTGCACCACGACAACGCCTTGGCTCACACCGCCTTTCTTGTGACTCCGGCTCAGGCTCCTTATAGTATAATTTGCAAATTTCGCTAGCCCAGAAAAACTAAAATAATTTAAGGCTAATAAGGCACAGGACCAGCTGTATGAAGAATGAAGACCGATTTTTTCAAAGCTTAAATTAAGTCAGTTAATCACCAAATTCGAAGACTTTAAGCTGGAGCTATGAATTATACTTTATTAGCTATAGAACCATGCATATTAAGACAATAAGCAACTTCTAAATACACAAACTTTGCTTTCTTCATCTCTATTTCATCTGTATGACGAGCGTAAAGAGGGAGTATGCAAACTTCAAAGTCGCAAAGAAAGTACCTAAATTAACAGCAAACATGCCACCGGCAATGACGATTTGCTCACGCAACGATTGCTCCGCGAAGATGAGTAGATTCTTCTTGAACGCTACATTCTGATCCATCCAGTTGCAGGAAAATATGGCGTAGGTCAGCTGCTCGAACTCCAACTGCATGCAAGTGCCATAGTAGCACAGCGGAAACACCTCCACTGGCATTGCAATCAAGAATACAATATAGTAGATATATGCGAATATGCCGTCAACATAGAAGATTAAATAGACAATGACCACACCCATATTGATGGCGGTAACCAGAATTTGCACAAAAGTGCCAAGAGAGCAGATGCGTTGAATTGCAACACGAAACCTAGAGACACGTGCGCATAATGTAAACAAAAACAAAGACACAGATATTAAATGTACATAACAACAACAAAATAACAGTAGTTTACTCTAGCAAATCTTTGTAGTCCTCCACGCACAGCAAGAACTGAGCATTGGACACTTGTCGGCGCACGCCGTCATCGTGCCCCACACGTGCCACACGCACATTCAACAAACGCACGTGGCCAGCCAACATCGCCAGTGCCATGTTTGGAAACGTATCATTGATGAGATTTTGGAAGATCTGCACAGTTACACCAATGCACTGGTACAGATGCGCGATTGCGTAACCCCAGACGCTACGCTCTACATCGAAAGGAAAATATGCCGGATACATGAGACGCCAATCGCCCAGAAAACCACCAATTATGGTGGCAACTTCCGATGAAATCGCAGCGCCGAGTCCTACGAAGAGTATAAAGTAGAGCACACGCTGAGCGCGACGCACTGCGACCCTTTTGTACAATTGGCAATCAGCAGGCTGTGTTATGCGTTTATCGAGCTTCGAGATGATGGCATAAATCTTTTGTACCTCCGCTAGACGCCACCAAATTGCGACGGTCTTGATGCTACATGCCAGGCAGGTCAAGTTGATAGTCATATTTTTGAACACATCCGCTTTGCTGTCACTTTTGATCAGGCCAATCATCAGGTGTGTGGGATAGCCAACCGTTATGATTATATTCAAAAGTAGTGAATACACATAATACGAGTAACGGTATAATTTCTTCGTTGGCGGCATTTGTCCGACATATCGCCAGGTGACGTCGTGAAAGTGAAACACGGAGAGACCCGAAATCGGAACTACGCTTGCAGTCATAACTATTTTTCGTTACTTTCGAAGCAACAGTTTTGATTATTCAAAATACTACTCTGAATTGAAAGGTGGAAACTTTCCGTCGACCAACTTAAAGCACAATGTGTGTGCGAAAGCCTCCAGGGTGTCCTTTTATCTTACGTCAAACCCATAAGTGTTTTAAGTGCTCGTCCATTTGATATTAATTATTCACTAATTAATAATTTTAATAATTTCTAATCATGTCTGGTGTTTAATTGTAATTGCATTACATAATTCATAATGCATAATTTATTTTTAAGTGAGTGTTGAAAGTTCGTTCGTTATTGAATGAATTACCAAAAAATAGAATATTTTGGTACGACAGTTGTAGGCTGGCTGCAAAATAATGCGCTTGGAATTTTGTCAAGCCGTTCAAGAAAAAATGTTTGATTCTGAGTATTCTTTGGTATTTATAATAATGAATTTATAGAATACACAAAAATAATAAAACCGTTTTCTTTTGATTATGAACGGGAAGAAATTGGAAATAAAGCGAAGTTGGCTGCGTCCAAAGTAATCATCATTCACAATAGTTCGTTAGCTTTATAATAATCAGTCCCTGTTGTTGCTTTACAAAATATTCGCGTCCTATTTTTTATACCTCGAACAGGGTATGTTAAGTTTGTAAAAACCAAAAGTAAGCAGAGACTCTATAAACAATGTATATAAATTACCAGCGTGTCGAGCTAAGTCGATTTAACCAGTATGATATTTACGCGAACTAGTCCCTTAGTTTTGGAGATTTCGATCTGCAATATTGCAGACGTCTTTTTCTCCAAACAAAAATGTTTATTTGTCGGAAACGCAAAATATCGGGCCACTATAGCATATAGAACGATCAAAATCAAGTAATAGTACAGAAACTTTTGTCATTTGAAGAGATGTCTTCACGAAATTTGGCATAGATTAATTTCCAAGGCTAACGGAAGAATCTACAAACAAATTTTTCAGATCGGACAACCGAAGTTAAAGTTTTTTCTGTTTTTTTTTTTTTAAGTATAATCGAGAAAAACATATAACTCATCAAATTTGATTAAGTGTGAAGATTTACATCGGGAAAAAAAGAGAAATCAATCGAAAGTAAAATTTTTGAGCAGCCAACTGAAGTCTAATTTGCCTCTATTATATTGCTTGTGGAAGACTTGGGAAGAAACTTTTTAGCAGTCTTCCAAACGTCACGACCCCCCTAAACCCATTAAAAAGTAGTAGACAAATCCACTAAATTATTTTAATAGTTTAGTCGTAAATGTCGGAACTCTAGATTAGGCTACTTAAATAAACGAAAAGTAATCATTATATTGGCCACTTAAACAAATGTAAAGTATTCATTAAGTGATAATAAATCAGAAATTTATGGCTGGCGATAAGCTCGCGAGTTAAAACCTTTAAAACACACAATCATGAACATAAAGTTGCTGGAACACTCTTCGCACGCGATTAAAACGTGTGTTAGAAATTAGACATGTGACTTACCTGGGACGATTCTGCATAAAATGCTGTCCGCCAAATATCACCAACATGTAAATGCCACAATAGTAGAATACCCAAGTCCAATTCTCGACCATCCATTTGCGTGTGCGTTGGTGGATAAAATCATTTTCGAAATCGAAAATGTACGAATAATTCGGTGTTACGCTAATGTCCATATTGATCATGTTTATTAATTATTTGTTTGTGTTTTCTTATTTAATTTATTTTATTATTGACTGGGTAACTCTTTGGAACGTTCTAAGTATTGGTTTGTTGTTGTTTCACCTAATGTAGGTTTTATTCTGTTTTGCTTTACTGCCTTTTAAAATTATGTACAATATTTTTAGTTATAGTATGTGACAATGCGTGCTTCAAGCAATTTTCTCTTTAAAATAATTGTCTTCCAATTTACGGCGATATTTGCGAAATTTTATTGTCGACTGACGGCGGCTGCGTTTAATTTCTGTAAAAAAAATTTAAGACAATAAAATTAATGCTAGTTTAGTAATAAAGAATTTGTGTTCATGTTGAGGATGGAGCTTAAGAACATAGATAGATTTTTCCCTTTTGAGATGAAATTAAAAAAAAAAAGAATTATTGAAGCCTTTAAAAATATTTTCAATGATCGACTTGAAATTTTCAAACGATCTTCTATAGTACATATTTGTCAGGTATTGATCGAAGGTTATTGATAAAAATTTTGATTTTTATGTCACTTTGAAGTGTAAATTTCTTCACAAGACACGGTTTTTTGTGGGAAGCCACGATTTTGTCAATAATAAAATCATTACTTGTACTCATCAATAGTAAAATAAAATCGTCAGCGGAATCAAGAGAATACAATATTTCAAAATGAATGGCTAGTTTTTAAAGTACATTACATTTTGTAAATGTTGTTGCTTTACCAAATCTTTATTTATTAACTAAAATACAGTTAAAAAATTCAGGAAATACCGATTTTTTCCAAGTGGATATAAGCCATTAAATACAAGAGAATATTTATTAAATTGCTTGCATATTCCACTGAAATATACTTACGTAGAGATTATTGTACTATGGAAGTACATAAAGATTCTCAAATGGAAGCTTATATGGTTCAATGCAAGAAAGCATTGCAATGTTCGCGTCCTTCTATGAGCACTTTGGTATGAACATTTTATTTTAATTTTGCATAATTCGCACATACATACACATATGTACATATACATACGCACATATCACACTATTTCTATGATACATCATCATAATCTTCAATCAGCCATATATAATGAATGGATCGGCTACTCACAAACGCTTAACTTTGTACACACTCGTTTAATGGAGGACTTATTCATACCAGAAACCGGCGATATATGTATGTATATATGTACACATACATCTCTAACTTACATCCTTTATACAGCTCCTGCGAAACACACAGGGTACACTTACAAGTGTGCATATTTATTTAAGTGTACATGCCCACGCAATCTGGTCGTACACATGTACTTACTTATATAGCATATACTTCACACATGCAAAAAAATATATATATACATATATTCATAGACATACATACATATAAGGCTTTCGTGTGTACATATGTATGATTTTATGAACGCTCATTCAATGTCAGCGGGCTTTGGGCATCCTCCCTGTTGGCGTACATACTCCACACTACTTGGCAGCGAATCCACAAACAAAGCCACCGCCTTTGCGAGAGAACAACAATGATTTTAATCGATAGATGCTTAAACTGCTGCTGTACGACCTTGAAAACGAGGCACGCACACATGCACACGTACATAAGTGTATTTGAGCAAAAGTGTGCTATAATGTGTAAAGGATATTGCGCCCGCATTGGATAAACTTTTTAACACTTCAGTTATGACTTTTCAATCATTTTTTATTAACGGCGCTTCTACTGGTTTTTTATCATCAGACTGTATAGACTCTCCATCTGATGATAGAATAAACAGTTTTGTTATTTGTGTGGCATCACGAACTGCATCGACGTCGCCCACACGCAAAAGCTGCATAAGCATCATTTATGGCATTATTATTACATTTAATTCAATGGCATTGCTTTTAAACGGAGAGGTCGTCCACAATTATGCTCTTCTGTTCCAATTCCAATCGTTGCAGATTTTTCTGAATGAAATCATTCACCGTTACAACGAATTGCACACACCCAAACTCACGACCACTTTGTTTGGTGTTCCGTTCTTGCCGATGCCGTGCACGGCACCTGTTCCACCCTTGTCATATATGTACATATTTACATCGCAAAAAATAAGTTCAACCCAACATTGGCTCTCTTTACTCTTGTTCGCAAAATTTTTGTACTTTCTTGTTGTTGACATGTGGTGACATACAGTACTGTGCAAATTTTGAGAATGTGGACTTTGATTAAACTCTTAAAATGTCCAACTAAAGAATAACCGAAATATTTTTGTGACTGCATTTACATACAGTTATGGACAATAAAATAGAATCATCCATGGCACTAATTTTCCGTTCTCAAAAAAATTATGAATTTGATTTAAATTGAACTAAGTTATATTTTTATTATGTACATTCATATCAAGTGCTACTGGTAGCAGTAAAAAATATTGGAAAAAACAATTCATAAATGTTACAAAAACTAAGGTAAAGAATATATTTCAAAAATTCGATGGACAAAAAAATAGAATCAAAATCTTTTACAGTAAAAAAAATATTTCTTTAGGGGAACTAATAGAAAAATTGCTGGTACATTGTAGTGTATTCTTAATCGTCTAATACCGAGGCACAACTTGTAGGCATAGACTTAATTAGGCTACCGAAAGTGTTCTATCGAACAAAATACCAGACCTTTATACCTTCTCTCAGAATTCTGCCTTATTTTTCGGTTTAAGGGGTGCAATATTTTCCTTAACAATTTTCCGTAAGTTTTTGATGAGATTCAGATCTGCTGATTACTCTGGCCAAGCCTTAACGCTAGCACCATGATCAGAAAACCATTTTTTGCAAAACCCGAAGTATGTTTCGGGTCACTCTCTTCTTGGAATTGCCAAAATGCAAGGCGAATTCCATTCAGCATTTGGGAGTATGAACATATCTAAAACCTTAGCGTATATATGGCGGTCTATGTTTTCTTGTATCCCAAATACAGGTCCCGGAACACAATATGAGAAAAAATACTAAATCATTATATTGCCGCCACGGGCGGGGTGACGTCGGACTCACGCGAAAATATCATTTCCTATCATATTAATTTTACTTTGAGACCATAAAATGTAGTACCATTTCTTCTTAGTTTCAGCTCCGCCCTAATTAATGTGTCGTTTTGCAAACTGAATACGTTTGCATCTATGCCGTTTTCTCAGCGGTCTCAGTATTTCATATGTTTACAATTTGCCTTTACGCGTGACCCATTCTTTGCAAATTTTGGACGCACAATCCTTCCTCCTCTAAACAATGTTTTGCTCGACCCATTTTTTTTTAATAAATTCATATTTGATAAAATTATGCATTATACATATTTTTTCCCGTAGTTCCCAGGTGGAACATAGGGCATTAAACAGATCTAATTAAGTTAACATAATTACTTTTTACGCTTTTTAAATTCAATATTATTCATTTATGGCACTATTTCGCTATTGATTCTATTATTTTGTCACGAAGCACGAGGCACGCTATTTACACTTTTTAAATTACAGTTAACTATAAAACTCGACAATCCTATCTTTTCCTCTTTTTTATTTATTGCCTTTGTTATTATGCAGAAAAGTTACTACATAGATGAAAAATTTCAAAAAAATTATGCCATTGATTCAAAGCAACGCCTTTGATTCTATTTTATTGTCCGTAACTGTATAAGGTGGTCTTTGACAAAAAAAAACTGGATGGTCATTATGTATTTTTCGACTTTAAAGCTTTCTATAGCTAGAAGTCGATCCAATTATTTTTTTGTCACTATATTCGGATTTGGTATCCCGTAACAAGTTTACCCTAAGAAAGTTCTTAATTTTTTGGTCTAAGCACAACACTGTTCTTTACTAAGTCTCGTGCGACACTCTGCAGATGTGATGGCAGCAACGAATAGAACTGTGTGAAGGAAAGGCGCATCACCTGATCATAAAGAATAGAAAAGCTGACCTAGCCGAATAGTGGCTACACAAACTTGGCGAAGTGTTGTTGTTTTTTTTATTGTTTTCGCTAAACTTCGCAGTAGAATTGGCAAATAAAAAGGCACACCGACAAAATATATAAGGAGGCAAAGACAAAGTAACAACACAAAAAATTAACGAAAACCAACATAATTAGTACCTACATTTTTGGCAGACCTCTGCTTCACGTTTACCTAGTACCCACATATGTATAGTCAATAGTTATGCGATCAACGTTATGAGATCACCGATGACTTGATAAAAGAAAAGCGAAACGAGTTCATTACTCGCGCATACTCTCGTTTATTTACATACTGTGGTCAAATTAATATACATACTTATGTATTTATGTACATACATACATATGTACATATGTATATACTTATGTGTAGGTACCTTTATTTGGTTTTATGCAAACCGAATTATGAAGAAAGCAAAATATTGTTTATATATGGAATAAATGTTATGTACATATGTATATAAGCACGTTTAGGCAAGTATGTATTGTTATGTATTTGAGTATGTTATTCGACAACTCTAAAAGTAAAGTTCACCCAAAAAGTGATTAAAAAGGTACTTATATGTAGTATGTATAATATATGTATGTTTTCACTACATATTTATATGGACTATATGTAAATCCATAGGTCATCTACAACAATAATTCGTAATATTTCGCCGAAAATCTAATCATACATACAAATATATAGTATATAAGACAACACGCCACCGCAGTCACTAAAGTAAGAAAGCATTCGGCGCTAAATTATACATAACTGCACAGTGTGACTAGCATATGTGATTTTGGGTAACAATTTGAGCTGAATTATAATGCTAATAAATTCTGAATGGGAATTTCCAGTGTAGCTCATCATAACGTAATATTTTTTGGCAGATATGAAAAAATATTTTTATATATGTATGTATATATTCTTTTGTATATTTTTTTATATATATTCATATATTCGCAAAATTTCATTAATCAATATGTTATCAAAGCATAAAAACATACTGGAAACATGTACAGACTGTCCAAATAGTAGTAATAATAAAATCTGATAGAGCAACGATAAAAAATATGTGCTTTAGATATGGACCACTACAATTTCGAAACTTTTCGGAATAGATAAAGAAGGACGAAAGCCTCTGTACATAAATGAGTGACAAAACACAATAAAATTATAACCCATGCCATTTTTTACTTTATATTACAATAAAATATTGTGGGCTGACCGTAAGCATATATGCAACTTTTTAATCAGATAAACGTTTACTAGCATTATTTTTTCAATTTTTTAGTCATAAACACCGTAAATATGCAAATTTAACATTTCGAAGAACTTCACTTAAACAAAACATGTTTTTTGAAATTAGATTAGTGGGAGAACAAAATGTGGGCAAAATATATTTTTTTCTTTCTTAATCGAAAATTGAAGTAAAGTACGAAATGTATTTAAAACCTACAGCATGTTAGTTTTGTTTGCATTTTTAATACATTGAATACACAGTGCTTGCATTGAAGAAAGTTTCTTCAAAAATGTATAAAAAACTCGCATACCGCCAAAATGAAAGAAACAAAATATTAGTCGACTAACAAAAATACACATCTACATGCATATACGATGTTAACTGAATTTTATGCGAAATTGCTTCATTCAATTTATTAGCATTTAGGTTAGCGCTTCCTAAACTTTATTGTAGGCATTTTCTGTTTACTAAAATATTTTATTTCTTCCTACAAATACTCTCTTTAATTGTTTGTACATTAGACGGCTTGTACGTTTGACTAGTGCTAACGTGCAAATTTAGTGTGTGGTTCGTCGGATTGTGATTTCGTTTTATTGTTAGTATATTTGTGGATATACATACATATGTCACTTTTATCGTCTGTTTGACACTGTCCCCCACCGTTAATATGCTTAATTTTTATTAAAGCTTAGCTTTAGTGAAATATCCGGTTTGTTTTTAACATAATTTTTTTGTTGTAGCTTTCGCTTGCTATCTATCTACACACACTCATATCTCCATAAGTGTGTAAATATAATCACGAGCCCACATTGTTGTAGGTAGGTTTCAATTTAGCGACAGCTAAGGTGAGCCTTCTCAAAGAAATTTTTGCACGATCAATTCAAATAAAAGTAAATATACTTCATACATATCAATTTGCACGCAAGTTAACTTGTAACAGTAGCAATCGCATAGAACTATTTTACTTTATATTAAGAACGTAATGATAGAGCGAGTAAGCGAAGTACAGGAAATAAATTGAGAAGGAAAAACAATTTATAAATACATTAGCTCTTAATTACTGTTTTTTTTTCTTCGTCTATTATCGTAAGTGGATTTATTTTTCACATTTTAATTCATATCGAGCTTCATTACTCATTTTTGCACATGTCGGCGCTTTTTAATGCCTGTCAGCCGACGTAATCGATAAAATTCACATGTGGAAGCGAGTGAAAAATCCAACAGGAAAAAAATTTCTCCAATTAGATTTTTACTTTACATCCTTTGAAATTCACACACACACGCACATTTGATATGAAGGATGAATTTGTTTTCACACTCAATACTCCTTAAATAGCATTTAATTTTATATTAACACATTAATTTTAATTCGAAGAACTATTAATATTTACTTTTTATGAAGTTTACTATTGAACTTTTCTTCAACGCGTTCCAACACTTTCCCCAATTTTTCTACTGCTTCGGCAGCCGGGTCTGACTGATTGCAAATTGGTGGGAGCTCTATTGAAATACCCCGCTCAGTGTTGCCGAGTTATCGTTTATTCTTCACTCCTATTTCATTTGTGGAACTAAAAGTTAAATGGTGTGGGTCCGGGCTAAGCGACTTAAAGTTGTTGAATTTTAATAATTTATTGCTATTGTCTTTTTCAATTCAGAAAACTTCTTAATGTATTAGCAAAAATAATGTAAAAACTCTAAATAAAAGTAATAAGCGAACAGCAAGCACATCGAGCATGCCAATATTTTCTGAAAATATGCAAAATGAACGACCCTGCTCTGTTTACCAAACGTATTTAATTGTAATTTCGGTATGAAAATTTAACTAAAATTGTAATGTATAAATTACGAAAGATTCTTCATCAAATTTATAAGCGGAATCTATAATCCAAAACTATTAAAAGATTATTATATATAAACATATTTTCAAAGAATATTTTTGAGTGGGGTGTCAGCTCAAATTCTGCTTAGCTGACACCCCACTCAAAAACAGCTGTTTTTGACAAGCGGTTATTCAATAGCCTTGTGGTGGTCATCAGTTTAGTCGTTTTAAGTTTTATTTAAAATATAATTTTTAACTAAGTCTTCAATAAAATTATAAATAATTATTTTTATTAAAAATGCTGTCATTGCGCACGCTACTGCGAGGTAGTCGTTCACTAGTGACAATTGGTCAACATGGTGTAAAATGTGTCACAACTTCCAAAGTTAATTTTAATGCACGTCTTTTGGCACCAATTTGCTGTTCGAAAGTTCCACAACACACAATTGACGCGCAACAACATCGATTGTACACTTCCAAAGCAAGCTCTGGCACCAATCCTAATGAAGTTGAAGATATACGCGTTTATTACGGCGGTTTGGCGCCGAGGATGAAAGCTGTAAAAGTATTTTCCCTTGCCACCAGTTTGGCAGGTTTGGCCGCACAACCGATACTATTGGAACAAGGATTGAATATGGGTGGCAAGCCAATGGCAGTATTTCTGTGTGGTTTTGCTGGTTTCTTCACATTCGTGACACCGCTGTTATTGCATTTTATCACGAAAAAGTATGTTACAGAAATTCATTACAACCCAAAATCGGAGGAATACACGGCAACAACAATATCAATTTTGCTATTTAAGATTAAGGTTTGTGAAGAATTTCTCTCTGAAAAACACATTATTGTTAACAATAAACATTTTTTACTTGCAGACTACATTCAAGCCAGATGATGTTAAGGTTCCTGAAGTTCCTGGAATGTTTACATCATTTGTAGTGCATGATAAACCTCTGTTCGTTGATCCTGCCCTCTTCGATGACCCTGAACACTATGCCCGTATAATGGGATATGATAAGCCAGTGGACTACAAATTAGATTTAACTAAATTGGACAAAACGAATAAAAATGATAAGTGAATTTGGAGAGCAATAAATTAAATGAATTTAGAAAAGTTAAGCCGTTTTTACGAATATATTGCTACAAACTTCCAGCAGAGAACGTATAATATAGAGAAGGTTCAACTACGGACAAGCGTGTGAACTGTCAAGAGCCATGAATTTTCTATTAGTGGATTTCACCACTTTTGGCTCGGCAGGAGAAAATTTAACAGAAATGAGTGAACAGAGCAGAGAATTCAATGAAAATTATGCTCAGAAATATACATTGCTTTTACAGACGCTTGTTGGCTTTTTGGCTTATATTTTTATACGTTTACATGCTATCATATCAATTGATATGAATATCATTTTGCGAATTTTTGTTAATTCATGCAAAATTGATAACATTATTATTAAGATATGCAATTCTCCAAGCAATATTTGTAAATAATGTGCAAATAAAGGCTACTTTTTAAATATTTCTTATCTTTGATCATGTAATATCATTTCATATGTATGCATATACAATGCTATATACATATATGATATGTTATCATAATATCCTAAAAATATAATATATTACAATAATAATATATGTATGTAAATCACACCTCTTATCATTTAAAACTTGCATACGCATCTATCCTGCAGATATGTGTGCAAGTACAAATCAATTTCAAATCAAAATATTATCATTTATCAGTAATATAAAAAGCGCGCGCTTCTCTATATTTACGTACACACATATGTATGCATGTATGTGCGTATGACATTCTCCCACAAATAATATATGTGTACGCATGTAAATCAAAAAATACAAACATTCTTCTGGAAAAACAACAACAGTATCAAAAATCATCATACATACTTACAATATGAGTACACATGTAAATATGTGCGTATGACATTCCCACACAAACAATGCATACACAACATACATACTTACATGCGTTCACATGTGGATATGTCACCCGCAAAAATTACAAATATTGTTCTACAAAAACAACAATCGTTTGAAAAGGCATCAGAAACCAATATGGCAGCCAAATTGCCGACGTCAAAATTTATAGTAAATTACACAACAACAAAATTTTCATTCATGAACGCAAACGTACTTTCAAAAAGCATATTCGATTCATTCATAAAAGCAGACGCCATTACATCTCCCCGAGCATGCCTTGCCTACAAGCGTCTTTTCGCGACGATTTCAAAAGCTAAAAATCATAAATTGAATATATTTCTGAAATGTATGAGAAGGAAAAAGTGACAACCCCGCAAAAATAAGTATTAAAATATATTAGAATAAAATTGACAACATAGATTATTTGTCGATTTTCAGTTCAAGAAATGTTTCAAAGAAAATATTCAATATTCTTCTGATTCATGTGTACAGTCAATCCCGGTTAAGTAGTACTCCGCTTAAATGAAAATCAAATCACTCCCTCATCACTCTTAACAGCCTATATTATATCTTGCTGCATCTGACGATTTGTTTTTTGAAATACCTAGAAATTATTGTTTTAAGTACGACTCATTTAAGTATCCGCAGTCGCTTATGCACCATATTATATTTTTATTTTTATCTAATTACAAATATCTGTATCTTTGAATGTGGCACATAACAAGTATTGACTGTATTTGTCAAGGAATGTGAAAAATATTTTGTAATTCTGAAATATTTTTACGCAGCTGCGTCGATATGTATGCAAGCTCACGCATAAACATACATATGCACATATTTACGCTGGTTTGTAGGCGGAGCTGTACAGCGGCAAGGGAAGCGGTGACAATCGGCGGCCATTCGTTTATTTTTTTTATTTATCGCGTCAGTCCTTAGACACATTGACTTTTTCACAAAACGTAAAGTTCGGCCATTGGTTGTCCGTGACAACGGAGTTTTTGTATGAAACAATGGTTGTGTATATTTACAAACAAAGTTTTGTGTAGACAAAATTACAAACATGAATGATTCTTTCAAATTTGTTTACATGAACACAAAACTACATATGTATGTACATATGTGAATATGTGAGCATTATGCGGAAGGTTTTTAAAATCTTTTTACAAGTACAAATAATTGTATGCAAAAGACCATCTTTTAAGATGTTATCAAAACTTCTAATGCCCAAAGCAAATAAATACATACATACATATGTATATAAAAATATAACTTATCAAACCTTTATTAATTAAATATTTAAGTAATAATAAAAATATGACTTTATCATACATTTCAACAGATTTAGTGCAATTCATCATTAAATGGGTAAAATTGCACATACATATTTATGTGCTTTGATATCAAATATCTATAAATGATATCCATAGCCGTTTGCGCATTGTAAATATGCGAATCTGTAAGCGTACATTGAATTTAGCACCACTTTTCTCATTTAACACTGAAAATGCTCAATTCTGCTATTTTCGACGCTCCTGTTAAATATTGGTGAAATCCACTAATAGAAAACTCAACCCCTCCTTTTGTGGTGAAATCCACTAATAGAAAACTCAACCCCTCCAAAATGAGGAACATTTTGACAATCAGCACACCCTGAACCTTCTCTATATTTCACGTTCTCTGCCACCAACCAAAATGAATGAATGGCAATCAAATTCAAAGTTTCTACAGAGAACGTGAAATATAGAGAAGGTTCAGGGTGTGCCGATTGTCAAAATGTTCCTCATTTTGGAGGGGTTGAGTTTTCTATTAGTGGATTTCACCACAAAAGGAGGGGTTGAGTTTTCTATTAGTGGATTTCACCAATATTTAACAGGAGCGTCGAAAATAGCAGAATTGAGCATTTTCAGTGTTAAATGAGAAAAGTGGTGCTAAATTCAATGTACGCTTACAGATTCGCATATTTACAATGCGCAAACGGCTATGGATATCATTTATAGATATTTGATATCAAAGCACATAAATATGTATGTGCAATTTTACCCATTTAATGATGAATTGCACTAAATCTGTTGAAATGTATGATAAAGTCATATTTTTATTATTACTTAAATATTTAATTAATAAAGGTTTGATAAGTTATATTTTTATATACATATGTATGTATGTATTTATTTGCTTTGGGCATTAGAAGTTTTGATAACATCTTAAAAGATGGTCTTTTGCATACAATTATTTGTACTTGTAAAAAGATTTTAAAAAACCTTCCGCATAATGCTCACATATTCACATATGTACATACATATGTAGTTTTGTGTTCATGTAAACAAATTTGAAAGAATCATTCATGTTTGTAATTTTGTCTACACAAAACTTTGTTTGTAAATATACACAACCATTGTTTCATACAAAAACTCCGTTGTCACGGACAACCAATGGCCGAACTTTACGTTTTGTGAAAAAGTCAATGTGTCTAAGGACTGACGCGATAAATAAAAAAAAATAAACGAATGGCCGCCGATTGTCACCGCTTCCCTTGCCGCTGTACAGCTCCGCCTACAAACCAGCGTAAATATGTGCATATGTATGTTTATGCGTGAGCTTGCATACATATCGACGCAGCTGCCTCAAAATATTTCAGAATTACAAAATATTTTTCACATTCCTTGACAAATACAGTCAATACTTGTTATGTGCCACATTCAAAGATACAGATATTTGTAATTAGATAAAAATAAAAATATAATATGGTGCATAAGCGACTGCGGATACTTAAATGAGTCGTACTTAAAACAATAATTTCTAGGTATTTCAAAAAACAAATCGTCAGATGCAGCAAGATATAATATAGGCTGTTAAGAGTGATGAGGGAGTGATTTGATTTTCATTTAAGCGGAGTACTACTTAACCGGGATTGACTGTACACATGAATCAGAAGAATATTGAATATTTTCTTTGAAACATTTCTTGAACTGAAAATCGACAAATAATCTATGTTGTCAATTTTATTCTAATATATTTTAATACTTATTTTTGCGGGGTTGATCACTTTTCCTTCTCATACATTTCAGAAATATATTCAATTTATGATTTTTAGCTTTTGAAATCGTCGCGAAAAGACGCTTGTAGGCAAGGCATGCTCGGGGAGATGTAATGGCGTCTGCTTTTATGAATGAATCGAATATGCTTTTTGAAAGTACGTTTGCGTTCATGAATGAAAATTTTGTTGTTGTGTAATTTACTATAAATTTTGACGTCGGCAATTTGGCTGCCATATTGGTTTCTGATGCTTTTTCAAACGATTGTTGTTTTTGTAGAACAATATTTGTAATTTTTGCGGGTGACATATCCACATGTGAACGCATGTAAGTATGTATGTTGTGTATGCATTGTTTGTGTGGGAATGTCATACGCACATATTTACATGTGTACTCATATTGTAAGTATGTATGATGATTTTTGATACTGTTGTTGTTTTTCCAGAAGAATGTTTGTATTTTTTGATTTACATGCGTACGCATATATTATTTGTGGGAGAATGTCATACGCACATACATGCATACATATGTGTGTACGTAAATATAGAGAAGCGCGCGCTTTTTATATTACTGATAAATGATAATATTTTGATTTGAAATTGATTTGTACTTGCACACATATCTGCAGGATAGATGCGTATGAAAGTTTTAAATGATAAGAGGTGTGATTTACATACATATCTTATTATTGTAATATATTATGTTTTTAGGATATTATGATAACATATCATATATGTATATAGCATTGTATATGCATACATATGAAATGATATTACATTATCAAAGATAAGAAATATTTAAAAAGTAGCCTTTATTTGCACATTATTTACAAATATTGCTTGGAGAATTGCATATCTTAATAATAATGTTATCAATTTTGCATGAATTAACAAAAATTCGCAAAATGATATTCATATCAATTGATATGATAGCATGTAAACGTATAAAAATATAAGCCAAAAAGCCAACAGGCGTCTGTAAAAGCAATGTATATTTCTGAGCATAATTTTCATTGAATTCTCTGCTCTGTTCACTCATTTCTGTTAAATTTTCTCCTGTCGAGCCAAAAGTGGTGAAATCCACTAATAGAAAATTCATGGCTCTTGACAGTTCACACGCTTGTCCGTAGTTGAACCTTCTCTATATTATACGTTCTCTGGTTCAAACAGAGAACGTGAAATATAGAGAAGGTTCAACTACGGACAAGCGTGTGAACTGTCAAGAGCCATGAATTTTCTATTAGTGGATTTCACCACTTTTGGCTCGGCAGGAGAAAATTTAACAGAAATGAGTGAACAGAGCAGAGAATTCAATGAAAATTATGCTCAGAAATATACATTGCTTTTACAGACGCATGTTGGCTTTTTGGCTTATATTTTTATACGTTTACATGCTATCATATCAATTGATATGAATATCATTTTGCGAATTTTTGTTAATTCATGCAAAATTGATAACATTATTATTAAGATATGCAATTCTCCAAGCAATATTTGTAAATAATATGCAAATAAAGGCTACTTTTTAAATATTTCTTATCTTTGATAATGTAATATCATTTCATATGTATGCATATACAATGCTATATACATATATGATATGTTATCATAATATCCTAAAAATATAATATATTACAATAATAATATATGTATGTAAATCACACCTCTTATCATTTAAAACTTTCATACGCATCTATCCTGCAGATATGTGTGCAAGTACAAATCAATTTCAAATCAAAATTTTATCATTTATCAGTAATATAAAAAGCGCGCGCTTCTCTATATTTACGTACACACATATGTATGCATGTATGTGCGTACGACATTCTCCCACAAATAATATATGTACATATGTATGCGTACGCATGTAAATCAAAAAATACAAACATTCTTCTTGAAAAACAACAACAGTATCAAAAATCATCATACATACTTACAATATGAGTACACATGTAAATATGTGCGTATGACATTCCCACACAAACAATGCATACACAACATCCATACTTACATGCGTTCACAAGTGGATATGTCACCCGCAAAAATTACAAATATTGTTCTACAAAAACAACAATCGTTTGAAAAAGCATCAGAAACCAATATGGCAGCCAAATTGCCGACGTCAAAATTTATAGTAAATTACACAACAACAAAATTTTCATTCATGAACTCAAACGTACTTTCAAAAAGCATATTCGATTCATTCATAAAAGCAGACGCCATTGCATCTCCCCGAGCATGCCTTGCCTACAAGCGCCTTTTCGCGACGATTTCAAAAGCTAAAAATCATAAATTGGATATATTTCTGAAGTGTATGAGAAGGGAAAAGTGTCAACCCCGCAAATATATATCTAGAATAAAATTGCTAACATAGTTTATTTGTCGATTTCCAAGTCAAGAAATATTTCAAAGAAAATATTCAATATTCCTCTGATTCATGTGTACAGTCCATCCTGGTTAAGTAGTACTCCGCTTAAATGAAAATCAAATCCCTCCCTCATCACTTTTAACAGCTTATATTATATCTTGCTGCATCTTACGATTTGTTTTTTGAAATACCTAGAAATTATTGTTTTAAGTACCACTCGTTTAAGTATCCGCAGTCGCTTATGCACCATATTATATTTATATTTTTAACGAACTACATATATTTGTATCTTTGAATGTGGCACATAACCGGGATTGACTGTATTTGTCAAGGAATGTAAAAAATATTTTGTAATTCTGAAATATTTTGACGCAGCTGCGTCGATATGTATGTAAGCTCACGCACAAACATACATATTTACGCTGGTTTGTAGGCGGAGCTGTACAACGGCAAGGAAAGCGGTGACAATCGGCGGCCATTCGTTTATTTTTTTCGGCATAGCTTGGATTTTCTACCAACAAAACAATGTTTGACTTTTTAACAAAACGTGAAGTTCGGCAATTTGTTGTCCGTGGCAACGGAGTTTTTGTATGAAACAATGGGTGTATATATTTACACACAAATTGGTGTGTAGACAAATTTACAAACATAATGCGAATGATTCTTTCAAATTTATTTACATGAACACAAAATTACATACATATGTGAACTTTATGCGGTTTTTGAAATCTGTTTACATGTACACATAATTATATGCATATGACTTTTAAGATTTTATCAAAATGGGATTTTATCAAAAAAAAATTATCATTTCGGGTATGGTTTCTAAAAATCTGTTTATATGTACACATATGTAATTACATCCATAAGCGAATATGTGCGTCGGCTTGGTCTTCAAAATGTTATCAAAATCTCTAATGCCCAATATGTACTCGGACATACATATGTATGTATATTTATTTAGGTAATAATGGAAATATGACTTTATTAAAAATTCCAACAGATTTAATGGAATTTATCATTAAATAGGTCAAATTGCACATATGTATGTATGTGTTATCAAATATATGGAGAATATCCATAGCCGTTTGCGCATTGTAAATACGCGAATCTGTAAGCGTACATTTCTAAACATTAAAATTAGCATTATTTTTCTCATTTAATACTGAAAATACTCAATTCTGCTATTTTCGACCCCTTCATGTTAAATATTGGTGAAATCCGCTAATAATATTTTTGTGGTGAAATCCACTAATAGAAAACTCAACCCCTCCAAAATGAGGAACATTTTGACAATCGGCACACCCTGAACCTTCTCTATATTTCACGTTCTCTGGTTCAAATAAGTAGAAACTTTGAATTTGATTGCCATTCATTCATTTTGGTTGGTGGTTATTTATTTCGAAGTTTTGCATTGCTATTAAAACTATGATAGCCACAGCTCCAAAACTGTTAAAAACAGCTGTTTATTTGTTTACCTCGTTGCAGTTTAACCAAGCTTGTCTCGATTATTTCTCAGGGAAGAAAGTATAATAATATTATTAAATAAGTTAAACGTTGTAATGTCCAAGAGCGACCTTAATATATTTTTAGAATTTAGGTGAGCATACTTTATTTACATACATATATTGGTTTTGCCGTATTTTAACAGCTCACAATTTTAGTGCTGGCGCTGAATTGCTATTTGGAAACATTAAGCGGCGGCAGGTTACATTGAATGGTGACGAAAAATGTAAGCATACTACAAATATATATTATTTTAGCTTTAATGTCTAATAAATTAACATTTCAGGGACCATACGTAAGCTGCTCAAGTGGATGCACGCCAATATTTTGACAGAGCGTCCAGAATTGTTCATACAAGATGACTCAGTGTAAGTTCTCAAATTTATAGGTATTTAGTAAGATGCTTGAGGCGTAAGCTCAGCTATGCATCCACACTGAAACAAATATTATGTTAAAATTGCTAATTAGTTGTCGCTTTTGTTTCGTTTTTATGCAGGCGCCCCGGCATATTGGTGCTTGTGAACGACACGGATTGGGAGTTACTTGTAAGTGTTTTCGAATTCATGAAATTATTGTTTATATTGTTATTGTTGCTATTCTTCCAGGGTGAATTGGAGTATGAAATACAACCGAATGACAACATTCTGTTTATTTCGACGCTGCATGGCGGATAAGTGTGATTGGTCCATAGCATTTTTATACCTGTATGACTTAATTTTTTATGTATTTTTGTGCTAAATTAAAAAAAAAAAACGCATTTTTAACCCTTAAATTTTGCATGCATTTATGTATATCCAAAGGAAATTACATATTAAAAATATAGCGAGAAGTAATATTAATCTGTTTTATGGTAAGCAATATAAATGGTTTGCGTATTAGCTACAATAATTGGTGTATGTCTCTACTATTTAGTAGTACTTTTTAACTACTAGCACGATTTTCAAATGCGTTTTAATGGCGCAAAGCTAACTGTGCTGGTCTTTTGAATCGTGGTGCTTTTGTTCAAATTCCACGCACGGGGATTATTTCAAGTGTGTTGTGCAGTTTTGAATGATGTAAAATTTTACTCCCGAATAATCATGTGGGCCTTTGCCGCTCGCGGCGAAGGGACGTAATGCTGATAATAAACTGCGCGTTTTTTGCTGCAAAAATAAATTTTTATTTAAGAAAAAAATGCCCTTTTTAATTTTAATTTTTTATTACATTTTCTTTATTTTTGCTGAACATGCAACTTATACTCGTAAATACATATGTATATACACACGGCAATGTGTGTGTAGTAGTGATTACAGCAATTCAAATATTTATTACGCAGATTACATAATTTTCAATTCAATAAAAAAATAACAGTACACGCATTATAATGAGGATATCGTATATACATACATATGCACTAATTACTGTAAAACATAGACCTTACTTTGTGATACGAAAATGTGACTATGCTAGCGAACATTAAAGTAATGAATGTTGCGAAAAATCATAGATTATTTCACTTGTGTCTACATTGTACAAAGACATTTGCATAAATATTAAAGCTTATGGTAATTTTATTAGACAATTCAAAATGTGGCGGATTCCAATTTTATTATTCACGATAATTCTTGTTGTTGCAAATAAAACATTGACACTTCGAAAGAGAATTCAAGCCAATTCAGGACTTCATATAACACTTGTGAGTGTGTGTGTGTGTGGAGGAAAAATTAATTATACATACATACATATGTGGGAGCTTATTAAAACTGTTTCGTGTGTTTCGTATATAATATTTTAAGTATTTAAAGCGAAAGGCATATAGCACTGGTTTAAAGATTTACAACTACATACATACATATTATTTAACAATATTTTACTTTGTTTTTACTCTTCGCCTTTTACAATATGCATATACATACTTGTAATGAAAATGCTTGAAATATATTTCTGCTTATTTTTCAAACAGTAATTTGGGCGCTTACTTAGTTGGCTGTGGCTTAGAACTAAAACTGTAAACCAATTGAAACGAAAAATATACAACAAAAACAACAAAAAAATGTATAACATACAATGTATGTATGTAAGCGCCATTTGAGTGTGTGTGTATTTGTTGGTATGTATTCTGAAATTTAGTTTTGTTGTTGTTGTGTGTACACATAAAAACACTTAGCACTTAATTATCGTATTTCACTAATTCCATTAATTATAAAATTATTTAAAAATTATTGCTAAGTTTTTTTTTTGTTTTTAGTTTTTTTTTGTTTTTGTAATTGTTCGGTACTATGTGCTGTTTTAACCTCGTTTTTTCAACTTTCGTGCTTTTCGAAATTTCGCAGAGAGTTGCGCCTCGCCCGCAACTACGGATTGCATTGGTCGGTCATGCTTATGCGTTCCGTTAAGGCCGCTTGTGTTGATTGTTGTTGTTGCTGGTTGAGTTCCTTGTGGTGGTGATGGTGTTTCAGCAGATGGAAGCGATGGCGCCGGAAAATCACCGTGCTGTCGCCGACGGTGGCCGCCGTGCTGCTGGCGTTCGGCGATGATTTTGTTGTTGCTTTTGTTGTGGCATTTAACCAGCTGGCTGTGACATCCGCCGGCTCGTGATCGGGCGTCATTGAGATGTCGGACAGTATGCCGCTTTCTGCATGATGGAGACATGATTGATTTTCTTTTTGCAAAAATTATAAACCGTTAGTGGAAATAGTGTGTGGAAGTCAAGTGTGGAGACAAGAGGATGCAACACGGCAATACAAATACATACATAAAGAGTGATAGTAGTTGAAAATTATTTACATTTTGGAATTTTGAAACCATAACGAATTCTCAAAAGAACTAATAATACTGACGAATAAAGTTGAAATAACTGACAAACACACATACATGCAATTGAGTGTGTGTTTGTGTAAGCCAGGCTTAGACTGCAAGCTGTAGCAAGCATTTTTCGATTTTACAAAAATAATAACTTAAATATAACTGTACAAGTAGTTTTTAGATAAAAAAAACCGGTTAGTCAAACATAACCTTTTAACAGAAACACTAAACTAAAAACAAAAACAAATACAACAAACAAGAAGCATTCAGAAAAAGTAACTCAATTCAAGCTCAATACCCATGGAGAGTTGACTGACAAGCGTTGTTGAGCGTTTGGCGCGCGCCGAGCTGCCATTTCCGGCGCCACTCTTACCGCTGCCGCTGCGACCGCTGTGACCGCTGCTGCCACTGCTACTCAGCGTGTTTGTATTCGTGCCGCTGGCAGACGCATTCGCCGCCGTTGCGCCGCCAACACCGCTCAGCGTGAGAGTTTGCGTCTCGTTGATTAGCTCCAGCGCATGATGGCTGCTGACAGCGCCCGGCGTTGTTTTGCTGTTGCAGGCGTTGCCAACGACGCGCTCGTGGCCCGAAGAGCTGCCCGTGCTGAGTGAGGAGCTGCTGGTGCCGCTCGACAGTGAACTCTCGGAGATGAAGGAACTGGGTCGACGTGCGTCCTTCTTGACATCCAATTGCATGCCGGCGAAGGAGTGACGCAGTTTGGGCGCTTTGATGAGAGGAAAGTGGAGTTAGTTTTCATATCAACACACGAGCGTTCTGCTCTTACCTTTGCCGAGCTGTGATATTGTTATGGAGCGATCGTTGATTTGATTGTTGCTGGGGCGTATGTCGAGACACGGCTTGCTGCCGATTCCCATCGAAGACATTTCAGCTAAGCGAATTTCTAAGAAATGCATAAAGGAAAAATGTTATTTTCAAATATAAGTAACGGTTTTAATTAGAGAAAAGCTAGATGAAAACTATAACTTCCTGAATTAAATGGAACTAGACACTCTAGTTAGTAGTCAGAAAATTTCAAGTTAGCAAGCAGAAAGTGAGCTAGTCTGCAGAAGCGTAAGCTCTTAGCAACAAACAAATGTTTCATTAAAGACATTTTCACCTTCTTAACATCAAACTACTGGACTTGAACCCTCTCCATTAAATTACCTCGATTTCGATTCGCTTGTTTCCATAGCAACTTCGATATTTCCTCGGCCCAAGCATTCTTTATGTCCTCCGACATGCACTGCAACGTCCATGTGTCTTCCGGTTTACGTTTGCGGAACCAAATCTCAAATTTCGTTTTTGAATCGCCCACATGCGCAGTTAATCCGATATCTGACGTCTTAATGCTGTTCTTATAGATGTAAATGTCCAAGTTCTGGAGCAGAAAAAGAAAACAATTTTCAATTTTAAATACTTTGTGTTTTGGTAATTATCATCAACCGCTAACTTTTTGGTCTGGAAATCGGCGCGCTTTACTGAACAGCACAAGATCTTCGAAGAGAAAGACTTGGCGCAGTGACTTTCTGCCGGTACGTCCTTGCCAAACCAGAAATTCATTTTGTCGCAACAGACGTCCTTGTTCCTTCACATTGACGTCGCAGTCCCGCAGCGAATCCATAGCCAGCAGATCATTGCCATGACGCAGTTGAAATTTAACCATTTCTTCAGCGCGGTGCAGTTCTTCCACATCGGCGGCGATCTCTTGTTGTGCGGCACCCTGTAAGGTGAAAAGAGCAAGTGACATTAAGAAGGAGAATATGTGGGCAGTAGGCCTTTGCTTATGACTGAGGCCTTTGAATACACATATATGGATTAATGAGAAAACTATTGAGAAATTCCTGCTATAAAAGTGTAAAAAAGGTATAAAGGCTCTATAAAGTTTTTTTCAACAGTGAAACGAAATATTCAACTCGGATTGATTTTTTTTTTCAACATTTCGAGAACTATTAGTCACTAATATTTATGCGGACAAATTGTTAGGTAATTTTACAATCATCTACGAACCATTCCAGTATAAAACTAGTCGAAAGTTCCATAAAAGCTCTAACTTCCATTTTATAAGTGAAAGCTTTTAATTTTACTTTTCTTTTGAGGGCCGAGTGAAAGCTCGAATTTTAACTTACCTCAACGGAATTGCAAGCTTTGACCAGTTGCTGCAATAGTAAGGCATATTTTCCCATACGCTGTACGGGCTTCAGTAAATACGAGGCCAAGTCCATCTTGTCATTCAATTCAAACTGTTTGGACTGCAAATAGAGAAATACGAAAGAGTTATATAAGATTATAAGTGATACCTACTCACTACATAATTTATAAGTTGAAAAAGCTTTTTTAAATACTCGTATTTAGAATTTTTTGTAGCTTCCATGCGAACTTTCACGAGGCAATTTAATGGAATAAATTTCTAATTTTGGTTTAAGAAAAATCCCAAACATTCACTCACCTTAAAGAATGCCGTGCCATATTCACTCATTAGCGTATCGCTTTTCGGTTTGTTCTTGTTGTAAAGCGCATACAAATAGAATTTCGACTCCATTTCCAAGAAGGCGCCGCCAACCTTCAACGGATTGCGCTCATAACGTTCCAGTTCATTGAGAAAATGCCATTTGTGGAATTCGAAGATCTTCTCAATGTTGCCGAAAATGACATTACGTTGGCCGCGTAACGGCTGCGGTATGTCTTCGCGCAACAACTCGTCAACATAGTTTTCAATGACATAATTCAACGAGTGTACATAGTCGCGTTCCGTGCCAATCATTTCACGCATGATCAATAGAAGCGTTCTACAAAATACAATTCAAAAGCGAAATAATGAAGACACACAAGGTCAGTGTTTAAATGAATGCAGAGAACCGAACAAACGACAGCTTACTTTTGTATTTTCGGATCCAAGCAACTGATTTCATCCAACTTCGACAATTCCAAACTTGAGGCGTGGTACTGCAGATGCGCATTCGCCTCCATGGGCGAGTGTATGTCATTATAATGTTTGATGGGGCGCTCATAGCACTCGAAATCAAGCTCATCACTGTTGAGACACGAACTATTTAAAATTGAACACAAAGTCATGCCATCGACGCTCGCAACTTACCTCTTGCTGTACAAATTGACCGCTTCGTTGAGGCTCTGGCACGAGCAGACGCGCGTTAACTTCAGATTTCCTTCGCAGCGCTCACAGCCGCCCACACCGGAATCGGCAACCTTCGATTGCTCCTCCTCGCCATCCTCCATTTCGAGCTCCTCACCGTCTGCGTCCAGCATTTCATCCATATCCTCCATATTGCGACTCTCTCGCCAACACTGACAGGTCTGACCGTCAAATGAACCGATACCCGAACTGGAGCGATGACTAAGGCGATTCATGCGCGGCAGCGGTGTACTCGTTATAACGGCGACATGTTGCAGTTGTTGCTGCAATTGCTGTTGTTTGGTTAAACTGCTGGTGACGCTATTGCTGCGATAGTTGAGTGTGAGGTTAAGACTATTTGGTTTATTGTTTTTATTGTTGTTGGTTGTTTCTGTGATTTCCGTTTGGTCTGTCGTCGGCTCGTTGTTGCTGTTTTCTCGCTGTTCCTGACGGAATTTCTCAAGCAATTGAGTGGCGCCTGAAATTTCGGCCAGTCGTTGCGCCTCCTGTAGCAAGTGGGCCTCGAGCTGGTGAGTCAGCAGTAGTTGGTACAGTCTGGTTGCTGCTTCTATGCGTTCTCGCGCCAACTCAAGCTTTTCAGCGAAGCAATCGAGTGCGGACTTCAGGTTGACGGCGCTCTCGCGCAGTGGTTCAATGTTGACTGCCGCATCGTGCAGATCGCGGCCCTTGGCCAAGTGTTTCTAAAAGGGTGAAGATCAGTTAGTTATTATATACTCAAGAAAAAAGTGTGCTGCACACAATGAGTAAGTGATTTTTTTCTTTTTTAAAAACGACCTAACTCAAAATACGCATATTTTACTTGACGACTGTTCTTCGGTTCTACGCTTTTGAAAACTTGAGCAGCCTTTTCTCCATGAATAGCTGAAATTCAAACATATGTCTCAGAGTTCCAACAGCAGGCCGAAGAAAAGTAGCAAACAATTTTTATCTCTCAAGTTGTTGGAGGCCTATAGAGCAATAAGTATGGGTGTTAAGCTCGAGTTTAGTATCTGGTATGCAAGACGATCGCCTTATACAAATCACTTTGAGTTTAAAACACGAACTGCGGGCTCTTTTCATGGGAACCCTTTTATAAGTCCCAGAGCCATGAACGAAAAGTATAAACTCCATTGGAGTTTGACTTGAATATTCAAAAAATGTAGGTTCCGAGTCGGACATATATAAATGGAATCGGTGTGGAATAGCTGAGTATGTTAGCATGTTCTTATCATGTAGTTTCCTTATCTTTGGAGCACACTTGGGGGTATTCCAAATTAATTTTGCTTTAAGTATTTGTGTAAGTACTAGAGAACAAGAACTTACAACGTGTACGACCAAGTAATATTCGGAACGTATAGACGGTGTGTCGCTTCTGACTTCCCATCAGAAGATAAGCGCTTAGCACAAGCGACTAATATAGAATTAACAGTTTAAGAATTACATCTAATTCTCTCTGGCAGAAGGGCTAATCTGATGGAACATAAAAATTTACAAAAACCAAAATCTATTACTATAGGTACTCTTAAAATACATTTACTCTTTTCATTATCTAACTAGTAATAATTTTAATGATGTAATACATATTTATATATCCACTTATCAGCTTCGATCCAATTGAGGATTCCTACACTTCTCGCCTTGTTGTAGCAAAGTGCAGAGTACTATATATTTATACTTACCATCGAAATGAAATAATATTTTTCGAACTCTTGCTCCTGCTCTTTTATGGCGGATTCAGAGTCCAGCTGAAGACTGGCGAACCGTTGTAGCGTGTCATTGCCATCACTGGTGATCCAAGATGTTACCTGTAATTTGAGAGAGACGAATGTGAAGTAGATTTAATAAATAGGAAAAATTACTAATAATAATGAGAAATGTTAGATAATTATAACCTAAACTTAATTTTGGTTTGTAAAGTTTACAGGTGTAAAAGTTTGTCGGTTGTCCTCCTTTTAGGGTCCGTAAGACATAACGAACTACACAAATAGGAGAAAAAGTCGAATCTGATCAAATTTCACCCGGACTAAAAAACCTTGATTATCAAAGCCTTAAAAATAGGCTTCCTTTGAGTCTATAGAGCTTTCGAAAGCATAATAAATTTTCTATACAATTATATAAGGATGACCTATAGTGTGTCTCCAGCGAATTTTTGCGTTTTTGGCTTTGGCCCATTTTAGATCCCCATTCCCTAGCTTGTTGGACAGTTTTGATTTCATTATCACAAATCCACGTCTTGTCACATGTGATGGGTCTTATACTGATGCACTTCATACTCAAAACATTAACCAAAATGTGTCTCGACGATCGATAAGATATATTGAGATGCTTTGCTATCTCTTTAATGGCAACACGACGATGTTCATTCCTTTTTTGACTGCCTCGATGTTATCATCATTAGTCGAAGTCGATTGATGACGGTCTTGAGGCAAGTGTTAGATGACTTCAGGACCTTCATCGAATGCTTTATGCCATTCAAATTTTTGTGTTCATGAAAAGTGAACTCCACAAAATACTTCTGAGGTATTTTCAACGGTTCCATAGTCGGGATTCGGGATTGGGAACATAAAATTTCAAAGCAACTCGCTGTTAATTTTTTCGCAAGCTAACTGACATATGGATATCGAATTTCACTTGAACATGAAAAAAGGGAACAGTCCGAGTCAAATTTGATCAGGTGTAACGTTGCTCTATTAATCGACTACGTCTTTAGCCTTAGCATTTGGTTATATGAACAAGTGTAAAATAAATAAATAATTATTTTTTTACACAGATAGCATTTATCTGACTGACGAAAGAAGACACAAGATAAAATAGAATCTTATCATGCAGATTTTGAAGAAGCAATTAATTTACGAGTATTTAAATAGTGTTATTAATAGAAAGCAAGGTAATGTTTAACTTTCTTCTTCTATACGTGTGGACAACCGCTCTTAAGATTCTCAAAGATATCATATTTGATAAGAAGGGTTTTGTTGTTGTGTAGTTACCAATCGCTTGATGTAATTTGATAACCCTTTAAATAAATAGCAAATATTTAACTATTTCTGATGTTTGACAATTGACGCAAGTTACAAAAAAGTATTTCACATATTCCACATACACACATACATACATGTATGCATGTACGTGCTGTGGCAGAAAACCCCAAAGCAAAAGCAACCAAAAATTTTTAGCTTGACGCTTTGTAAATAACATAAACACCTTGCAGTTATTGTGTTATGTTATGTTTGCCCTCACATGAGTATTTATAAAAGTGTGTGTGTTAGTATATGTGTATGTACTTGTATTGTACATATATGTATGTATGTATGTATGCTCATAAAATTAATATTTGATAAGGAAAGTGATATGGAGGCACTCGATTTTTGAAGAGCTGTAAGGTGGCGTGGGGCTTCAGCGCGCATTTTATGGAATTATTTATTAATTGCAAACAAGAGTTATTTCAGAATATATTTTTTTAAGACTTTTTTTACGATTTAATATTTTTGGACTAACAGTATGAAAAAAATATTTTTTAAAATTTTAATTAAAAATAAATAAAATAAATTTCCTATATCAACTACTATTATTTGCATACAAAACCATTAGTATTATGAAAAATAAAAGACAGAATATTTTTATTTTCATAAATTAAAAAAAAAATTGTTGTGATATTTTATATTTAATTGAATTATAAAATTTTATTAATTTTTTTTCGCAAGCTAACTGACATAATTTTATATTTAATTGAATTATAAAATTTTATTAATAAAAAAAATTTACTAGGGTAACTTTTACTATATTTATGATATATTTTTATGTTGTTAAGTAAAAAAATTTTACTTGACATATTTTAATTATTGAGATATTTTTTTTAGCTTTATTTTCAAATTAATAAAAATATGAATAAGAGGATTTTAATTAACGGCAGCCCTACCTGATAATGTGTCCATATAAAAAAAATTTCGAGGAAAAAATACTTTTAAAAAAATATTTCAACTAATGACAAACCTTACTACAATTATTTGAATATCAAACCATTGTATTGAGTAAAAAAATATAATTATGAAATATGATTTTTCGGTTTAAAAAATATTTCTATATATATTTTATATTTTCAATTGAAAAAAAAATATTTTTTTTGTTTAAAATTTTGTTTTGTTTTTTTGTTTTTTTTTTTTTTTAATTATAATATTATAGAAATTATTATTTTTTTCATGCTTTATGGACTAGTTTTCCAGACATTTAAAATAAATTTTTTAAATTTAATTTTATTATCAGATTTAACTAAACACCCTGTAAAATCGCACTTAATCGAAAATTACTAATAGACATTATACTCTGCCTATAAACAGAGCGGATCCATACATATCACATACATACATACCTATATACAAATATACAGATGTAGAGATAGAAATTATAGTCGGCTATTTTCGTAGAGATAAGCGAATTCGCTCCCCATTCGTTCTCTAGTACTCGCTCGGTTTAGTTGGCACAGTTTTGTGTCCGAATAATTGTATTAAGCATAGACAAACATACAAACAAACGCGCATATAGTATATTCCAAATGGAGCTCACGCACAAAGAACGCACGGAAATGGTAATAAGCAAACAAAAAGCACAATTTTCCAGCTAGAAATAGTAATTTCAATATTTTTTCCACGCAGAAGAAACACATGAGCAAAGTGCTCAGCGGCAAGGAGAAGCCCTTTGATGGCCTACGCGCCCGCACCATTGTGCTGCTCACGCACCGCACTAACGGCGCAGAAGTTTTCCTGAAGATGACTCAGAGCCAGCCCCTGCGCATGAATCGCTACACCGCTTGGAAATACTGCAATCTGTTGCACACGGCCTTGCGCTATGGCACCCCACAAATACTCGAGCTGATGCAGCAGCCGCCACAACAACAATTATTGCATGCATTGAGTAATTATTGGGCCTATCACACGGATGCTCTGTGCGCTTGCATACTCGAGTATTTGCAATTGTTGTTGCACAAAATCAGCTTCCATCAGAACTATGCATTCTTCACCGGCGCTCTGGAAGCCGACATCACCAAGGAGTGGGATCTGGATCTGTGGTGAGTACGCAATTAAAACTAAGTCGTAATATTTGTATTTTCATCGCTCCACTTGTTGCACTTTCAGTTTTCAGTTGTGCACGGACATATTTGACTATTTGGACCATTTGCTTACGCTGCAACAAGCCATCTTTTCGAGCTTGACCTTGCAACAGCTCGCTGTGGCCACACCCGAGACACTGTGTCGCCTGCAACCACTCATCAACATCGCCGCCGAATGCAGCATTCTTTATGATCAGGCGTCGAATGCCATGGCCAACGTTTGTGGCAAGTTGCCGCCTATCGATGTGATGGGCTTATGTAATCGCTTCTATGCGCTTTATCAGCGCCTACGTGGCTTCTACTGCTCGCTGCAGCAGGCGAAGATTATACTCAAAATGGAATCTGTGCCGGAATTGTCCACGACCGTGCCGGACTTCTTGGCATTTAGTAACAGCAGTACTTGTGGTAGGCAACCGACCGCACCGCCAGTGTGGCAAGTGGAGTAGTTTGCGGAATAAAGAGGCGGTGCTGTGTGTTGGAGTGCGGGCATTAGAGTAAGGTTGGAGGTGGCAAAGCAACTATTGTGATCGTAATATATATACTATGTATACTTTCCTGCATTTATATTGCACTTGCATGGATTATATTAGATTAGATTAGATGTTTAAAATGGTATATGTGACATACATATGTGTGGGTACACAGACAGTTAGTTCAAGCGATTTTATTTTTATTTAGATAATTTTTTTTAGTAAAATTGAACGTTTAATTGATATGTATAATCGAAGACTATTTTTAAACAATATTTCGATTCATTGCAAGAAATTTTATTGGAGTTTTGTAATTGAAAAACTAAAAAAATATTTTCAAGAAAATTCATAAGTATTATAATTAGGAAATATAATATATAAACTATGCTATGTATATCGAAAATGGGTTTTCCTTTATGCTAACTGAGCCGTCATGTGATGTTCTAACAGTTTACTATAATTATTGTCAATCATCCTGTTGTGTGGCAATTGCAGAAAAGTTCTGCAGAGTCATATCGAATGCTTGTCGAGGCATATGGTGACCATTCTCTATCAGAAGCAACATGCAAACGATGGTTTCAACGGTGTAGACAGAATGATTTTGATGTGAAAAATGAAGAACGTTGAAGACCACCAAAAAGTTTGAAGACGCCGAACTGAACACAATATTGAAGGCAAACCTTATTAATGCCGTTTAACATACAATTTCAGACCTTACGAAAGCTATGGGAAAGATCCAAAAGTGTGGAAAATGGGTGCCACATGAAGCAAATGAATGAAAAATGGAAAACAGAAAAAACACTTCAAACAGTTTTGCATCAAATTGTCACTGGCGACGAAAAATAAATTTATTTTAAGAATCCTAAGTGGAGAAAATCATGGATTAATCAGGAACAATGATCAACATCGACTGCAAAATCAGATCGAATCGATTAGAAATGAGTGGTCATGGTTATGGGCTTCTAAAACCTGCTGGAATTATAATACTAAAATAAGAAATTATCAATTTGAACCTTGTATTGATCGAAAAATGACCAGAATGAGCCAGAAGACACAGTAATGCTACACGACAATGCACCTGCACACAAAGTAAAATTGGTTCAGGAAGTACTTGGCTGGGAGCTGCTATCCCACCCTGCGTATTCACCAGACTTGGTTACCATTTGTTTTCATCGATGGGCCACGCATTGGCTGAGCAGCACCTTGATTTCTACGTTGAAGTCGAAAATTGGACCTATGATTGGTTTACTTCATAATACGAACATTTCTATTGTCATGGTATCTACAAATTGGTCAAAATTAGTATTTCATTTTCACAAAAAAGTACCGATACATGAGAAGACATCTTCTCAAAATTATCGTTATCGATTATTTTCCAAGGCAAAACTTCTATCTGCGAATATATTAATTAGACTGGACCACAGCTGTCATAAAAACTGACAGATCAAACTCAAGATCTTCGAAAAATATTTCTTTATTAAGTAACCTTAATTCGACAACAGATTATTTTAAAATACTATAAATCACTCACTTACCCTGGCTAAAACAACTTTCGTATAAAAAATCACATATTTCGCTATATTTTCTCGCATGCGAGAAAAACTAAGTCAACATTTCGAGGACAGAAGAATTGGATGATAATGTTAAAAAATATATATTTAACACTATATAGAAATGCCACCCACATACTCATTATATCTATGTGTGTATATTATATTTCCATAATCTAATCTCCTTTGTGTTATGGCACAGCGTGTAGTCCACTTACATATATGCCGCATGTGTGGTCCAAATAAGCACTCGTTTGTCCTTTTTATTTACATTTATTATAATATTATTTACTCTCAATTGTGCGGTGACACAAATACATGCATGCAAATGCCATATATGAGCCGTTAAATCCCATTGTCCATTCACCCGCTTTTGCTGACGCTTGAAATCGTGCGACACAACGGTATCGATGACTTGTTTACCAATAATTTTTGCTGCGATAAGACACGACAAATTCAATGAAAAATGTAATTAAGTCAATGCAAAAGAAATTAAGGCTTCTGAGGCGGCGAGTGGAGACGGCGAAGTGGGGAATTCCAAGTGCGCGGAGACACAGGCTAATGAGCTTATGCGTAGACATGTAGTACATATAGTGTATAGTGTATTTTGTAAATATTGTAGTTCAGCAGTACACAAATTGAAGGTTCTCACAGTAATTAGAAGCAGTTTGCATATTTCATGGTTGAGGGTCTGATGTTAAAGGTTCTTTAGCCGAAAAGAAAACATTATGATCTCTTATCAGTCTAACACTCGATCAATATTTAATTATAAAGTATTATACGAATGCCAAACAGCATTTGCAGTCGGAATTCCCAAAATGACTACACGCGTTTTGATATAAAATCATATGTATGTGGCTAATTGCGAGTGTGAACGTTGATTTCGATGCGTCATACCCACGAAAAATAGAACGAATGTTATCAGACCATAACACTCGTGATAGACAAATTGAAATTTGAAGTTCAGTCTACACAACATGATTCAGCTCTCCTTTCTTATCGCAATATTTACATCCGAAAAGCAACAACAAAGTTATAAATTTGAATCGAAACAGCTTAAGAGTAAGTGAATACTTCATCATTTCTCTAAGTGATTTATCGTGGTTGCTTGTTCGATTAACCCTGCTTGAGCTGAAGTGCTCGGTTAAGTCTACTAAGAACAACTAATATCGATTTGTGTTGTAGTGATTAGGGTTCTCCTGTAGCTGAATACTCGTATGTGCCCTCAATCATTATTCGTTTGTGAGTATCTAGACCTCAAACCCATACCCCTATTACAGGTTTCAACTCCACTCAGATGAAAAAAATTTAAAACAATTGAATTTCAGATCAGTCAAACTATATTTTGATATTACATAGGCTTAGCAACCCAAAATTCGCAAGAAACAGTCGCAAAATTGACTTTAAACTAGTGTTAATCAAACAATTCAATTCAGTTTGTGTTTATGAAAAAGGTAAAAATTATTAAAATCGACTTTAGTTTTGATTTATATTAGGTTGATACAAATGTTAGTCGGTTGTAATTGTAGTCAACATCACTGGCGTGGAGTTGAAATCCGTAATACCACAAACCACCGTAGTTTGGCAACACTTCAGTCGACAATTTTTTGAGGGATTAAGTTGATATCGAAAATACCGATTTTTTAAATTTCAACTAAAATGCAGTTGAGTTGAAAACCGTAACGGGGGCTGAAAAAATTGTATTTTAATGACGATATAAACCACTATTGTGTCAATTGATATTTCAAAGTGTTGTAAAGTTGTTGTAATAAAACGCTGATTTATAGAACAGACCTTGGAGCTTTTTTTAAATGTGTTTTGTTTTATAGATTCCAGTTGAAATATTTGTAGCGTGCAAATTTCTCCGCATTTACAACCATTTTTTATTACAATAATATTTTTTTTACATAATATTATCAAAGGGTTTAAAATTGCACGAATTGACAACAATAAAAATAACCCCATAAAAATGCTATAATAAATACCTGCAGATAGTAAAAATATGTAAAAAAATAAAAAAAGAATTCACACGGGAGCAAAAGCGAATGAAAGCCATTCGTAGAATGCGTTGATAAAAGGCGCAACAAAAGGGAAATTTTCACGACACGCGTGCGAAATCTCGAAATGCATAACACCACATACTTCCCTCGCTGTGGCCATGTTTTCACAATGACAACTGTGCAATTTTCTCGCAATCAAAATAGTTTGACTTGCGGCAATGTCAGAATGCACTCATTGAGTGCCCATGCAAAGTGTTGCAGTGTTGCAAGTAGAGCGCGTGCCACACTGCAGTAAATAGCACGCCTGCTACCGTTGCCGCCATGGCCTTAGCTGGACTTTTTAATGAATGGATAGCAGCGCCATTCAAGAAGAGGAACGCACACACACAGCAATACAAAAGCGACCAGAGCGAGCGCCTAACCACAGAAGTTGCCTGCGACGCGGCAGTAGCTGCAACTGTCTTGTTTCGTGCTTATTGCTGCAATAAAAACTACATGCATGAGCCACCACATATTGTTGTTGCTGCTGTTGCCCCGAGCGATACTATCAATTCAATTGACCGTTGGAATAGCAAAAGCAACTATAACAAGTCTAGATGACGCGGTGTGGGACAGTGGCGTTAACTGAAATTGCATTGTGGTGCACGCGGCAGGTGATCGTGGCGATACAAATGCAGCTCCGCGCGCATGTGTCTGTGTGTGTTTGCAAATATAGTGTGCGCCGCTATCCACGCCTGTTAAATGTTGCCATACAACAACAACGGCGTTAAAAGCCGCACAGCCTCACTAATTCACAGACGGCGCGCATGCTACGCTCTCCGCTTACTCCACAGCGCCGCGGCGCGCCGGTTTGTGACCAATTGAGAATTTCTTTATCCAATTTTCATATCTAATGGGATTTTAATTTGAAAATTATTAATTAGTAACTGACAATGTCAGTTTGTCTGTCTGTCCGCAACGGACGCGTTGGCGCATAGCATTGCCGCTTGCCGCTTAGTGGTGCGGTATGTGTGTGTGCGCGTCGGGCGCGCGCCGTTGATGATGATGCGCGTTATGTTGCACGCGCTTGGCAGCGCCTTAAGTGGCATGCGTGGAAATTGATTGCCGCCGCTGCACTGCCACAAAAGGTTTACCGCATGCGCATGTGGCATGGTAAAAGTTGCTGCCACTACCATTTGCGGTGGCGCGCAGTTGGAGCTTTGGCTGCTCTTAAGCCGCCGTGTGTCTGTGTGTGAGTGTGGTAACAATTTCTGTAGCAGATCATAAAGCATAATTGAAAAATTGACAAATGATGGAAATGTTAGATTTGTGATGTGTGATAGAGCAGTGATTTATACGCCTCGTTGATGGCGAAAAAAAGTAATATTTCTTAAATACGCTTAGTTGCACCAGCGCACGCTTGGCTTACAGCTGACGCGAATCAGCAAACAGCATTAGGTATCGAAAAGAAAGTGTGCATCTTGAGTTTTTAATTTGAAGATCGTGTAGATTTGTGTAAGTAAATTATTTTCCCTTTTCATTTTTTCCTAGAAAAAGGCATAAGCAATTTCACCGCTTTGAGGGTTCTGTTGCATGCGAGGAAAATTTCACTCTTTAACCGTGTCATTCGTATGAAAATTTTCCAGTAGCCATCGCTTTTTAAATAGAGCAAACGAGCGGCCGTTAGCTGGCGCAACAACAATAGCACCACATGCAAATGAAATAGTTTGCAACTAAAAGATCACAAAATGGTTGATATATGCATTGTACAGGGGCGGTCCGATAAGTACTTAGCTTCATCACCCGATAGCGCCACTAACGTAGAGCACTTTACTGTCTTGTGAGCATTCTAGCAGATGGACACTGAAAATTCAATCGAATCGGAAGCGTAGTTTTGTTTGGACCGCGTGTAGAAGCGGGCATTTCTTAAGATTTATGAAGAATAGAAAAGGAGCTATAACGGAAGTTTTTTGATTTGGATTCTGGATTTTGAAAGGGATCTTGCTTTGTCAAATCCGAGAGCGCTTGGATGCTATATACGGTGACTATTTTCCGTAGAAAGCGTTCGTAAGGAACTGGAACGAGTTTCAATATGGTCGCGCTTTCGATTTTGATGTTCCATGATGTTGGATGTTTAAGCTCTTTGTAAAGTGTTTCTGCGTTGCTTCGTAACTGCCGACGAAACTTGGATCTGCTAATACAAACTAGAGACGAAGATCCAGTCGAAACAGTGAACTTTACCTGTCGAAACTTCTCCAAAGAAGGTTAATACAAAGTAGAGACGAAGGTCCAGTCGAAACAGTGAACTTTACCTGTCGAAACTCCTCAGAAGAATTCGATTTCTTGGAAAATAGTATTGCAGAAATTCATGTCAATAAAGAGGTTATCATCATAAGAAGGACTACTTTGCAGACCTCTATTAATCTAAAAAGCGGCTGCCTTAAGAAAAACAACACTTACGAAAGAAAAAAGAAATTTTAGAAAAAAGAGCGATTTCCGCACTAGCCTTGTAGACATAATTTTCCTACTGGGTGCCAAAAAATTGGTGTGTAAATAAATAGAGTAAAAGATGAGCGACAGCAAGGTGGTCAGATATTTATATAGGTCAAACAATTTTTTAGCGACAGTTGTATTGTTAGCCTCAGGCCAATTTGTAGCTAACTTAAAACAGCAGATGTACAGTGGTGGGTGTAAAATGTCATTACAAGGAAATATATGAAAAATTTATGAAAGCAAAGCTGAAAATATATATTTATGTAAATAGCTACTACTGTGACAGTGAATTTAGAAAATAAGCGTTTGTTTGTAAAATTCATTTCCAATCTCCAAAAAGGAAAAATTTTCTGTTGTTAACATTAAAATGTTAGAAATTGAAAAAATGCAAATAACACTTTTCTCACTAACAATATTATTAATAAAATAATATATTTTAAAATATGTTTTGAAAAATTACTCGAAAAAATTGTTTTTTGATCATTTACGGATGGAATAGTAAAGGGAGACAAGTAATACTTCAGAGCTCGAAGTTAATGATTCTGCTGTATTTCCAAAGCTTTTATTTACACCAATTTTCATTGGAAGTGTTGTATCCACGCAAACCAAATTTAGACGCCCGCCACTGTGCGCGCACTTCCACGCATGCGTTCCACCGGACTGCACTTTTTTATCTCCGCTGTCTTCGATGTTTTTTGACTGTTGAAATTTGCTCGTTACCGTGATTTATTTCGCACATAAATTGTTGGCATTTTCACACGCGATGCATTCGTCAGCCAAGACATGCAACGCAGTTCTGCACAGAAAATATTTTTATTGCCATTTTTGTGTGGCTTAGTTTTCCACTAACTCTGTTTTACAGTAAATTTGAAATCGAGGAAGTCAGTCGGTGGCGCCAATTGGCAACACGCATGCAAATACATAGCTGTACATAGTTGCACATGTGGTATATGTGGCATAGTGGTTGCAAGTGCAGCGAGTGGCCTTAAGGCGGACGCGTTGCAACTGGTTGGAAGGAAGTGGCAAATAGATACTTGTGTGCACGTAGCCAAACATATGGGCGTGTTCACAGTGTCTGTCTGCAACTCAAAAATAAATAAATGAAAATGATTCAATAAGAAATGGCAATTTCTGTGCGTTGTTGTAGAGGCGTAGTTGTGGTGAAATTCACCGTACTTGCCACTGGGCTAATCAGCAAAGGAATTTGCGCAAAATTGCTGTTACTCGTTGTTGTTGTTGTTGTTGTATGCGGATACGCTGCACTTGTTCACTTTCATTTGTTTACTTGAAGATGCATTTATAAATATTTAACCCGGTTTTTGATCAGTTAATGAGGTAAGTGGAGCATTGTGGTCGCTGTGTCATTTGAATACAAAGGAAACTCCTAAGAGATAAGTGCACTCGTGGCGGAATTGAGTAATTAGCACAGTTACATATATTTATGTCTGTTGATTTTCATTAAAAAATAAGGAAAAAGTAACGATACATAATTGCATATTGTTAGGTCTGTATAAATTGGAGCCTGCGTCTACTTTCTTTTGAATTTAAGTCTCCTAAGATCTGCTAAGTTACAGAGCATTGCATTTGCGGAAACCGACCTCAAATTTATAGGATTTTTCGAAGAAAATAAAAAAATTTTAAAAGTAGCCATTTTAGTTCTGTTGATTCCATTCCGGTAATTTTTATTCACCAATTTTCAAAAATAAATAAAATAAAGTAATGGAAATCGTCCAGTCCGACCTTTATATAAGCACTATTTCGATTAGTGAAGGAAAGAAAACCATTTTTTGCCCATTCAAATAAGAGTGGATACATAATGAAGCTCGATATTCATATTCTATTCATGAGAATTTTTCAGTTCCAACTGAGAATCCCTGCTGAATAGCTACAAAATTTATCCATTTTTGAAGCGGATGATAATTGATGAAAAGTGGTTCGCTTACGACTACGACAAGTAAAAAGGGTTGTGGTCGGCACAAGTGGTGCCAAGTCAGTACTGACCGACAGGAGGTTTTTCTATGTGAATGATAGTATTAGGTGAGAATCGTCTCCTACCCAGATGTGGGCGGTTTTGGCCAATGAGAGATAAAGTCAGGACAACTGCCAGGCCACAAATCGATAATGACTCGCCAGAAGCTATGGCAGCGTGGTTAGGAGGCTCTTATGGAGCTATCTTATAGTCCAAATCTGACACCAAGTAATTACCATATCCGTCTAGACTGAAAGATTTTGCTGGTAAAAAATTTTTCTCAAGAGAAGTTTGTAAATATTGACTGTCACAGTTTTTTGACATAAGGGACTAGGGTTTTTATGATAGTGGAAGTCACATATATGAAATTACCCTTAGAATCCTTTTTGCCATGTGCAAAAACAGTGTATATTTAACCTAAATCAGATCATTATAACTATCTTAGACAACACCTTCAATTCATTGCAATTTGCAGATAATTCAAAACAGCAGACACATTTTTCTATTTTTTAGCCAAAACATTCTCCCAAAAGAAACATATTTAGATTATCCTAATGTTTCCAGCCAAAAAAGCGAAGAAATCTCAAGTTCCACAAACAATGGGCTGAGTGAGGAAAACAAATATCTGAAAAGCAAACAATTTCCCCGGCTACGTCCTGATTTCTGTCGAGTGTCTGAAACAGCTTCCTCCAATAAGTGTAGTAAAAGTTACCAACATTGAAAAGACACGTTAATTTTTCATCTTAAACTTCTTGGAAAATTGCTAATGTTATCATATTTCCAAAGCAGGGAAAACTACGATATGATTTATATTCTTACAGGTCCATGTCACTTCTATCGGTAATATCGAAGCTTTTTGAGAAAATTTTCGTAAATCGTTTTAATAAAATAATAGGTCGAAAAATCGTAATTCTAACTCATCAATTTGGGTTTCGAGCTAACTATTCTACGATTGATTAAATCCACATTTACACACATTTTTGCAAAAGTCTTTGAGGTAAAAAACTTTTGTTCTACCGTGTATTTGAATGTTGCAAAAGCATTTGATAAAGTTTGTTACAAATCATATTTATCAGGTCGCTACTTCCGCGTTAAGTAAGTAGACGATTCTATCCTTAGGGAAGTAATAGCCGGAGTAATTATACAAAAGCCAAACCAACTGCTAATCTCAAAAAAGCACATTGTTTTCACGTACAACAATTTACAGCACTTACCAATTTTCATGGTCAGTGCGCAAATTCCGTACACACTTGACTCTCAGCTACGATAGGAAGTTCATATAAAAAAAAAAAAAACGCAAAGAGCTAGACATGCGACTCAAGAATATTAATTGGTTAATTGGTAAAAAATCAGTGTTATCCTCCGAAATTAAGTTACTTATCTATAAGCAAATACCCCGAGCGTATATAGCTATGGTGCACCACTCTGGGGATGTTCTGTCTGCGTTAGTAAGAAAGTCATCCAACAATTCCAAAACAAAGTACTAAGACTAATTGTTAAAGCGTCTTGGTACTGCAGATGTACTGAGATAGAGACTCAAACTCCTCAAGTCCAGCAATCTCAAAAATTTGTCAATACTCTCAGAGTACCGTTGTATTTTTCTAATAAATGTACGTTTAAATTCAAGTTGCTTGCTAGTCTTTCTTTTGTCTCAATTAGTTGCAATGTGATAAAAAAATCATTGCAAAAATAATGGATTAAATTTAGTTAACTTATTATTTTTAATGTTTTTTGTTTTTTTTTCTTTAAGTTTTAGCATTCAGCGGTTAAGCTGTCGAGTTCAAAAGACAGGAAGACTCGAGAGTTCCAGGCTATGATTTGCAAATAGTTATGTGGATAACAGTTGGTTTACTGAGTGAAAAGAGAAGTCACAAAAGTGTAGGATTGCCCTTAAGCCAACAATAGATCAATTTTGCTTTTATATATATGTAATTAAGAGAAAATTACTAGAACAAATCTTTGCAGAGGTTTCGCAAGAATCGTGTTAAACTATTTCCAACAAGAATGTAATGTGATATATTCCAAGGATTCTTATATCCATTCGCATTTTCTCTCGCAATACACTGCGTATGAGTAACATTTTTTATGAGATATCAATTCTCGGATAAAAAACTCTCACTTACATATTCAGTAATCTCAGCAGCCACTAGTTTGGTCAAAAAATCGCAATTGGGCGAGTGCAGGTGACTTATTGAATGCATATTTTTGGCTTTTGTGTTTTTTGCGCTTTTCAGAGTAAATTCAATTTAGATTCACTTTCCAATTAATTGCTTTTAAAAGCATAACGGACAAGTGGGAACATATTAAAATATTATATTACAAGCAAATTCACTTCATGGCACACGCGTTCACTTTGTTTTAAGTTTATATCCATTCAATATTTAACATGCATTTTCTAAACACTGCAAAACCACTAGTTACAATTGCTGTTGGCACGAAACATTTTTGTTATGCAAATATCCCGTTGAGACACCTGAGTCCGCATTTGGAGAATTTTTGTTGAGAAAAATTTATTTGTTATTGGTCAAATTGTAAGCGCGTCGATCGTTGTAAAATTTGCTACTGACTAAAGTCGAGTTTATTCCAAACCAAAATGCGACTTCACACAGTCGTCACAAATACATACACACACATAGTTCACAGCAAGCACTGCATTCCAATTTCCAAGCGCAAGTGCTCGTCTACTTAGTATATGCACTTATTCCAATGAAATGAAAATTAAGTTAAATCAAAATTATTGATATACACCATCACATCTCATGTGTGTGTGTGTGTGTGGATGTGGCGTGAGTGCTTCACAATGAAAATGAAATGGAAAATAGAAATGAAAAGCAAAACACATGCAACAATATGGAATAAAAATCGAAAACAAGTGTGAAAGCAAAAGAAAAGGCAAAATATATAAAAGTAGACAAGCAAAAGTATCTGTTTATTGGAATTAAAACTGCGCTTAAGCGTCACAAATGAACGCGATACGAGGCGATTATAAAGTAAAGTGCGCACACGAGTGTAGATACATACAAGTGCGTATGTGTGCGAGTGCAAGCAGCTATTTATTTGTTAAAATACATATGTACACACCATATATACATATGTACATATGTGTATGTGAACATGCGTTCGCTGGTATTTATTTGTTTTATGAAACATTTAATCGCATCTGGATGTCAGCGAAGCGATAGGCGCGCTTCGTGTGTACCAGCCGCTGCAACACACACACCCTCCATACACCACTGGCAGGCCATACACCACGCAGTCGGCAGCGCTGTGCGCGATTATTTGGCTGCTGTCAGCTGTAAGGCGAGCAGTCGCTGATACCGTTGAAGGCTCAGCTGACCGGCGCATTGCACTGGCTGCCGCGGCGAGTTTTACTTATCAGAGTTGCATTTGCAGCTGCAATGACATTTGGTAGTGGCGGTGCAATTGTTGTTTTCTAACGGCAATGATAGCAACAAAAACGAAAATGCGCCGCGGCGGCCACACGCCAACCATCCCACACACTGAGGCGAAGTTGCCGATGTGGCCGATGTGGGCTATGGCATTTACATTTTTATCACTGAAGTCTGCTTTAGTAATTGCTTCCGTGCCGATTGATAATTTAGAATTTGCATTCATGTTTTGAATTTGTGCCTATATGCATATAATGTATATGTGTACGTATCTAGAGCTCTGTGTTAGAGTAACAGAGTGCATAAACATAAGATTAAATAAGAAGTAACATTTTTTTAATACCCATTATCTGAGGTCACTGTTTCCAACAACAGACATTACAAAGAAAACATAGTTAAAGTGGTTCCAAGAGAGGTCTCCAGAAAGCAGCAGATTGAATAACGAAGTGCTGAAATGAAAGAAGCTCTGGGGATCACCTAAAGCAGCTGCTTCATAGTTATGATATTTCGAAGCTTCTCACAATTACTAAAACGAGACGCTCACCGTACGTTGCCTTCGTAATGCCATCTGATTACAGTGATCCAGGTTGTTCCAATTAACCTAGTGTGTATTTGACAGCTGCTTTTGTCTAAGAAACAGTGCTTGAAAATCGTTCTGTAGGCAGCAGAGAGAGCGGACGATCTCAAGGTCTTTTAGGGATCGCCTCAACACATTTTGGTTAACTTTTATGGGATGGGGAGGGGGTGAATGCTAGATTTTAACAAAAATACCTGAATCTTTGGCAAAACGCACGACGTAGAAGTCGCAGAAGAAATGCTAAGACAACGGAGTTGAGGACTCTACATTCATCTAACGCATCATTACTGGTGCCGATACGTGAGTTAATGAACTTCACTGAAGACCATCCAAGGCGACGCTTATGAAACCTGTTTGGAAAATTGGTTAAAGTATTGGCTCAAGAGCTAATATTACAGATTTTTACAAAATTAAGTGAAAGCGTAGGTTTTTTTGTCATTCTCGGTCATACTTGATCAGATGATACATAGATCCCATAGAGTCCTTCGGAGAGTCTCCAACTTACGTCAATATAAGACAATTAACAGCTTCTTCATCCTTCTAACACTTGGCTTCCATAAAAGTTACATGCCTTTGCTTAGCCTTGGGTTTGTTTTTGGTGGCTTTAATAATTTATCGTGAATAGAATTCGTCTTACTGATATTGTGGGCAAGGTTTCTTTTCTTCTCAAAACACACAATTTCGAATTCGGATTCCATAGAACTAGGGAGGTGATAAGCTTATATTATAATTCTTCGAATACTATATTGTTTGTTCAGGAGCGTTGGTTTACTAGGGAACACATTGGAGTGTCTGAACACCATATAATGAATTCTAGGTTAGAATCACAGCCGAGGTAAAACCTAAAAATATATACTAAATTTTTGTAACTGCAGTTTTTCTAGAATTTGGACGAATTAACTTTTCCATAAACCCATCCGCTGGCTGCAGTTCTTCGAAAGTGGCGTAAAACTCCTAAACCTTTGCCTACTTCGCTTAGATTAAGACGGTAGAATGGTCTTATATATGTAAACATTTAGCAATATTGACAGTATCACTAGCACATTATATAATCTAGGTTGCAGATTGGTAAGTTGAAAAATCTAGTGGTTTGAAATATGTGTAAAATTTTTCAAGGAATTTCAGCCATTTGTACCTATGACCATTGTTACAATTCATAGATTCGATCTGTACGCGATATAATTTATGGCCCAGCAAATTTGCGTAGCGCGAATAAGAACGCTTACTCCAACGCGCAAACTTACAAACATACATACATACATATATACACACAAAGGAACATATATTCATTAGAAGCATTTCGATTATTCACACTTCGCATTCAAAAGCCACAAGGCAAAACGAATCTAAATCAATTTCAAATTGTATGGGCAGCGATATACACACTCATATACATGCCTTCCTGTGTCGTTGCTCATTTGCTCATGACAACGAGCGCTACGTTCGGTTTTCGTCGTTTTTGTGCGGCGCTTTGTGGCATATCGAATTGCAATGGCAGCACTTAATTCAATTACATTTTGTACTGACAACCGACAAACACGCCCGATAAGCGTGTAGACAAGCTGGCAGACAAAGCGACAAACGGGCATACAGATCGACGGACTGGCGGACGGACGGACGGACGTTACGAGGCATGACGTTAAACCAAACAACAAAGCCGAAATTAATAGCGAATTCCGCAGCTACAATTCTTAGCGGCACAACTTGAATACATACACAGATGTGCATATATGCATGTGTGTGTTTGTGTGTGTAATTGAAAATTTTAGGTGCAAAAATTGTTTACACTTTTTGCTGTTGTTGCGCCTGCCGTTCGCCAAACGCAAATGCAAATTAATGATTTTTCGCGCATTAAAGCCACAAGCCAGCCACTTTGTGTTTACGCAACATTGACGTGCTAACAAGCGCAGCAACATGTTGCCAACATGCAAACGAAGCTTGTACTCGCCGGCGCATAACTGAGCGGCTGCATTTAACCTCGAACAGCGACAGGTGAACTTCAACTTTTTTTGCATGCACTTTTCTCGACTTGTGTTCAATTTCGATTATTTTATTTTTGTTTTTACTTTTATTTTATCGAGCATGTGTGGCATTTATCTTTATTTATTAGTGTCTCTCGCGTTTGCGCAGTTTGACATTCACCAAACTCGATCGGTTTGTTGTGCTGCATGCAATGGTCTGTATGTTGTTGTTGTTGCCGACGTCAATATGTTGTTGGTGTTGAAATGATTTATTCGAAACTTAAACAGTTGGAAATCACATCATTTGCTGCTAAATATGCTTTTAATCGCCTTTTAATTGCTTTGATTTTTTTATTATTATTGCTACTAAGCTGATTTACTTTTGAAAATGTACCGCTATAAATCGAGCGGTCACTCATAATAATTATTATTAATGGTTTTCGATTGTCCAGCGCTCGTAAAAATTTGCTTAAAGAGATTTGCTTATTTTCGGGATACATCCAAGTGAAAATATTATTTAGTAACAATCAAATTGCAAGTAAATTTAAAAAGTTAGTAAAAGTATCTACATATCTGGAGCTAGTTTACCCAAATTGCAAAAAAATTGCATCAAAGTTGGCTTCTCCGAATAATTTAATAAAAATATTTTATTAGTATGAATTAGTTCTGTCCTGTAATGAAGAAACTGTTACGTTCGAATACAAGTATTCCACCAAAGCCATTATATTAATACATGATAATATAAATAATGATTTACTTTTTCTTCAGAACTACACAAAGTTTAAAATCAGTATAAAAGAGATCCAGACATAAAATTCAATCTCAAATCAAGTTCAGCCTCAATTTTCATTCTTACCTACTTCTCTCTTCTTACCCACTTCTTCTTAATCTTTAACTCAATCCTGAAGCCTATTCCAACTACAATTTAAACTCCAGTTGCCCAGTTGGTACATGAACCTCGACCATCAAAGTCTAATATCAATCACCTAAATCTTAATCTCAATCTCAATTTTCAATATCTTTTCTCTTCCTCAATCTTAGTCTAATTTCATTTTATGAAATTTAAATGAAATCTTAATCTCCATCTCAATTTTAATCTCAACATCAGTTTCAATCTCATCCTTAATTTCAATATCAATTTCATTATAAATATTATTCTCTTCCTTAATCTTAATCTCAATCTCAGTTTCACCCTTAGCATCAATATCAATTTCATTTTAAATCTCAGTCTCCATCCCAATGTCTATCTAAATCTCAATATCAATTTCAATCTCAACCTCAATCTCAATCTCAACCTCAATCTTAATCTTAATCTCAATTTTAATCTCAATTTCAGTTTTAATCTCAATTTCGACCTTACCTTCAATAGTAATCTCATTCTCAATATTATTTTCTATTTCTATCTCTATCCCAATCTTAATCCAATCTTAATTTCAATATTAATCTCAATCTCAACCTTAATCTAAGCATAAATTGCACTCTCAATCGCAAACTAAACCTCTACCTCATTCTCAAAAATATATGAACTTTTGAATTATCCAACTATAAATAGTTCTTAATTAGTACGAGTACTCTAAATTTACCTCAACAAATAGACCTCTCTAATAGTTAAGTAATTTTCCTCCGTAAGTACAAGAATTTGTAAAGTAATTGCTCCCTACCAAGTCGATCGACTAAACAAGCCAATAAGTTGTAAAACGCGACATTCCAAGAATTTATTGTGTCCCAAACGCCACTTTTCTGCTGCACAGACACACCCATACAAATATGCAATAGAATACATTCAATACAAAGCCATCCTCCGATAAATGAAGAAGGAAAAGACCTACAAACCAGAACATCTGCTAAAAGTTAAATAAAACGTCCGACAATTGAGTGGCTGACAGTCGAAATGAATGTGGATAACGCCTAAGTAGCGAAGTGTCTAGTTAAGAACGGCGCATTAAGTTAGCAAAGCAGGAAGCACTAAGGTCGGCCAACAACAAACGGCTGTGTTGTCAAGTTAGTCTTACATAAGTAACTAAGTAAGTTAGTGAGTGCATAAGTCGCTCTTTCATGTAATTTATTTGCTGACACTGTATTTTAGTGATATGAGTGTACAAATTTATTGCTATTGCGGCGAAGATTAGTCGGCAATTTCATGGTCCAACAAAAGGAAACATAACAAACGAGCTCATGTAATAAGCGAAGAGATTTATTGGTGCGAACGTAGTGTTGAAGATTTCTGTGGAAGAGCATTATTGTCAATGGGAATATTGTGTAAATTGATATCACAGAAGAACTTAGAGATCGGTCGGCGCACAGTGGCACGAGTGTGATGGAGAAGTGGAAGAAGTAATAAATGAAAACATTTTATTCATATTTTTAGAAGAGAGTTTTAAATTAAATTAACTGGTGGTCTCAGTATAGGTAATTTTTGTCAATAGCCTTTTTTGACAGATCACGCTTGAGTCGTGTCAAGATGTGATGTTATTTTTGTTCAGTGTTGGTTGGCATTTCAGGATGAAAAGACTTACTTCTGAGCAACGTAAATAAAATATTGCTGATGTAGCTGAGAGTGGAGAGTCAATTCGTCCCCAGCAACTCGGACTGACGTATGGAATGATTTGACGCATTTTACGTCGAGATCTTAAATTAAAAGTCTACAAAATACAGCTTGTGCAAGAACTGAAGCTGCTCGACCCTCCCAAGCGACATATCTTTGCTCTATGGGCCCTTGAACGCTTCCAAGAAGATCCGGCGTTTTCGAGTCAAATTTTAATCAAATAAGGCAGATGAGTATGTAAAGAAGCAAAATTGCTGCATTTGGGACGAAGAGCAACCTGAAGAGATTCAAGAGCAGCCAATTTATGCAGAAAAACAAAAGTTTGGTGTGGTTTATATTTCTTCAGAAATCATTCTGGTGAGTTCGTAACCGTCAATGGCGCCCATTATAGCGCCAAGATAAATGCCTATTTCATGCCTGAAATTGAAGTACGTGATCGCGGCGACTTCCGTCAGCAGATACTTTCACGTTTTGGGCCGGTCAATTGGCCACCAAGATCATGTGATATCACACCGTTAGACCTTTTCCTGTGGAGATACGTAAAGTTTGAAGTCTGTGCGGACAATCCCGCTTTGATTCAGACCTTGGAGCAAAATATCACGCATGACGTGTTGTTCTTACGAATGATAATAAACATTCCCCTTTAAATTTGAAGGTTCTGTCTTTCTTCTTAAAAAAATTAGGAAACCGCGAATTGGATCACCTTTTCTATATAGCTTCAAATGAAAGAAATTTTTATATTCTAACATTTTGAAGGTAAGGTCAAAGCACTCAAGAAGAAACACTCAAAAAAAGAGTGATATATAAATTATATAATTATTCAGGAATTATAAACACAAAAAAAATTAAATGGAAAAAATATAATATTTTCACTTACTCGTCCTTCCAGCCAATAAATCTCGCACTCTTTTGAAGCTGTCACTAATTTTTAAATACCACTTAACCGCTATGCTTTGCGAGTGGGCACACACTGGACTGGCTACTCGCATTAATCCATCATCACTTGCTTAATAATAACATTGTGAAAAGTGCAAAGGAAAAAGAGAAGAGTGCATAAAATGCATAAAAATGCAATTCGCAATCGTTACAATTTTCTTTTCAATTAATTTTCACTTTCGAATCTATCAAATGGAGAGTCATAAATTTTGTTGCCGCTGGAAATGGCGTGGACGGCCGTTGGTAGTCGGCGAACGGCGGCACGCAGCCGCACAAACGCAACGCATGCTGTTGAAAGCCGACAAGAGCGGCGGTGTGTGAGTGTGTTTGTGTGGAAGCAAGCGTGTAGCGGCAATCAAGTGACAATAAAGCTTGCCGCCTGTTTATGGCCAGCAATGGCTTCAGCGACGCCATCAGCGACACCATCGGACAGCAGTTGCAGCAGCAGCGCTTGCAATGTAAGCAACAACAACAACAACAACAGACAACAAGCAATAAGTATTGATGACCAAATGCCGAGCGGATGCTGCAGCTCGCCACTCGTAATAGAGAGATTGCAGGAAAAATGGCAATGCGAGTAAATAAACTCATCGCCTGACTGTTGGCCGTTGGTAGTCGGTCTCATTGGCATTCTTGCCGCTTAATTGCAACTGTAAAATATGCGTACAGGCGCTGCGCATGCGCGGCCTTTTTGTTTGTACTTGCTCGTTTATCTTAGTTTTTGCTTTTAGTAACCGCTAATCTAGCTATTACTGAACAACCTACTCTTTCGTTTACTATTTCACGTGCACAGAAATTCGCTTGTGTGTGTGTATGTGTGAAACTTCATTTCTCTTACCTTGGATAACTGGATTGACGCATTCAAAAAAGGTCCTCTGATTTGGTTTGGCTCCTGTTGGCGAACTTTAATGGCGGAAGAGTGGCAATTAAGCAGCTATAAAAAAGTTCGAAAGTGCCATGAAGTGACTGTATGTTGCACCGTCTTATATACGCACATTAAGTAACTAATACCCGATGTGAAGCAGAATGGAGTGCAGGAAAACATACAACACAAAAATCATAAATTTTCATTTTTATGCTAAAATTAATGCCTTCGTGTATTATTGTTTTTATTTTTGTGTTGATGTGTTTCGAAAATTCGCTATTATCCTCAGATAGACGAAAGTTACGGCTTTTGAGTTAGCTTGGAGCAACTTGATTATAAAATGACATATTTAATCCTATGGTAAGGATGTTGATACATGACACACATACATAAGTGTGTGTTATATCAAAGAATAATAAAAAGTTTGAAAACAATTATTTAGTTAAAAATATTAGTCATATGGTCAACTTTATAATCGATCAAATCTTACTACGTTTTTGCCCACAATTTACAGAAATGAGTCTGCATGATTCTCGTTCCACAGAACATACAAAAAGTATCAGCGTGTTGAACTTAGTCAGTCCGTCTATCTATCCGTTTTTCTGTATATATATACACAAACTAGTCCCTCAGTTTTTGAGATATCGTTCTTCTTTATCAAACTGATTAATTCAATTCATTTCATTTAATTTATTTTCTGTAAATGTTTTTATTATATTTAATATCAAAGAATATTATTATACAATTTTCGTATTAATTTTTTACTTATATTTTTTAAATGTGAAATCGCTTAAATATTACATAATTCTTGTTCAAAAAATATAAATGCATACTTTCAGGATTTTTCAACTCATATTTCATTACAAAATGACTATAAAGTTTTAAATACAAAATTGGTTTCTAAAATTTGTTCACAAAAAACTTTGATATGCTCAATTTGAGGTCTTACAGTGCAATTCATTGACTCCAATAAATGAAATTCGATATTAAATTCAGCGATGCGTACATAATATGGATGTAAATCTTAATATGGAAAACACAAATGGCTTTTACTCACACACACATTTACAAATTCACTTACACTAAAGCAAGACCTGTAAGCGGACTCATAAATTACATTTTTTGAAAAATTAATTATGCAAAATTACGAAATGCAAGATATTGATTTCTTCCACTTATTACGGAACTGCACACACACATACATATGAACGTACATTTGTGAGTATGGGCATTTCAAAACATATCTAAAATGTTCGCATAGGAAATGTTGGCAGTTAAAAAAAGTAATTAAAATTCAAAAAAAAAATATTATCACAAATGTGTCATAAAATTCAAATAAATAGCATTGACTTAAAAAATCATTAAAAAAGTTCGAAAATGCTTTATTAGATAACTGAACAATGAACTAGGAGTTTCAGAAGCTCGAAAAAATTATGAGTATTTGCTTATGTAATCAATTTACACATGTATACTTTTTATATAATGTGTAAATCAAAGTTCGAGCTACCAGAAAATAATGATGGTCGCATTTATCAGTTTGTACGTTTGCACATTAAAGTGGCACCGTATTAACACCTGCAGCACAAAGTTGCAATATTCTGAGACATAAAAATAAAGCTATAAAATGAAAAGCAATAAATCAATGATAACCTACGCGATAGAATTTCCAATTTATGTACATTTACACATATGTACATATTTGGTGGTGTATGTAAAGACAAAAATTACATAATAGGGTGTGTCGTTGTCTCAAAAGTTGCTTTATTGTTACCGCTAGTCGGTTCAAATAGCCTGCAGTAGCACCATTCTTGATTTCATGCATCAGTGTGGGACTTAGAGAGTGTTGTTGTTGCGTCCTACACTTTCATATTAGAAATTTTACCGTCGCTGCAATTCTTTTTATGGAAAATTAGAAGCTGTTACAACAGCAACAAGGAACTACATGAGTTGCCTCCAGCAAAAAAGGTCTATTTTCAATATTTTTTATAACATAAGACGTGAAAATTGTATTTTCAACAGACAAAAACAGCAAAATTTTGAAAATTTTTCAAAGTTTTTTTTTTAGTAATTTTTGTAATTGTATAAAAAAAAATTCGTTCAAGACTTTGTATATCATATCTTGAAGATCTGTAAAATTTCATTAATATTGGTTGGGTAGTTCGCGAGAAATCTTGACAATCGACTTTGGGAACACAGATTCGAAGAAAAGCTGACTGCACAGTTTTTTAAAGCTGTATCTTCAAAACTACCATATTACTTGTATAAAATTACAGGTAAAGCCGCTCAGTTCCACCAGCTCAATTTATATTTAAACGATTTTTGTTCCGAAACAGCATTTTTCGAATTTGATTGAGCGATTACTTGAAGAAGAAGAAGACTTAGGTTATTGTGCCGACGATATCTTTTAGTCCGAGATTTTTGTTTTGACTTCATTCACGGGAAAGGCCAGATATTCCTGCAGCAGTGGAGGACCCTTGTTTTAGATCCTATAATAGTCAATATTTCGGACCGAAGAGAAATTGCTAGCTAGAATATTTGCAATTCCTTTAATAGAAAAAATTTTCGACTCATACGAAAACTTCTTAACACTTGTTGGCCCGTTGCCTCTACTAAATGCAAGTTGCCACATATTATGGAAATATTTTTAAGCTTTTACGTGTTGCAATTATTGCATTGTTCTTTCAGTAGTTTTGTTGTTGGCATGCAGTTGAGTATCTTATTACTGTCAACTGGCAGTGAGGTTAATTCTTTCATTTACGAGTGTAAGCATGACCGCAGTCACCTCGTCAATTCAAGCGGCGAGCGAGCAGCGGGGAAAAAAACAAAAATACGGAGTATAAACGTTGAAGGAGGTTGCATGCGAACACAGAGGAATAAAGAGATACCACAAGCTGTGTGTAAGTGCCGGCTTACAAGTGCCACAGACTCTGTTGCAAGCAGGCAGCGGCAGCGGCAGCACAAGAATGCGTGTCGACTCGAACACTTTAATTTACTTCTGCAAAACAAAGAAGAACCACGAAGCCGGGATGCTCTCTGGGCCACTTAACAGCCAACATTTGACCGAATTACCAATATTTACCCGCACATACTGATATACAAGTATTTATGTGTGTATGTTCTTGTGGCAGTGAATGAAGAAGCGCCGAAACGGACACGCCAACCAACTGGGCAGCGATGTGCAACAGCCGTTGCAACGTGGTGGCACGTTGGCATGAGGCATGCGGCATGCGGCGCTTTGTCTTCTTGGCCGTTTGTCAAAGTGTAGCGTGGGGTGGAGTAGCTGTCGCAATAACAACATACAGTTACGAGCTGTATGGCAGCCACAGTTCAGATGTTGCATGCCACCTCGCCGCCTGCCGCCTGCCGTAATTTATGATGTGCATTCTCGTGGCCGTGTTATGCAAGTCAACAAAACGGGCCGGCGCAGGCGATAAATATTGCCGTGTCTTTCACACGTCGCGCTGGGCAGCACACACGCAGCCACATTGCAGCAGAGAATATAAAAATTCTAAGGGCCACCGCCTTCGATGGCGTGTCTCTTCATTATTAAGCACTGCAACTGCGACCAGCAGGTATTCTTGCATATGTATGTGCGTGTGTGTGTAGTGGTGTTGAACTTTTGACCAAACAAGAGTTGACACACTTTTGGTTTTGCATTCATAACTGTAACTAGTGAGTCAATTTGCATGTGCGACTCCGCGACAGTGAATCATTTATTTTTATCATACTCATTTACAAACATACACACATAAACATGCATGTGTGTGTGTGTTTGTGATTATGTACGCATGTAATTGCGAACTTCATTTTTGGGACATCAGTAAAATTAACTTTTCGCCGCAACAATTTAAGCTCATTAGTCGGCTTTGCGGCATTCTTTTTGCGGTCTCCGCTTTTCCCGTGGCGCATCGGCGATAGTGATCGGCGTCACGACGGTTGCGCTAATTTATGAGTGATATTATACCCGCGCATGCGTATGACTTTGCTCCGACTATGTAATTTTTTTGGCTTCATACGCCTAATTTGTAAAATTATTCAGAATTTGTCATGCTTGGAGCGATGCGTAAGTTGGGGTTGTCACTTTTATAACGGTTGCTGTTGTAAGTTCGCTGAAACCCAGTGGTGTAAGATGGAGGGAATTGTGTAGCAAAACTACAAATAGTTTATTGTTCCATATTTGATTATTTTTCTTCTTTACTTGCGTAGACATCGTGATATGATAGATAATAATTCTCTGTGACGTCAGTTTAGCTGTAATCTATGAAGGGACATATTGTAAAATTCGCTATTAGCATCAGCAAAAGCGTGAACTGAAGCTTTTTGCTGTCAATGGAGGTCGTATAATACAAAGTTGTATAGATCTTATCATCTCAATTGGCTGTATTACAGCAAAATATGTTCTTTTGACTATAGATACCGCGATGTGTATTTTAGATCGCTTTAACTTGTAGAACTTTAACGCTCACAGGCAAATCGACAGAGGAGCAACTCAACTTGTCTTACTGATTAGTCAATCGATATTTTCTCCTTCTGTTTCTGGAACTAATCACGTCAAACCAATGTAAAAAATTCATCAATCCCTTAGGTATCCATTCACTCCGAAAGCAGAGTCAGTATTAATAGTGTTAAGTTCGCTAACGGTACGTTTAAGGATAGCCAATAAATGCTTATTCCCGTTATCAATTGTATCGAGCTACTCGTAATTAGGCTTGCATGGCTGTCTGACAACAGAGGAGTCGTTGAAACCTGTGAAGCTGGTGGGCTTATAACGAAGGACACATTCGTCCCATTGCCATCCGGTTGTAACGGGTCCGAATTCTCCTATCTTGTGCTTTGCTACTAAAAGGTTATATTTTGCGTGAGCTCGGTGATCAGCTGCACCTTCGCATATAAGATTAGAAGAGGTCCCTAAAGCTACTGAGTCTGAGTTAAGTTCATATTGACCTAGATACAGAGGTCCATGAGGTTACCCTGTGGGTCACCAACTGTTGTGATTGTCTGGAGAAGCCAAGATTGAAGCGTTTTAGCATCTTCTGAACGGTTCCACTGTTGAATATCATATTTTTAGAAATTCTTGCGAGTTAACTGAAATTGGAATCAGTCGCGTCAATAGTTTCTGTGAGGATCATAAAGTCCGGTGTACTCTTGCTCAAATGAGTTCTCCATCAAGAGAAGCAGCCTCAACACCTAACAAGATCTAACTGTTCTGGCTCTGTTAAAGATACACCTCGGGAAGAGTCTAGATATGAAATTTGTGATATACTGCGAGGATATCAAGACACCAGCGATCAAAACCATTAAAAAATATATATACTTTGAAAAAAGTTTCAAAATCTTACTGGCTTGCCGAAATTCTACCGAAAAAAGTTGTGACGAACAAGCTATTACGACCAAAGTCGTTCTTCGCTGTAATCCCCACTTATTACGATAGGAAGGAAGGGCTTGTAGGAATCTCTACTGGCAAACAATTCTTCATAAAGTAATGTTTTTCAGGAATAATTTAATACAAGAAGGTTTAAGCAATTAAATGTGCTCCCCAGCGACAAATTAAGACAGCTAGTAGAATTTTAAACAGGTCACCGCAGGCTACGGTGTAATCTGCACCGTTTGTGATATTGTTTTACAGACCTATGGCGGTTCTGTGTCCATGCGGCAGAGACACCAGAACACCTACTCCTTGCTGGCCCTAAAATCGCAAAAAGGAGTTCGGCTATCGGGACAATAAATCCGTTGAGAGAGCATTTCACATGCATTAACTTAGCAGCTTTACTAAGCCTCTTTGAATCGATTGGATTAAATGTGGTGTTGTGATAGCAGGAGAGGCCGCAATTGATCACAGGTCACAGTGTAATCCACAACTTTAAATATAAATTAATCTAAACCCATCAAACTGTCATCATTTAGTCGAGGCATAAAAATATCAATAAATTAAAATAGTCTGAATTAAATCCTTCATAGCTATATAGCACTGAATTTTCAATTGAAACAAATACACATTGACATATAATCTCAAAATGAATATTTATTGGCGTTTATACAAAACCGACCGATAAATTACCATATTATGCACATGAAAATCGCATTAAAAGTGAATGCACTAAATGTTTTGGCATCTGGGCAAGTTCAAGTTTTCAAAAAGCATGCAACAAATGCCACATGCGAACACATTTACACACATATGCATATTAGTAAGTGTTAGTACAGCAATTTATTTATATACACGAGTGGGCCGCCAAATGTGTAGTTGCAAGATAAATAACGCGATATGAAATCATATCGAGCGATAGCCAAATACCCGTGCTCCAATCTGTATTACACACACACACACACACACACTCGCTAACTGGAACCGCCGGGCTGGCAGGCAGGCGGCCAGCCAACAAATGCAGCGCTAATATTGCGCATCCAGCGCTTATAGCAATCAAAAGCAACAACAGCAGCAATGTCTTAGATGCAACTACTCATTGCTCATCGCTGCTGGCGGGATACACTAAAAATATTTCAACATTTATTTGCTTTTAGCTAGTTGCAGGCGGCGACTAGGTTGCGCGGCACTCAAAGCTCAAGCAAAGATTTACAAACACATACACATACCTTTATGTAAGTGCGTTTGGTTGAGCAAGCATTTGTATGTCATTTGTAGCTGGCGATAAATGTTGAGCAACAAGTTGCTGCAACCGCGCTGATACCAACTGATGGCAGGTGCGTGCGCTTGGAGGTTTTGAGACGCCTTAGGCACTTTGAAGTAACAGGCAAGATATTTTAATGAAATTTTTTGCTTTCAGTTGATAACAAGAAAGATTTTCAGTAAGAACTAATGAAAAGAAAAGCTTTCAAGTGGCTAAATTCAGAAAGTGGACGCTGAGGTTTGATCTTATTTATAAGTGATATCCATTTGTATCGAGTGAAAGAGTCAGCAAGATTTTGGGTTTATGTTTATTTCAAAATCGTTTTTCATAGGTCTTCAGCTTCTGTCTCATACCCTCGACTATATATTTATATTTTCTTCCCCTGGTACCTACATGGAACATAAGGCCTACAGTTGAGTGCTTAACATACGCCCTAGAACACTGAAAGTTAAAATTGTATTGATAGAACAACAGTTTTAGAGTTGTTCTCCTTTAATTAGTCTTATAACGAAATACACAAGAAAGTTGTTTCAAGAATTATTACTAATTTAATAACCTAAATTAGCTTAGGCTTTGGTAAATAAAAAAAATTATCGATAATTGTTGCAAGGATAGTTGTAATTGATAACAGTACATCGAGCAATTATGATCTAAAGTCGACGATATATTGGTTTATTTATAATTGATATTTTCAAATATCGATTTATTTATAATCGATATTTCGATGTATCGAAAATTTTAATTGTTCGATAAATTCAAAAAAACTTTTGAAATTCAAGTTAAAACGGAAATATCACGTGTTAATTTCTTGAACAACTCAATTGCTGTTTGAATTTCCTCTAAATATTAGCACAAACAAGTGTTAATCGGAAGTTAAATATAATTATGTGTTATAAATTTAAAATATAATATTTTTAGCATTAAAAAGTTATACTTAACCATGTTATTGCTACTTTTGCCCTCATGTTATTGCCACAAAGCCCCTTCGTGCTCCGACACTGTCCGTTATTTGATATTTGTACATATGTCTGCAAGTATGTACTCGAACTAGTGGGTTTGCTAACTTTGAGCAGCAGTTAAACCTAATATGACGCTAAAGCGGACGCCGGCCACATCAGCGCTCACATTGGTGGAGCAACAACACCCAGTCATTTGTTAATCAGCAACAAAGATCAAAATCAACACCAACACTCATCAGCAACGCCGTCGCTGTCACTTTTTTAATTGAATTAATCGCCGGCAATGCCGTAATACCGGAGAGGTGGACTCACTAGTCACACTACGTGCCAGTACGTGTCTCTTACAAAAGCTGAGGTGAGTATGTTGGTGAGAAACGAACGGCTGTTTGTTTTTCCTCGGCAACTTTTTTGATTGATATTTTGACATTCGAAAACGGTGAGTTTGCACAAAGATAAAACTATTTCGAACAGCTAAGGTTTATCGCACCCATTTCGCCTGTTGGCCCGGGCTGCATGGCTGCTCAACGCCTCAATGGGTGTTGCTAGTTCACGGCCAGTGTCAAATTTTCAACGGTTTCTTTTTCGTTCGTGTGCACGTTGTTATTGTTTCTGGCATGACTCTAAACTCCGTTGCTTTGTCGACACTCTCGACTCGTTGCCCCTCCGGAGTGTGGGGCGTTTGCGCGCGGTCACTGGGTGTGTGATTAATTTGAATGGATGTGTGAGTCAACAGCGTTTACAACAACGTTTACAACAATTTAAGCTGAGTTTAAGCTGAGTGGCTTTTGAATTTTATTGCAATTTTTACGGAATAATTTCTATTTCATTTTCGTCTTTTTTATTTCCATTTTTTTGGAAGTGAACTGAATTTCTTTTGAACCTTTGCTTTCACTTTTGCATAATTAAAAATCAATTTTATCTTACAACAAAGTTCACCAACAACGTACCACAACAAATTGCAACAACAACATGAGAGAAACACAAAAAGTAGCAATGATAAAGCAACAGCCGGCAGCAAGCAGGTGATGCCCGACAACCGCGACAAACTTGCCACCATTTCCAACGCCATCACCAACACCATCGCCTTCGCCAGCACCGATTGATTGACACCAACTGGGCCGGCAAGTGCTGCATGTCAGTGGCGTATTTCCGCGCCGGATGAACGCTTTTTCTTAAATAAATATCAACCTCAATAGCAGCGCCAATGAAGGGGCAGCTCAACACATAAATACACAGGCTTGTGGCACGTTGCAAGTGTATATGTGCATCATAGGCGCTTCAACAACTGTTACATTGTTGCTGCATGCATATTTAATTGCGGCAAAGATGAATTGCAAGCGTTAATTTTTGGCTGCAAACGCCTGCGCGCACACATACACTCCTAAATGTACATGCGAAAATCACATGTATGTAAATATGGATATTTAATACGTCGGGCAATATAATTGTTTCTTGTTGTTTGTGCTCGCCTGCCAGTTGAGTGAATAAGTTTCATTCACTTTCCGCCTGAATCTTTATTTCATTTGCGCTTGACACGCGAATTTCGGCGGAATGTGTTGGCAATGACATTACGCATAATAACGGCAAGCGTGTTGTGCAGGCGATTTGCCGCCCAGTTGGGTGTGCTTGTGTGCGTTCGTGTGTGTTCAACTGCTGTCGCTTACTTTCTCATGTTTGCGGTCACATCAAAGTTAATAAGAAAGTTGATATCTTTTTAATTGAAAATTTAGCTTCTTAAATGCCGTTGTGAGCAACAGATTCCCCGTAAAACAAAGAAAAAAAAACAAATGAAAAGGGAAATTGAGCGATTATTATTATTAAAATTTTTAGAGAGAGGAAAAATTTTTTTTAAAGCTCAGTTCATTTTTTAGCATTAAATGAACTGAGCTTTTAAGGAGCGTATTCTATTCCAGAAATTAAAAAAAAAATTGTGTTTTTTATAAGAATTCGACAGTTTAGATATTCAAAAGCGCTTTGTCCAACTTATGGTCTATATTGAGACCCAACATTCGTTAAGAGAGTCGATTCGGCGCCGTTCGCCGCAACTCGGACTGACGTATGGAACGATTTGGCTCATTTTATGCCGAGATCTAAAATTGAAAGCGCACAAAATACAACTTGTCAAAGAACTGAAGCCGCTCGACCTTCCCGAGAGACATGGCTTCGCTCTATGGACTCTTAAAAAGTTCCAAGAAGATTCGACATTTTCGAGCAAAATTTGTTCAGCGATGAGACCAATTTCTGGCTCAATGGGTGTTTAAACTCTCAAAACTTTCGCATTTGAGACGAAGAGCAACTTGAAGAGATTCAAGAACTGCCATTTGATCCAGAAAAACAACGGTTTTGACATGGTTTGTGAGCGAGTTAGGATCATCGATCCATATTTCTTAAAAAATGATGCCGGTGTGAACGTAATCATCAATGGCGACCCTTATCGCGGAAAGGTCGGGATCTCGGCGACATTGAGTTTTTACAAGACTTCTCACACATCACATTAATCAATGGATTTATTGAGAGAACACTTCGGTAAGCAGATAATTTCACGTTTTTGGCCGGTCGATTGGCTACCAAGATCGTGTGATATCACATCGTTAGACTTTTTCCAATAGAGATATGTGAAGTCTGAAGTCTATGTCTATGTGGCCAATCATGCTTCGATTCAAGCCTTGGAGCAAAACATAGTGCGTGTCATTCGCAAATTACTAGTCGAAATGCTCGAACAAGTCTTCGAAAATTGGTCTCAACGGATGGACCATCTGAGACGTAGCTGCAGCCAACATTTGAAAGAGATAATCTTCCTTAAAATAATAATAAACATTTCCCATTAGTTTTGCAGTTTCCGAGTTCTTCCATTATCTCGAAATGGATCACCTTTTATACCGAATGTACATATACATATTTAAGAATAATTTTCTTCGAAATTTTCAAGTTAATCTGCTTTTCTGTGATGAAAGTGCCTTATGAAAGATATGAAAAGATGAACAACTATCAGGAAAAGCGTAAACCTTCCTCTTTGTAAAGATAATCTAAAGTAGTACAGAGGCGACAATCTCAGCGTTTTTATACAAGGTCAAAACCATGTATAGTATGATGGAAGACATGGACATATGAGATAAGCTGAGACTTACATTTGTCCTTCTGGTCGCACCAAATTTGAACAAAAAACAATAGATTCCTCCATCCATACAATAAAATGGGAGAGTAGCCTAATGATCTAAAATTTGCCAGGGCGGGATTACCGCATTATTCTTATAATTATTTGCAATTCTTCCATCCCATCCATCCGGTTATTAAACTTCGTTAACTTCTTAGAGATTTCGTAATTGTGCGGCTTTCGAATCGCCGTTATTGCTTATTTAACTGCACAAATGCGGTAATTGAGAGATAAGCAAAAAAAGAAGAAAATCCATTGCAAATACAACAACATAACAGCAGCAATAACGATAACTAAGCCACGAAGTCACGTCAAAAGCAACTCGAACGCGTCTAACAAAGTAATTAACGTAACACAAATACGGGTTGGACAAGTTCTCGCAAAAGCAGAAGCTGAAGCTGAAGCAGAAGCGCTAAATTAACTAAATGAATGAGCGAATGATTGAATGAGTGAATGGCCAAGTTACAGTTGTGACAAAGTGATTGCTGTCAAAGTAGTGCAAAGCAAAGCTGAAGCAATGCAGATAATGCGACCGGAATACAAAATGCTTACACACACAATAACACTCGGACATATCATATATAAATTAAATGAGTTTTACTCATTGCGTATATATGTATACAAATATATACATATGTGGTACGTGCATGTTGCATGATTATAACGGTCGCGCAATCTCTTCAGCGCCTAATGAAGACATTTCCACGAAAATATGCATGCAAAATGCCAGCTAATATTTTATCTAATTCATGCAGCTTAGACATGCGACGCACGAAAAATGCAATGTGACCTCGCAACGCCAACAACTGAGAGGAATTTCGGTAGGCACTTTTGACCGACAGGTGACATTGAAAAGTTGAGGTCAACCGGGGGTTGGGTATTTCTGCGTTGCGCTAATGCATTATGAGAGGCGGCGGAGGCGTGCCTGTGTAGCGGTAGTGCATAGCTGTCATGCCATTGTTGCCGCAGCGTCACTCACACTCACCTCATCATACTTTGTTGCGGATGCGTTGCGTTGCATGCAACATTAGTTCATTATCGCCAGCAATTTATATCGTGCCGCGGTGCAGTTGCGCATGCGCGCACACGTAAATGTCAGCTTGCTGAGTATTTTTACGTGCGTTTGAATGCATGTACTTGCAGTTAGCATTCTCAGGTGAACGAAAGTTGTGCTCCAGCGGCGGCAATTGTCGCTCCCGAAACACCCGCATGTGTGCACCGCCGCCGCTGCTGCTGAGGTTGCTGCCGCCGAGGTCATACCCTTGCAACTAATTGCTTGCGCACGCTAACACTCGCTGGCGCGGCACATCTCTGTACGCATGCGCGCATCGCCGGCATAACTGCCATGCAGTGGCTGCTTCTTCTTGGCTGCCGCTAATTTATTTTCAAATTTCAGCTCATTGGAAGTGTTTGTGGACACAGCAATTTACGTGGGTTGGGCGCTGAGTTAAGTGATTGGTTGGCCGATATGATGGGAGCAGCAACAAACGACGGTGTTGTTGTAGTAGTTATTGCCACAGCTAATTACACTGTGTGTGTATGGTTTTTATATTTACAGCTTATCGGCGGTCATCTGTGAAGCAATCAGAGTGTGTGACAGTTGCGTCAACTCCCCGAAAAATTCGGAATTGCTCTCTGTTGGTAGGGTTGTAATTTGTTGCGATGAGCAGATGTGCAACATCAAATGTTACTAATCTTATGCGTGGTTGTCGCTGAAATGTTATTTCTCATAATTATTTTTTCATTTATAATTTGCGGTTTTTTAAGAGAATCGCTCGCATCAAAAGTAATTTCAAATTTCACCAAGATGTTGTTGTATGATCAAACGTAGCGTGAAAATGATCAAAAAAGCATTCAAATCATTTGATCTGTTCGAACAATAAAAGCTTTCGATCTTATGAGCTTTCACATATTCAGGTAGAGGGCGCTGTGATCGCTTGCCCTGCAAATTACTCAAAAAACTTAAAGTTTAAATAACGAATTCTTCAATTAACTTTAAGTCAATGTACATGGTGGTTGCGTATTTCCGGATCTGATATATAGTATGTGATTGTATTTTGTTCATAGATTACATGTTCTATTAGGGTTTTGCTGATTTCTAAAAATTTGGATCACTCCTTCGCAAAGGCTACTCGCCGCGGCTTTATCTCTACTCACATACTGACGCGGGCTATGTGCATGGGGAGCAGTCGCCGTTGGTCTTATTCACTTCGACAAGCTCGCTAACTATGCGTTGTGCAGGAGCAAAAAGTATATATTCTCACTAGAAATAGCATGAAGTTAGTTCTTTATCAGACTCACTTGGGTCCATGGTCATAGCAAAACCGATAAGTTAGCCAGAGATGGCATCCTTGCCCGATCACATCGGAATGGGAGCGAATTGGTTCACCATTGCCGTCTTGCGCTTAGCAGGTACAGGTCAACGATCTGACTTCAATACCCATTTGTCTTGGAACTTAGTAACGTTCATCTTGTCCAAAAGGCATTCATGCGGTAAGTATAAAAATCTTGACGGAGGCAAGTTGTCAAAATTGTATGCATGAGGGTGAGGTGACGGCATATAAGTCTGAGGACCTCAGCAGTCTCAACTTCGGCGAACGAGGAGACATAATCTTGCATCAGCCGTCTCAACCGATTTGTGGTAGCCTCAAAGCGCTTTATCGATTTACATATAAGCGTCTTATGACCTATTATGTAGGATTTTTGGTCAAACAAAGGACCAAAGTTGTCCAAGTGGGATTCCTATTAGAATCGACCTCTTAACCTAACCTTGTTGACATCTTTTCGATGAGCGACCCGAAGATTATTTTTTGTTTTTTAATGGATTAAATGATTGAACAATGTGTAATAATAATAATAATTGGTTATAACGCATTAGAAGAGTCGACCGCCCAACGCGTCAGTCCGTTTGTGCTAACTGCAACTGGTTAATGTTCTTCTAACGAGACATTGCGAATTTGCCACCCAAAAGTATACACTTAAAAGCTTTCTGAGTAAACGCTTTAATGGCTTTCTAGTTACAAGCTCAAGTGTGATCAAAGACGCGCGCGAATGCAATTAATCACTGAGGAGAAATGGCACCAAATAGGCGACAGAGCATAAAATCAACTGTCACATCAAGCGAGCGAACACTTTATGGAAATCACAAGTGTATGTATGTACATATACCTAAATGTATATATGTATTTATGTTAAAGCATTTACGGTTAAATGACGCGGTAAACGTTGTGGCAAAAAGCGCACACAGCAATCATGCCACATCAGGTGGCACAAGCAGTAGCAACTGTAACAGGCAGCGCATTTCACTGATGAAGACGACAGTACGTGGATGTGTGTGTATGAGGACTGCCATGCGGGCGAGTGCACCAAATGCATGCGACATTTAGCGGATGCGCGTGATAAATCACAACCGCCACACGGCATTAAATGAAAACCATATTCAATTAAGAAATGCCAACCGCTGCGAGAAGCATAACAGCGCTTAGCGTTGAGTGGTGTGTGAAGCGCGCCGCTATCTGCAAGCGCGGCTAAGAAGGAGACGGCGCTTAATGCCAGCCAAAGCAGACGGCGTTGCGGCGTTTCCTTTGCGGCAAGTGGCGGTTGCAGGACAAACATTTTAATTTTTGCTTTATTTTCCATGCTGTACAAATGTTGGCAATCAGAGAGCAACATTTTCGGTGCCGCCACCGCTGATGGTGTTGTCTGACAGCTGCAGATAGCACATGATTAGCTGCAAACACACACACACAAGTGCGCGCGTACTTGCAGAGACACTTGTGTACACTTATAATTGCAGCTAATATATTTTTGAGCGCAGCAGTGATTGCTTGGCTGCCGCTTAGCGCTGGCAACTGGTTTAAGTTCGGCGTGGCACATGCGACGCTGCAGCGCGGCAGCGGCTGATAGCTTTGTAAGACGTTGATTTAATTCCACTTTGCAATGGCAAGCGGCCACCGCTGCGGCTTAAAATATGCCGTGTGTACATATGTATGTAGTAACTGTAATTCTGCAGAGTTGTAACGGCAACAACAACAGTAGCGGTGGCAATCGCACACATGCGTGGAGTGTGCGATGCGGAATGCCTTTGAATGGCTTTTCTGTTATTTATTAATTCACATTGCAACTGCTGTTGAGAAGCGTTGCCATGTCGCGGCCTTGCCTAGCATCACAAACAGACACTGTGCAACATGTTGCACATGTATTTGCTTGTATTGCGCTTAAAGTCTGCCTTCGTCTTTATCTTGCGTCTGCCTTTTCGACTTTGATTTGGATTAAGTTTGGTTTTCCGCTTTCGGCTAGCAGACGATTGGTCTTATCTTCGCTCTGCCTCGCGAAAGGCGCAAGGAAAGTGCTGTTTGGCGTTTAAGAATAACACACAAGTGCGCATGCGCAACCATTCACTGCTCTTACGCGGCACTGCAGACATACAGCAGCAGTGCACTGGGAGAAAAAAATGTTGCATTTATTGTTCCGAATTTTTTAAGTTAAAATATATAATGTTTTTGAATTGAAAAATAAAACTCTCAATTTTATATTCATTGAAAGAAGCTTACTCTGCCTTAGAATTATGCGAAATAATTTTTTTTGTAAGAAATCAAGTTAGATAAATCGAAAATGACCGTTTTTCGTTCATGTGTCTAGAGCGGCATCTTCAATAAATTCAGTCCTTTCTTTATTTTACACTCTAAAAAGATTAGGTTAAGGAATCGATCCAATGCCACACCCGCAAAGTAGTCTATCTTCGAAATAATAGATTATAAGTAATTGAACTTCAATGGTAAAAGTTGTTAGTGGCGTTCCAGTTTAAAAGTGGGCGTGACCTTAACTAAAATAATTTTCTGTTGCATTAATCAATAAGTCGGGAAAGCTACAGCAGAGAGAACAGAAAATATCAGAAACCTTAAATTCATCTGTAATGGTATGTAAATTAGAATAATAGGCGTTGCTCCTTCCACTTTCTGTAGAAATCTCATATTTCATATATAATATATAGGATTGCGATTAAAATCTATAAAACAAGCTCTAATGGAGATACCAAAATCAAGCTACGCACAAATAGTGCCTTCGAAGGACAATATGCCTCTTATCTAAAAATGGTCGATGTCGAAATATAGATTTATAAGCCTCCGAGGACTTCAGTTATGACTTCAAATTCTTTCTAATGATAATTTGGTATGTTACTAAGAACAAATAAAACGGATTTAGTATACTCTTCCAGCCCCTGTATACCTAATTTTACGATTATCCAGGTCCGCCATGATTCCATACCCTACGTATCGGCCAACATGTAAGATATATGAAAACACGAAGAGAAAAATTTTGTTCTCAGTGCATTTGTGCTACCGTACAGCTAGTCAAAATTAAGTTGTCTGCCTGAGAAAGTGTGAATAAATCAAAATATGCAAATCATTAGAAATTCGCCGATAATTCATTAGTGAATAAATAGTTACAAGCGTCGAGGAAGACGCGTTGAAATGTTGGCGCTACTAATTGCTACCAGATTTATTGCAAAGATTTTCACTTTTCAATGCGAAGATAAATTTTTTGCTAACAAGAAAATGCAAATTGAGCGCGAACACGAGAAAAGAGGAAAATCAAATGACTACCACGAAGGAATGAGGATAAGCAGAAGTAGAAGGAATTTTATAAAATCGCTAGAATGTGGCTGACGTTCTTTCTAAGTGCTGATATTTAGCACATAACTGTGAAATATTGAAAAACCGTAAGGCTGCTTATTAACGGCCGGGTCGGGTCGTTCAACTCGCCTTGCAGCGACATTTTCATAACACCCATGTGCACCTTCATTAATATGCGAAATTACATACATTACCAGTATTGTTTGCATGTATGTATGTATGTGTGTATGCATGTTTGTGTGTATGTGCAGACTCCTTCGAAATTTTGATTAATCGAAGATGCAATTTCATAATCATCATATCGTAGCTTAAAGGCCTGAGCAAAGCCAAGCACGAACCAAACAAACACATGTACCGTTGTGGCAGCATTACAGTTATTTTTCGTATTTTGACTTCGGAACGGGCAAACTCACGGCTAACAAATTGATAAATCGTGCAGCGCGTATTTGCTCAAGGCGCTCAGTTACCACTTCGTTTTGCAACGATGAACCAAAATCGAAATACACAATCGCTTATTGCTGTTTCTTTGCTCGTGTGTATGCAAGTGTGTGTGTGTGTGTGTGAGTGCCAGCTATGTCCACAGGTAATCACTAATGGGCAAGAGTTGAAAAGTCAAAGAGTGTCAAGTGACAAAAAGAAAAGAGGCGACAAAGCCGATTTTGTGGTGAGAAAGAGGAGCGTGTCTCAGCTTACGTGTAAATGTACAACAACACCAACAACAGCCCTCATTACAAGCCACTATGTCATATTTGTTGTGAAGATTACAAAGGCTTGTGCAATATCTTTCAGTCACACAATTGCATATTTCCCCCGGATTGGGCTTTAATTTTTTTTATTGTGGTGCTTCGGTGTTTCGGTGCTACGGTGTACATCATTTATTAAATTTGTTAAATTGCAAATAATATTTCGGTTGGTATTTCATTTGTGGGTTTTAGCCGTTGTTAACCTACTCTCATTGTTGGCGCTGGACAATGTTTGCTGGATGTTATTGCTGAATAATATTGTGTACGAATGGTTTGTGAAGTTTGGCTTCGGTATTCGATTTCAGTGCATTGAAAGAGATGCTGTTGGAAAACGGATTTACTTAAAAATAAATAAATTGTGATTAAAGTAGTACAAATCGTCGAATCTTTTGTCCCCTGTGAAAAAAATCGGCTAAAATACATCTCTGTGCTTGACTCACAGACAACAGAGGACGCTTCGTACAGTAAATTTAAGACCGTTCAAAGATTTAACGTCGGAGAATGAAGCTAATTGACAAAGGAGTCGATTGTGGAAAGCAATATCTTAATGATGTCTTCATAAGTTTCTATTCAACTAAACTGTACCGAAAAGGTTCAGTGGAGTGAGGTGCTAGAACCATTTGAAGTGAAGATTTTAGAATTTTGGCAGTAAGTTCCAATGAAAACTTTGGCTTTAAATTTCGGAAAGATGAACTGTATGAAATTTAGGATGAATATCATTTAATTCAGTGAAGTAAAGTCCAGAGGTCAATCCGAAAGCACATACTGTTCGAATAAGATTCATTTCTAGAGTCTCGAATGCTTTCGATATGAATAGAACTCACCTGTTCTCAAAAGGAAATGAGGTTAGCTATCTCGAAAGCATGAAGTTAAAGAAATTTACTTTCAGTGAGTCCAAGAGGTTATGAATTAGTTTTCTTAGAAGAAAACTTAAGAAATACCCGAAAGAAGAAATCTTAAATATATTGTACATATTTAAAATCATTATTCCCGGTTTTTGACTAGGGAAAGTGACATATTTCAATCGTTTGTATGAGAGATAGCAACTGAAATAATCCATAGTTAGGTGTAACATTTAAAAACCTCGTGGTCATTTTCAAACAAGCCTCTGGGTTTCATCGGATATCTTCATAGATTCGAATTTTGTGAAGATATACTGATGGACGGACAGACGAACATGGCTAAATCCAATCCGAGGATTCCTTTCGGATATTATAAAGATCGCTGTTCAGGATATAATAGCAGCACTTGAAGGAGTTTTTACGTAGATCCCGATATACGAGATTTGTACAAAAAGTATCGAGAACTTTGAATTTTCGCGGGTTACGTGTATTCGATTTTCGCTTGTTTTGTGCATTATGTTGGTACTCATATTTCTTACTTATGCTGACAAGGTCGGCCATTTTGAATATTTAGTTCATTTATGAAAGTTGCTTTGTTTGGATGTGCTTTGGTTTGTCTTCGATTTCTGTGCCAAAATTGCTCACTTTCGACCAAAAAAATGGATGAAGGGAGCTAAACAAGATCGCAACAAATGACTTGTTTTGGTGCTTTGAGTATTGGAAAAACGCTGACAAAATTGCAACATATTTAGCGGAGAGAAAAAATAGATATTTATGAATAAAAAAACGCTTTCATAAGAAATACAAAATTTGCGATATTTTTGAACAAAACTAATATAATCGATTTATGCCAGATGAAATCACTTAACAATTAGAATTTTCGTATGATATTAGCCTTCTGTAGGTACCGCGGAATCGGGACAGTTCATTTTATTCACTTCAAACACAATGGGAGGACTTAGTATTAAGCCGAAGTATGGAAGATTATTTTACTAAAGTTAAGAATAATAGTATTTCAAAACCTCCATATTAAAACCGTTCAAAACAACTTTTAGCTTACATCACAGAAAGTGTCAGTTATTGTCGCAAAAGAAACAAAATTTACAAACTTTTCACTAACACTTTCTCCCGCAAACAAACAGACGAACTTTATCAGTCACACTTACCTCGTTAATTTCATCCTCCAGCGCTCGCTGACGCGTCAATTCACGCAAGCGCTCACGACGCTGCTCCGTGAGCTGCTCCAGCCGCTTGGCCGCGCGATCGACCTCATTGAATAGTAATGTCACTTTATGCAGCCTAATTGCAACATCCACGTTGCCCGTTGCACTACAGTAATCTGCCGCAACAGCATTATTAGCTACCGTCGCGTTGGCCGCTACTGTTGGCCGGCTGATGGCATCGCATGACGTCATTGTGCTGTACTTTGACGCAGCGGGGCGACTTTGTGACGACTGTTGTTGCTGTTGTTGATGTGTCATGCTAAAGCTATAACTGCCACCAAAACCGAGATGGCTGATGGATGAAATGGTGGACAATAGTTTGTTGCTGCTGCTGCTGTGGCGATTGCTGTTGCCTACACCAACGGCACCTCCGCTGCTGCTGCCATAGCAATAGCGCGCATTGTTGTTGTTGTTGCTACTGTTAGCCACGCTGATGTTGCCATTATGATTATGGCTATTTTCGCCGGCGTCCGTTGGCGGCGCTGCAACGAGCGCAAACGATTTGGCCAGCTCCTGCAGACGCGCTAACTGTAAAGCGCCGCGCTTGCGCAAATTATGTAATTCAGAATCCATAAGCGCGCGACTTAGCGCGCGATGTTGCGCGTACAGTTGGCGACGTGTGGGTAAACCCTGTAGGTCGGCGGAGCGTATGTCACTCATGGCGGCCACTAGCCGCTGGCCCGCCGTGGCGCATTGCCGTTGAAAGGGTTCCAGTGCGACGAAGAATTCGCGCCACTTCCGCGCGTCGTGATGATGCAAACCTTGCAATTTGCCGTACGGTATTTGCGATGGTGCAACACTTGTCGTGACTTCATTGACGCTAATGAATTTCAACGAATGTTGTATTTGCTGTGTCGCTGCTGCTTGCTGTTGCTGTTGCTGCTCCTGTTCGAGAGAGGGGGTAGAGAGAGCAAATCAAAGAAACGTGTGTTGTTAGTTACGATTTTGATGGTTGTTGCTTTTGTTGCTATTTCTACATTCAATCATTGGGTCGGTCCGTCGTCGCTTCGTTTGCCTACATATTTCTCTATTTGCACATCTGTTTGTCCGTCTGTCGATTGGTCGGTTTGTCGCTTTGCTCGTGTCGCTTTGTTGGTTGTGTTTACTCTTTGGCCAACAACAATGTTTTTGTTGCTATTATTTTGGTAGTTCTTGTTAAAAATCGGGTTAATTGGGTGTTATGTCGGGGCGTTAACCGCGTGCTCAGATGTTGATCATTTGTTCGCGAGCGTTTTTTCTTCTTGCTGTGAGCTACAGTTTTTTCCTTCCTACTTTGTGGGTCCGAGCTGCAGTCTACATTGTTTCTATCTGCTATTGTTTCTTTATTGTTGTTGTGGTGCTTTCAATATCTTGTTATTTACTACTCATTGCTACTCATTCAATTGTTGGCGAATCGACATCAAGACACTTACCTCATTTTATTTAACAAGTAACTAGAGTTTCGCCGTGTGCCGGGCTTTTTGTTCGTCGCTGCTTTGCCCTGGCCTCCGAAGGAGGTACACACAAAGTTCAGCAGTTCACAACTGATTTATTTTGGGAACTATTTTCGATTTTAATGCCAATTGTCGAAAATATTCATTTGCACTTAATACCCTTTATCGCATTTTATGGAAATCTGGGTGAAAATTTTGGTAAGTCTAAGTAGCCGTGGGCTAGAAAATTAGTATTTGGTGTTAAATGTAGTGAAGGTATTGTTTTGACAAGGTTGCGTGGCTGTAGTTTATCATTCTATTTCTAGCAAGACCTATCCAGCTAAGAGTTTAAGTGATGGGGAAGCCTCTAGCTATACGAAGGCTAATGATTGATCTGTGCTCCAATCTATATTTATTTTTAAGTAGAGCTGCGAAGAATGTCGAAAATCGAAACTGGTATTCAGTAGCACCAAAGCTCCTCTTGGCTTTTTAAGAATCACGTATGAAACTGAGACTAAAAAACAGAGATAAGATCGACTTTCTTGAATTATATTATTCAAAAAGTTGATTTTCAAAAATCATTAGGATCATATCGATGGCATTGAAGAAATGTATTTACTCTTTCATATTTGGCATCTGAAGCTTAGTTTTCTGAAAATCATTCTTGAGTGGACTTTGGTATCCTAACTGTTAACAAGTGCGTTCTTCAGATTGAATTGCTTCGAATGTTAATCTTCGATTTCAGATAACATCAATAGCTAAAGTCATCTTCCAGCAGTACATTCTTTTAGGTTCCAAGTTTGATGTGACAATAATAATAAGTCATAAGTTTAAAGGAAATTCTATTTCTTTTCCTCAAGTATTGTGTCAGCAATGGAGCTTATTACTTATTCAGAGAAAGAGAGAGAGAGATGGAGAGAGCGTGTGACAAAAATGAGTCAAAGCTCAAGGATGAATTTCCAAGGCGAGAATTTGATGTTTCTTTTTGTGACATATCTGTTAGTTTTACATAGGGATCGGCTCCAAAAGTTTGGCTTTGCGAAGAAATTGGCTTAGTGGCCGATAATCGTGGGCTACATTTGTTGAAGAGAGCTTCGTTAAGATTTCATATTAGTTATGCTCAAAATCTATCTTGGAAAGTGGATTAGGCGAAATTGATTTTATTGTTGTAAAAAAAAATAAATTCTTAGGGCTTGAACTCACTTAAAAAGCTGAGCTCTATAAGCGAGATGAGATCCGATGAGATATTTGCGGCTTTCTCTCTTTAAACCTTCAATAATATCGAAAAGATCTTCTTCAAAGGTACATTTGTTAAAGTTTGAGTTAGAAGGATATGAAGAGCACACATACAAGTAGTGTCACATTGATTTTTCAAAGATTTTTTCTTGGCGAGAATTTTTAAACTCTTTCAACCTGTAGCTACAGAGTATAATAGTTTTGTTCACCTAACGTTTGTACTCACCACCTAAAACCAAGCAGGATAGATATAGTGTTATGTATATGTGAATGATCAGAATGGCGAAACGAGTTGCTATCTGAGTGACTGCCTGTCTGTCCGTCTATCCGTCTGCGCAAGCTGTAACTTGTGTAAAAATTGAGATGTCTTGATGAAATACATACGCGTACGGAAATGGCCGTAATCGGATCACTTAAAATGAATAAAAGAGGGTGAAATCTCGTGTTAGACTCCATAGAACTAACAGATCTTATGCAAATCGCAAAAGCAAGAAATGTTCGGTTACACACGAACATAGTTATTCGTTACTTGTTATTCTAAACTTTCTTCAATGAAGACTGATACTTTTAATCACACTTATTCAAGGACTCTAAGGATTATGGGTACTCTCAATCGAACATAAAGTACTTCAGAATAATTACGAAAAAATATTGTCCGTTAGCACTGGTCCAAATTTTCTTAATGTCATAAATCTCTGTCTTTTGGATTCTTTATTCCAAAACTTCAAAATAAATTCCCATAAAAATATGGAAAATCAAAAAGTTGGCCATAAATTTTGGTCCGGCGCTTACAAGCCCGTGCAACGTGCCCAAAGTACAATTTTATGTTATTACGTTGTTGTGGTTGTTGTTTAACTGTTTTCAGTTTTGTTAATGTGTGTGGGTGCAACTCACCTTAATGCAACTTTCGTTATTCTCGCCATTAGCGCAACTGCTGACAGCCGTGTTATTACCAAATGCTGAGTGCTGTTGCTGTTGCTGCTGCTGTTGTTGTTCCAGCAATAACTTGTGTTCGAGGCAAACGGCAAGAATTTCGCAATACGCAATTTGCCTTGTCAGTAGACGCAGACTTTGGCAAATTAAGTCGATTACGCACATTTGGCCCGACTTTTCGATGGCAATTAGAATGGTGAACGTTGGTGTTGCAGCACCGTGGCTGCCAGTGCTGCCGCTGTAGTTGCTGTCGTTGCTGTTGGTGGCGTTGTTGCTGTCGGCAGTCGCATGGGCGGGTGATTTAGCGGCGGTGACGGTGGCTGTTGTGACATTTGAGGTGACTGACACACTTGCGGAGTTGCCAGATGCCGACGTCGCTGCGCTGGCCATTTTCGGTGTCGACGGGCGGTTGACGAACGCCGGTTCTGCCGGCGACTGTTGGTGGCTGTGTTGTGTTTGTTGTTGTTGCATTGAAGGTTGCTGCTGCTGCGTTGTGGCACGGTCATTAGCATTCGCTGCTGAAGTTCTGCAATTTGAAATTGAAAATGAAAACAAAAAATTGGTTAGCAAAATGCGTGACTGATTATCAAAAAAAGTGAATGAATTGCGTGAAGGCGATGCAGATAAATATTAAAACTCGTTAGAGATATGTACACGCTTTGTACCCGAGATTTTTCCAGCTGCAACAAATCGATGAAACGTGCGTCAGTGTGTATGTGTGTTTGCGTGCGTTCGTATCTTGAGAACAGCTCTGCGAACTAGATAAATGATCGATCATTAGCCGATCTGTGTATAAACTCGTAAATAGTCATTCAAATGCATTTATGAATACAATGGCAAGGGATAGCCTTGTAGGAAACAATTTGGATTGAAGAGTACTACATACCTCAGCTTAAAAGGGAACAGTGGTGAGTAGGAAAGCCCAGGTCTCGGCATCAGTAGGCTTATCAACTAAGTTATCAAGCAACTTTTTCAACCTCACTCGACGAGCAAAAGATTTTGATCCTTTTCAAAAAAAAAAAATTAAATCCGGATCAGTCCGGGTCAAATTTGATCGGATGGTATTAATAGAGGAAGTCAAAGTTCTTAAGCAAACATATTGGAATTTTGCTGTAACCAAGGATCTTCGATACGTTTTATATCGAGAGAGCCACAGTTCTTTGCAAAGCTTATGATTTACAACAAATGTGGAGTCAACATGAACTCTTACAAGATGAACTGATGCTCAGATGAACAGATTTAGAAATACCAACGGAAGTAAAGATTATTAATAATTTTCGGTCTAACCGATCTTTATAGTGAGATGTTGTATTCTGTTTTTCAGAAAATATTCTACAGTTTGTGCCACTAAATACGACATTTCTCAATACTTTTTTGGATGAAAAAGACTTCCGGAAAAAAGATATAGATGGTATTTCTTCAGTAGACATTTTTTGAGAGAAGCAGGGAATGCTATATTTTCAAGTATGATTTTATCAGAGGCTCTATTTGATTTAATGGAATCTGTTAAATTTCTTGGAGCGAGTTCAAAGTTTTGAGGAGAATAGTTTCGCAAATGGCAGGTGCATTTTTGTTATGAATAGCTGTAATATGAATGTCTAGGCAATAACAAGTTCGTGATTACAAATGTGATTAGACTACGACTAGCACTATCAAATTGCTTTGGACTTAGTTATACAGTTACTAAGCTGGTAAGTATCTGCGTTCGCTAGATAAGTTCTTACTAAGCATAAGTCTAATTCGCACGGTGTCACTATTCCTACAGGGCACATTTATTTTTGCAAAACCTATAAATATTTACGCATTTGTAGCCGGCTCGCATAATTTACAAACTGAACCCTGACACAGAAAATATCATTATTATTGATTTTTTTTCTTGTCAACGAAAATTGCATTCACCATTTGCCCAACTGCACACACACCGGCGATCGCCTGAGTATTCTCGCTGTTGTAGTAATCGAACACAATCATTTATTTATTATCGCTCATTTGTGGCACAAACAGCAACGATAAATAAATGCATTGAAAATAAATTCTAGATGTAGAATAACCCGAGGCAATGCCAAGCCGAACGCCGAAGGTGCGAGGTAAGCCGCTTGTCGCAGCTTACAACACGCTCGCTATTTAATTGAAATGACGCCGCATGTGGTCAGCATTATCAGCGACTACTTTGTCTGTCAATGTTGGCAACAACATAGTCAACGACATTCGCGACTCGACAGCCAAACACACAAGGGGGCATACGATTTGACAGCGCATGCGGCATGACTAGAGGCGCAGCGCTTCTTCAGATCAACCTACGCAGTTTTTGTTGTCTCTCATCGTAAGATGGGCTTTGCTTTTGTTGTTGTTGTTGTTGTTGTTAGTGGTATAATCTCGTGTAATTTGCCGTCGTTGGCTGAGTGACTTCGCACTTTGAGCTGTGTTGGAATTTTCGTTTTTGTAAGTTGTTGTAAAGTATATTTGTGATTTTGCTTTTTGCGAACTCTGTTGAGTCCATTCAAAAGAGCTTAGAAATCTTGAGAAACCAACGAATGCACACTAAGTTGGTGTAGACTGCGGATACTAGCATTACTTAGTTTTTAGCCACTTTTTATCCAGGTTTCTTACCGAAATTGTGGTGTGCGTCTGGGGTATTCTAAAATTTTTGTTTCAGCTCTAAATTGCTTGTAGTTGATTTTGGCTTACCCTACCCTACCAAGAGATCTCGTTTAGAGAATAATGTATGTCATTGCGTTAAACAAAGTTCTTCCGACCTAAGAAATAAACTATTTTGGCTCATTATTATGTGACTTTACACATTTTCAGTCTTAACATAGTCAAGTCAAGTTTTATCTATGAAACTGCTCAAGTCTGCAAGGGTATACCATCTATTTTATGCCAAAAGTAAATTATTGTTTTTGAGTCGCTGTAAGTGTTGCTGTGAGTCTGTACATATTTCATCTGAAACTTTATAGTGTGTTCCATGTTTATGTTTTCACATATTTCAGAGATTTCCCTTCCTGAACTAGAAGTGGGAAAGAACTCTTAAGACACTTTGGCCATATTTCTGAGTGGAACTTATTGTCTCTTCTTGCTCCGATATCGCTAATTTGCCCTCGTTAGTATATTTTCTATTATTTTCCAGTTAGCTTTTTTTACTGCGGTCAAGGTATGTAATTCTAGGTAAAGGTCTCATAGCATCTTCTCTATAATCCTTTCGTTTATTTGGCAATAATTTTAATTGGAATATAATTTCAGAGCTGAGGGACAAAAAGAGAGAGAATACGATACAAGTATCTAGTATGTGTCTAGTATGCCAGAAAACTTAAGTCCTTTCATTGAGATTAAGATCATGTACTCCTTATTTTATGTATAAGCTTTTATTCATTCCTTTAAATAGATAAACTTTGAGGTTTTAACAACTTGAGTGCAAGATGGCACTCCCGCTTATGCTATGCTAAAAAGTATGTATCTCGAAGAAGACTACATATAGCTAAGCTAAATCTCTATAAATTTAGTATCGTATTCCCTTTTTATGCTTCTTGATTAGATTAAGTTGTTTTATCCAACTTATTAATTAACGAAATCGCAGCGCAGAAGATTGTATCTAAATTATCATATTCCTGAAATCAAGTCACCAGAGAACATTAAGTCGTCTGCGTTCGTTCGTTTTCAGCCTCACCTTACTAGCTTGGAATTATTAATTTTTGCTATTTGGATGAGTGCTGTTTGAATTATTGTCGCTTGTTGCGAAGATCGCTGTTCGCGCAGCTTGGGGTCGAACATTTAATAAGCGCTACAAATGTTTGTTGGTGTGTGTGTGTGTGCGAGCAGCAGCAGCATGCTGTTGCAGTAATTTGGGTTAATGTCGCGTGTATTTGTCATAATTTGCCTGCGAGCTACTCGTTGCATATACTTGCCTAAACATATTTGTCGGGGAATCTGTGTTATGTGCATTCGTAAGTACGAGTAAGTGTGTGTGTGCAATCGTGTGCGCGAAAAATAATGCGCAAAAATACTTGTTTAAACGGTTTTTGTAAAGTTGTTGGAATTTCGAAATAAAGATCTCAGACAAGCGCACCCATTAACAAGAATCGCTAAGACTCCATGATTTAGGGGATAGTGGATTTGGCGCACACAGCAACAGAGACATAAAAAGTAGTAGACAGATCATGTATTTAGCCATTCTTAAAGAATATTCTTGTGCCTAGTGCGTTAATGAAGACGTTGAGAATATTCATTAAGAGGCAGTTGCTTGTTCTTAGTATTTTTGGTTAGTCGGTAGAGATTTAGAGTTTAAATAAAAGATAACGCAGACAAGATAAGGACTGAAATAGGCTGGCATCTGACTGGCAAACCAAAGCTATAAGGACTTTCAATTCTCTCAAGTTACAAAGAAGCTTCAAAGGCAGATAGAAGTATCGATACTCAGATATCCGACTAAGACTAGATTGGCGATTTCACGCTAAAGCATAACCTATCTGTCTGAGGTTTTCATGTAAAAGTTCTGCTATTATGTAAACCAGAGTGATTTTGTACCTCATAAACGGTGAGATTATTTAATTTTTGTTTTTCATAGCGGTGTTCAATGTAGAAATTTGAAATTAAATTAGATATGAGCAGTGAAATCGAATAAAGACTCCTTCATTATCTAAATGATACTTTGAGTTTAGTATTAAGATTAAAATAGTAGTAGCTGAATAAAGTGCTGAATACAAAAAAGGTTAGAACTTCTGCGAAATATTGTATTCAGCTATCATTTTCATAAGCTAAATAATTTTTGAAACCAAGTGGAAGAGTTTGGAGTTGAAATTCAAAGCCAACAAATGAAATTTCTAAATATAAAATCAACAATTGTGCTTTATTAAAAATTAATATTAAATTCAGCAAAATCAAAAATCACTCTTTCAAACATTTAATTATATTCAGCGCCTATTCAGCTACGTGAAATCATGCTGCAGAAGCCAAGAATTTTGTTTAAATAAATTTATTTTCCGACGTTTAACTACATTCAGCGCTTATTCAGCTAACAGATTTGCTCGAATTCGAAACTACTGCAATCGTGCTACAGAGATCGAAAGCAAACCAAGAACACAAACGAAAAGTAAAAGCAAGAACAAAATAAAATTTGTAAAAGTCACGCCGAAGGGGTTTTAATGATTCGTAAAAACTTTATGGAGACACCGTAATCATTTAGAATTTTATAGCGCAGTGTGGAGTGTCATCAGTATGAAAGAAACAATAAAGGCAAAGTGGCTGAACTGTGCTTAATAAAGTATGTGATTGTAAGACCAATAAAATTTCACTTTTCACCTGTCTCCCACTGTGAAGGCGAAGCATGAAGAAAGAATTTTGGATGAAATGAAATAGAAGCCATTTACATCAGTAACTCTGAGTGAGTGGAGATACATAGCACACCTAGACGCTACTAAAACTTTTAATTGAAAGTTGTCGCAACAATTAATGGTGCGAGCTGTCTTTCCATATGTTACACACCATAAAGGACTCTCAGTTATGAGGAAGTCGCTAGGCTTTGTTGGTTTGTGTAGCAAAGTGTCTTGAAATCGCCCTTACTAAGTTGTGTAACAGCTTCTTAACAAGCAGTTTACAGTTTTTATGCGAGTATAAAAATGCAGGCAACCAGTAACGTGATCAAAAGAATTGTAGAACATTTTATCGATCTGCTGTGAAGCGAGGGCTTGTGCGCATGTGCTCTCAGGCCAAGCTCTAACGTCTAACGTTTGGTGCGCAAGTCAAGTGCTGGCTTGTGAAATTTTTATTGCGCCCAAGGTGTTGGCATCAATGTTGGCGATGCTACGGTATTGGCGTCACCTCTGCAACATTTCACAGCTGCGCGCCGCCAACTAAAGTGTACTGATTGGCAATTAAAAGGTATTAGCTTTGGGTGGAGCTGTGTGCTGGCGACTGGCCAACTAAATGCTGCTGAGTGAAAAGCCGTAGGCTATCAAATTTGTTCTTTTTAATGAATATAATTTTATGGATTTTTTATAGATTTTTAGATTTTTTATATTTCATTGTTGGTTTAGTACTAGTGATTTCGACTTGGGCGCTTTTTACTTTCGTGAAATTTAGTGAATTAAGCAGCGCATACTTATTTAGATATTTCTCCAGACCATAAGAATTTAAGCGCTTTATTATCATCTTAATTTTTATTTTACGGCGCTTTGAAGGGCTCTTGAAAGGTTTTCACTTTAAGACTTTCGTTCGGCTCATTGAACAAGTCAAAGCGCTACAACTAAGCACTTAATCAATGTCAACATCTTTGCTGAGCAATAAACTCATCTTCGACCGGCTGAAAGAATGGTAAAATCTAAATATATGTGTAAGGTGTGGCTGTATTCGAGAGAAACGGATTTTTATTTTGATTTCTTATATAAAACTTTTTGCTATCTGAAATATTTAGCTTTTTAAATATTTTTTTTTTTTAATTACCAATATATGGTCGAGGGACTCGGTTATTTGTTCCTAACTCGCAACACGTTTCTCTTTTTAAGTTTGGTTTTTAATTTATGTTAAGAATTATGTATCCTGCCAACAAGTAAAATAACGAAAATTCAGATACAATTCTTAAAAGTGAGGTTAATTTTCTCCAAAAATGTTTTAATTGATATTTTTTCAATCGCAGGCATACATTCTGTCCAGTTCTGATCTTTCGTCATTTAGTATATATTACTTACAATAGAAGTTTTGCCCTATGAAAAGAACCCTTGAGTTGTAAAATTGTGATTTTGTGGTTTCTACCCTTAGACTACTCGTCCGATTTCAAACTTAAAGGTCTAAAAATTATTTGGAATTTTCTAGTATCCCACAACTAGTGGTTCCTAGGTCGTCTACTGACTATTACTAGGAAGCTGATAATAATTATTAAATTATCCAAAAGATCATCGCTTGGTCGTACGAGAAAGAGATATGGCACCAAATTCAGAGATTCCTCATAATTTCCAAACAAATATGTGGTTAAGAATGGTCCAGCCAGTCTCGAAACTTATCCTTAACCCAGGATTTATGGTAAGTTTATTTCCACAATCTTTATATAGTACATACTACCGCGGTTCATTAATGCTTTCCCACATACCATTAAAAGCACTCTTCTAGAATACCCTAACGTGCCATACAATGCTTGGGTTGAATAACCACCAGCCAATATTGACGTCTTTGCAAATGAGGTCAAGATGTGAGCTGCGATAATTTAATTTCCCTCCATGCACCGCTGAAAGGTTTAAAAATAGTTAAAGAGCATCAAAGTCCGAGGTATTGTTGCCTTAGGCCGATATTCTAGAAACTAATATCTTAGCACATGTGAGCGTACATACATCCATAATCATAAGGAGTATGCGCCTGGAGTAACTTGCGAAATTATTGAAGCATTTAGCACAATCGCGATAGTCACGCCGCAACCACAGCTTTCGAGAGCAATACATGGACTTGCACTCACATACATACACACCTATTTATAGGCACCTACATATACCCTGGAAGTGGCATGCAAATTTACTTTAAAATTCTATATGCCATAATTCCTACCAAGAAATCATTCAGCCGTGTTGTCTACGCGAGCCGTTGGGTTTCGGCAACTTGCCTGCCATCGCTTGATAAAGGACTTGGCTGTGGTGTTAGCAGCTTGGGAATTCTTGTGCCGCTTGAATTACATGACAACCGTGGCTGATGGCTAAGTTGATGTTGACAATGATATGGGGATTATGTTGGCGATGATGTTGAAAGATGACGTCGGGGATAATGATATCGTTATGCAGCAAATGCCAATCAACTTGCCACTTTTGTGGCCACATAATCACCCCATAGCAGGATAGTTAAAATATTTAGTGGGTTGCATAAAGAGCGCGAAAACTCAAATGAATATGTTTTCATTATAAAACGGCCTAAGATTAAATTAGGTTAAGTTAGTCTGGTTGACTCCTCATACAAAATTCATGAAGAGTAGTCACCCTTTAGTGCCTTGCAAGACAATTCTGGATAATATACTTGACTGTATCTAGAGTGGTCTGCTGATGCATTAGAGGATAGCTTTACAGCTTTTCCAATAGCAAAGACCTCTGCTTGAAAAGTAATGAGATGGTTCGGCAGTTTAAAATGTTCCCTCATGCCTAACTCTGGACAGTTTATGCCCCCACAAACTCCCTTTTCCATTTTCAAGCCGTCCAAAAGTGGAATCATATAGTCGATGTTTGGTAAATCGCCATCTTTCACTGAACTATTCCCGAAGATTCCACATATGTGTAAATTCTGGCGTAGTCAATAGTCGGATCCCCGATTTTGCCATGCAGCTTTGAGCGAAGAGGTCTATAGGTTGCAGGTTTAGCACTAGCCCAGAAACTGCCTTTGCAGTCACTCATAGAGATCCCTTTAGGCGTAGTGCAACAAGCCTCTGAACTATTTCCATTGGATTCCGGTAGGTAGATTTTTGTAAGTCCGTCACCGACACTACTGCACCGTATAGCAAAATTGGTCTTACATTCGATGTGTAGCCCTTGTGTATTAGGGAGGGAAAATTATCCCAGGTTGTGCTGAGCATCTGCCTAAACTCATATAAGGCGTTGGAATTTCTTGCTCTATCATCCAAATTCTGCTTAAAAAGCAGTTTGCTGTTTAAGAGTGCCTAAAGTATTTGGTGCGGTTCTTGAGACAGAGAATCAAAAGTTTTGGTTGCTTTCCGAAATTTTTATTTCAGTCAGTTTTTCAAACCGACTGGGCGAACTAACCCATCACTTTTTGGCATATAGTAGTTATGAAATTTTGCTCACCACCTGACTTTGGTTGTCCGATAAAGACAGATATGAACCGAAAATGAATATGTTGAGCTTCTAAACTTAAGTCTTAAGTCAATGACGATCTAGAGGATTTTAAAGACCTTAGAATATTTCATTATCATCATTTTAGAATAATGCCTTCTACTGCTACTGAGTAAATATTCCATTTTTTGCAAGAGTAGACGAATTTTAACTCAGTGACGTCGAAGGAGGGCGGTCATGACATGAATACTTCCTTTACCTTCATTCTAAAGAACATTCAGCACTAGAATTATTGTTGTTACTGCCTTCGTTCGAATTTCACTTAGGGCCATTTTAACTTGAACGACAGGATCAACAATCAGTTATCAAATTATAGGGACTTTATGCACACTTCACTCGCTGTCTATTTGTATAAGTTAGTAGTTGTGTATACCATTTATATGTTTGTATTGGCATCGGGCAAGCAGAGCATAAATGGCATGGCGCATTCTAAGTCAGGCCTGGCACGTCACTCAGTCATATTCGCCAGCCGTTGGGCTTGCGCGCTTACCAACCATTCTGCCTGGTGTATGCGGTGCGGGGCGTTGAGTGCTGTGGCTGTAGCTTAGTGTTGGCGGCTTTTAACTTTGTTCTTTCAAACTTAATTTAAATGCAGTTGGACAGTCAGTCAGGCAGGCAGCACCATCACGGACAGAGCGGACAGAACGGACAGGCTAAGGCGGACACATTGTCCGTTGTAGCGCTGCTGCTGCCATCGCCGCTGGTGTGTGCCGCTTGGCTGACTGCTGCCCGACTTCAGACTGAATAAGAATGCGTTTTTTTGACAGTTTCGTGACACGTTAATTTTATGTTTTTATGCAGGTATGCTGCGAGCGCACATATCTGTGGCATAGGGCAGTACGGGCCATGAATGATGACGACCGCAGATGCTGCTCCTTTTTGCTGTGCTCCCTTTTCGCGGTTCTTAAGTCACTCTTTCTATCCAAAAGAATTGATTGTCGAGAATCTTAAGTGCTGCAGAAGAGAAGTAGAAGAAGGAAGGAAGCTGTGCTTGTAGCTGTCTTTCTAGGAAAAGGCGCGCTGACCTGCATCCGCCACACATTTCGCTCGAAACTGTGCCAGTGTGGCAGCCTAACAGCTTGGTGTGTATACGGGCAGGCGGACGGGGGCTTGCGATATTTGTAGGTGCTGCTGATCGGCTGTCAATTGCTTGTCCGGCTGACACACTGCCGACTGACGCTTCATGTGTGTCCCGCGGGTAGTTCTAAATTTTCAAGATTTTCTCACGACAAATTGAATTTTTATTACCCGAAAGGTTTCTAATTCGGTTTATTTTGCTGCGCTTTTGGAGTGAAAATACAATATTTTTGAGCATTTTTTGTGAGCTTGTGATTTATTGACGGCCGCTTGTGCGGGTCAGCGAAAAGCGCTTTGTTGGAATTTATTCAATGATTTCCAAGAATATTTGCTTTTAGGTGTGCATATGCATGTGTGTGAATGTGTGGATTCTGCGCGCGCTGCGTGAAATACTAATGTGCAACATCGAGGTCAATTGCAATTAGTTAGCGTTAGTCCGTTGTGTACCGTTATATTTGTCTTGGCACTCACACAGTTGCCTCCACTTAATCATGTCTTTTTGACAACAAATGCATCTATTAGCATCTGTTATAACTGTGGCCTCATGTTGTTGCCACCAAATGCAAATAATAATTGGCAACTTCTTGTCAACATTTGCAACTTAAAGTGACAGCTTGCTGTTTGCGGGTGTACGAGTGCTTATTTATGAGTAGAATTGAGAGGTAAGGAGCGGATATACAAATATTGATTTATGCAAAGTGGGAAATGAGCACATCAAGTTTTATTATTTGTGGCACAGTGGTATATTGTGGTAAAATTTTTTGGCGGTTTCCTGATGGTTGAGAACATTCACGGTACTTTTGTGAGTTTTGCAAGCGTTGGTGCGATTGCGAGATCCTTCTGGCCTAGAGTATATTTCAAGATATTCATTGAACCAATTGCTCTCAGCAACTTCCATTTTGCCTTAATGGTATGAGATCTTATTACACAGGCGCCTCAAAAAATTTGTGGTGGGCTGATACCTGTTGACAACTGCAACAAGCGTTTAACCTAAACAAGTTGTATTAAAAGATTTGTGGGGTCTCAGAATATTACCTCGATACTCGTATGTAGTGGATATTTAGTTTAGAAAATTCTCTTGTTGTGCTATGTAATGCAATGTTATGCTGTGTTATGATAAGTTAAGTTATGTTAAGTTCTGTTATGTTAAGCTATGTTATGTAATGCTACGTTATGTTCTGTTATGTTATTTTATGTTATGTTATATTATGTTACGTTATGTTATATTATGTTATGTTTTGTTATGGTATGTTATGTTATGTTATGTTGTGTTACATTATGTTATGTTATGATACGTTATGTTATGTTGTATTATATATTTTTTTTCTTTTTATGGTATACAGCAAAGATTTATTGGATACAGAAATGATTAAGAAATATCGTATCAGCTCTCTCTGGTAATAAGACTCAAAAAATATGAGGGAATAACAATTATTAAGGCTTAAAATTGCTTGAGAAGCAGCAATTTCTGAGTTTCGATGATTATAAGAGTAGTGTTTTAGAAATCCATCAGCACTGATGAACTAATAGGTTCTTGACGAATTTTAGAGAAAATGTTTAAAATTTGTTTTTCAATTTGTTACGTTTTCACTCAAACACCGCCCACAGTACTAGTTCTTGGGGTGTGTCATGAATTTCGCTACATCGAGTCTATGTCTATGTCCGGCAGTAGCTCTGAGTAAATAAACGCTTGACATTAAGAAGACCTAACAAATAGCTGGCAGCCGAAAGCTACAGTAACCAACGCACGAAGTACCGCAGCCCCTCCCACTAACACTGAAGAAACATACAAGCGTATATACATATATATATACATATATGTGTTGGCATGCCAATCTGCGTCTATTGGAAATGCACATTTGGGCCTGCGCATGTGCGTCAATATTTAAACAACTGTGCGTGAACGTTGCCAAAGCGTGTGACCATCAGCGTCGCGGCGGCGACTCGGCCGCTCCACAGCGCGGCAGCACAGCGATCGTTGTCAATAGAGAGACGTTGTTGTTGACGTCAAAAAATGCAGTCATAAAATTAACTTTGCCACACACATAAAATAAACAACATGCATACTTGCCACATGCTGCATGCCACAAGCTTTGCGGCTTACGTACGGCAGGCGAACAAACAAAGCAATTGAAATCGGAAAATATGGCACGGTATTGTAAATTTCGCGGCAACACTAAATACACAGACGTGAGTGTGAAATTACAAACAGCCAAAGTGCGCAAACGATCCGAATTGCCGAATGCGGTCGCATGGCCGGGTGGCTGGGCGCAAATGCGCCATCGAATGCGCGCGGCGGCGGCGGCCAAGGGAGCGCAACAGCGCGATGCGGCGGTGCTGATAAGCGGAAAGAAAGCTGCAGCAACCTAACTAGCCTCACTTGTGCGCGCGTGTGTGTGTTTGAGTGTGTCTACTAAGTTGTTGTGGAACTTTGTGGCGGCAGCGTGCAATGTGGCGTGCGTATCCAATCAGCGATCTGCGCTTGAACGCGTGTTGATTTCATTTGATTTGAATTTTTCCCAAAGGCACACAAATTTCGCAATAAGTGCGCACACACACACATACACATATCTAAACATACAGTTATATGTTTGCCTACTTGGACCTAACGTAGCGTTATAAAAAGCTATAGTTTGTGGCATGCAACACTGCTTGTTTGGTTGCTAAAATGCGTTCGCTTGACTTCCTTGTCGCGCATTTCGTCGAAATCGTAATTGCAAACGGCGGTAGCCAATAATTTTGCACTTTATGTAGTGCTAAGAGTTTTGCCAATAATTTCTTTAATTTTTTTCCCACTTCAGTTTCGCGTATTGTTGCTACTCGTTTTAGGTTTTCTTGTAGTTGTTCGACAAAATTATTGGCGCCACGCAGCTGTGAACATGCATTTTGCGTGCGCATGCGCAGCTTTTGTCAGCCAACACATCACTCCGGCAGCTTTGTTGCACCTTTGCAAAAGTTTTTCCTCAATTTTCCTCCATATTTTTATTTTTTTATATTTTTTTGGTGTTGTAATGCCGACGGTTTTGTGCGAAATTTACTTCCCATTTACTGACATTTTGCTTCACATTAATTGCAATCGATTTTCCTGACATCGATTTTTGTAACGCCTGCGAGTTGTCGTGTCACTTCTCTTTCAAATATTTCTTGGTAATGACAAGCATTTAGCATTTCGACACATTTTTTAGCGCGTATTGTGGGTGTGCGCGGCTTGTTACTCACCTCTCAGGTATCGTACTGTAGTAGAGTAGCACCGTTGCTATTTCGTAGCAGTTCAGACCGGCTGCCAGTACGCATTCCGCATCGACAGTGACAATCGGATGGCCTTTCAAATCGGTGGTGCCTAAAGGGAGATTCAAAAAATATATGTGAGTAAAAATCAAACATAAAATATCGGTAAAAAGGCATGAAATTAGTCCATATAAAATTAAAGTTAGCATAGTAAAGCAAATTGAGGAAATGTGACTACAAAAGGATTAGTTCGCTTCATCGATGGTCGGTTCTATGTAACAAAAATGTACGAAGATTTGCTTCCAGACAAATTTGGACTGTTATTTTAGATTTTGCGATCAGCGTTTATAGGAAAAATAACAGCAACTGTAATATCAGAAAATTGTACCAAATTCGTGTGTTCAATAAAATAGTACATAAGTTCCGCGGGAGTCAAAATTTTCTTATTTCAGAACATTTAAAACATTTTATACAAGTATACAACGGCCATTAAATTTCGAACTCTCCACTACCTGGAAGGCAGCAGGAATATAAATTAGGAAAAGAAATCTTAAACTAATGTGACTATTTGATGCATAAGCTTCCAGCATAAGAAAATACATCAAGTTGAAAGTGCTGAAATTCTGATGTAGAGTGAAATTGATCAGGTTATGATGTTGATATACATATGTAAGCACATGCCCCTGAAGTACGATAAAATCGTTAGCTCTATTCATGGCTTACTTTATTTGTAGCAACCGCTAATTTGAGTTGAATTTTAATTTTTAGAAGCTTACACTTCATGGCTTTTTAGTGAATTCTTTGTAAAAAGCAATACACTAACGATGACCCAACCTCCACATGCCCTTGACATGGCTCCGTTTGACTTTTTCGTATTTCCAAAATTAAAGAGAAACCTAAAAGCCCCTTGTTCTACAAGATAGATGCAAATCTCTGAAAGAGCTAAAGGCTTTTCAAAAACTCGAGTTAGAGAAGACGATTGGAAGAAGCACTGCATATGTATATGCATATGTGCATAATATCGAGTGAAGGCGACATCATTAAACTTGACAAATGAATAAATATTTGCAAAAAACGAAAGTTTCCATTATTTTTGAACCCATTTCATATTCTGCAGAGAAATATGATCTTATGATTTTCAATTTCAATGTACTTTTAGAATAAAAAGGGGTTGATAAACAAACTGAGGTCGCACTTAATCCATAAATAGTCACTTGAAAACTACCGACAGGAAGTAAATAAGGTTAGGTTCTTATCTACCGAAGAATGACAGCTTCTTTGAGGTGGAAACTGCGGAAAATATTTAATCCCAGCTAGATTAGAATACAACTGAGCTAATGGCCCTTGTTTGCCGAATATCTTCAACTTTTGCCTTTCAGCATAAAAACCTTTCGTGGTTACTAGTCTAGTACATATTTATAAATGACCCATTATCAAGTCTAAAGTTTCAGTAGTTTGAACCTAACTGACCAGAGTTTTGAGATAGCTTGCCTTTAGTTCAACTTAAGCTAAAAATGAATTTTAATGCCTTTTTGGAAGTTTTATTCATTATATCAACAATTTTTAGTAAATAGTTAAGCCAAAACTTTCTTGGATACTCCATCGGAATATCATACTTATCCTCCTGGAGATGGAGTCCTGGCCACAAGACAACGGTCTGCGGGTTGGATAACTTTGGTTGCTCTGCTTTCAATCTAATATTTATTTTCTTATTATCAAGGCCAGAATAGACCCAAAATATGTGAGAGCAGTGAAGTATTGTTCTCTTATATATAAAAATTACGTGTCAAGTTGTTTGTCCACGATGGACCCCTAAACTACTGAATCGATTTTTGTAAAATTTAGCACATTGTGTCCAGTTCGAACCAACTAAGAAGATAGGATAGCAAAGATAATTAATAAATAAAACAAGAAAAAACGTTAACTTCGGTTGCACCGAAGCTAAATACCCTTCACAGGTGCATTTCTGTTAGTAACTATTTGTTCAGTTTGTATGGAAGCTATATGCTATTGTCAACCGATCTGAACAATTTCTTCGGAGATTACATTGTTGCCTTAGAAAATAATATATACCAAATTTCGTGAATATATCTTGTCAAATGTGAAAGTTGTCCATACAAGAACTTGATTCCGATCGTTCAGTTTGTACGGCAGCTATATGCTATAGTCGACCGATCTGAACAATTTCTTCGGAGATTACATTGTTGCCTTAGAAAATAATATATACCAAATTTCGTGAATATATCTTGTCAAATGTGAAAGTTGTCCATACAAGAACTTGATTCCGATCGTTCAGTTTGTATGGAAGCTATATGCTATAGTCAACCGATCTGAACAATTTCTTCGGAGATTACATTGTTGTCTTAGAAAATAACATATACCAAATTTCGTAAATATATCTTGTCAAATGTGAAAGTTGTCCATACAAGAACTTGATTCCGATCGTTCAGTTTGTATGGCAGCTATATGCTATAGTCGACCGATCTGAACAATTTCTTCGGAGATTACATTGTTGCCTTAGAAAATAATATATACCAAATTTCGTGAATATATCTTGTCAAATGTGAAAGTTGTCCATACAAGAACTTGATTCCGATCGTTCAGTTTGTATGGAAGCTATATGCTATAGTCAACCGATCTGAACAATTTCTTCGGAGATTACATTGTTGTCTTAGAAAATAATATATACCAAATTTCGTAAATATATCTTGTCAAATGTGAAAGTTGTCCATACAAGAACTTGATTCCGATCGTTCAGTTTGTATGGAAGCTATATGCTATTGTCAACCGATCTGAACAATTTCTTCGGAGATTACATTGTTGCCTTAGAAAATAATATATACCAAATTTCGTGAATATATCTTGTCAAATGTGAAAGTTGTCCATACAAGAACTTGATTCCGATCGTTCAGTTTGTACGGCAGCTATATGCTATAGTCGACCGATCTGAACAATTTCTTCGGAGATTACATTGTTGCCTTAGAAAATAATATATACCAAATTTCGTGAATATATCTTGTCAAATGTGAAAGTTGTCCATACAAGAACTTGATTCCGATCGTTCAGTTTGTATGGAAGCTATATGCTATAGTCAACCGATCTGAACAATTTCTTCGGAGATTACATTGTTGTCTTAGAAAATAATATATACCAAATTTCGTAAATATATCTTGTCAAATGTGAAAGTTGTCCATACAAGAACTTGATTCCGATCGTTCAGTTTGTATGGCAGCTATATGCTATAGTCAACCGATCTGAACAATTTCTTCGGAGATTACATTGTTGCCTTAGAAAATAATATATACCAAATTTCGTGAATATATCTTGTCAAATGTGAAAGTTGTCCATACAAGAACTTGATTCCGATCGTTCAGTTTGTATGGAAGCTATATGCTATAGTCAACCGATCTGAACAATTTCTTTGGAGATTACATTGTTGCCTTAGAAAATAATATATACCAAATTTCGTGAATATATCTTGTCAAATGTGAAAGTTTTCCATATAAGAATTTGATTCCGATCGTTCAGTTTGTATGGCAGCTATATGCTATAGTGGTCCGATATCGGCCGTTCCGACAAATGTGCAGCTTCTTGAAGAGAAAATGACGTCTGCAAAATTTCAAAACGATATCTTAAAAACTGAGGGACTAGTTCGTATATATACAGACAGACGGACAGACGGACAGACGGACAGACAGACGGACATGGCTAAATCGACTCAGCTCGACATACTGATCATTTATATATATACTTTATAGGGTCTCCGACGATTCCTTCTGGGTGTTACAAACTTCGTGACAAACTTAATATACCCTGTTCAGGGTATAAAAAGTGAAAGCTCTATTAAATGGACGCTCTATTAACTGAATATCTCCATTAGACATGCAAATTGGTCGGTCCCACAATTTGTTGATGTTTATTAAGTACACTCTATTAACTGGCCAGAAAAGCCGACTTTGAGAAAGCAGCCTTAAATTCGTTATTTCTTCCAATGAAAATTATTTGTATGAATGTATTCAAAATTAAATCTCAAGTACAATCCCTTGGCTTCTTATACGGACAAAAGCATTTTTGCCTTTATTCGTAAATAAAATTTTCACTGTTTATTCTAGTATAGTAATAGTTCTATATTTCAGGTTTCCCTGGGATGATAGTCAGTGGTCAATCTTATATAGAATGTATTTCCCTAATGAAAGAACATCGAGCTCTTGGGCGCAAACAAACTGATGGAATATGATCCGTGTCGGGTAGATGGAGTAACATCTGATGGGTTCGAATAATTATTATCAAATTAAGCTAATTTACAAAACAAACAAAAAGAAACAAACTTCATAAAAGAAGTCGTTTATGGTAAAAAATTCTATGCTTCATAGCGGCGGCTTAGAAAATCAAGAGTATTAAAAATATTTTATTCCTTCGGAAAAATCTCATTCTGGACAAGTATAACTAAGAAACTCGAGTGGAAATTTCTATTATATATGTATATATATTATATACAAATTAGTTGATTTTTTGAAATTCGCAAATGAATGTAAACATTTAAATACAAGCTTTCACAGTTTTTCTAAAGTACCATAATTCATTTAGTTTATAGCAATATTTTCTCCCTCTTTTCTCATATTTCGTGAAACAATATTATACACTGAGTGCACTTTAAATCGATCACGCTAGACTGAGTAGACTCTGAGACGAGTACACTTGTTGAAAAGTTGCAAATACGAGTAGAGCGCATGGAGATGTGAGCGCATACTCTGAGGGAAAACACAAAACTGCGGCCATCAAGTAATTTGCATGTCAATTAAATTTATTTCATTTGCGCTGCAAATGAACTTGACACAATTATTGCGGCCAGACAGCACGCTACCACCGTTCAGATGGGCGGTTAGGCAGCCAGCCACCCAATCACCCAGCCAACTAACCGCAAGCCGCCAACCAGGCAAACAACCGCACAACAACTCATATGGGTGCGCTCATAACAGCAGCAACAACAAAAACAGCAACAACATTATGAATACTACTCTAAATGCCCAAGCTATGCACACATATACACACACCTAAAGCGGTGCACCTGTAAGCCAATGCCACTCGGCGTTCAGGCAATTTCTTGCACATTGGGTGGTCAATTAAATGTTAATGTGTTAAAATGCGCGGATGAGGCAGCAGCGCCTACTGTGAGCACACACACATACACAGGATGGGTGCTTAATTGCTCTAGAAAAAGTTGGATTAAAAGCAGTGAGTGTCTTCAACGACTTTATTGTCGACGCTAATGGTGGCGGCATTCAAATTGATTTGGCAAAGTGTTGCACGTAAAATTGAACGACACTAATGAAAATGAAATGCCAGTCCATCGCGGCGAGGTGTTTAAGAATTTCACTTCCATCGCAAATAAATTCATGAATTTATGTTATGACAGCGCGACGCTGCCTTGGCAGATGCGGTGATGTGATCTGCTGATGATCACATGATCGCTATCAACAGCAGCGGGTGCTGCGGCAACTATTGCGGCGATTAACATGTTGTGGCAAGCACAAACACTCGAGCGTACGCTTAGCTAGCCGTTGGGTGTGTGCAGCAAATGAAATGCAAATCAATTTGCGCTGGCGTGGCGGTGCGCATGTGAGCGTGTGCGCCGACGCGCACGTGAATGGCAAACAAATTGATAACAAATTTGGTTTAATAGTTTAGTGGAACGATAGCAGCGGGAAATTTATAGCGAAAGTCCAATTTAGAATATTTACGAAATCCAATATGCATGAGCGAGTCGGGTGTTAATGAGAAATATGCAAAATAGTCAGCGCGACCGGAAAGGCTTGTTGCTAAATGCAAAGCAGGTAAATAAAATGCCCGAATTTATTGGAGCGGATATTGTGTTGATTGAAACTTACCTGGCAGATAAATACCCGAAGTGGTTAAGAGTTTCTCGGGGATTTCGCTGATTGAAGCAGGTGGAACGATTTCACACTCAAATTGATCTGCAATGGAGATAGACAAATTGCATGAGTTGATATTTACTGTATGGTAGTAAGATGGTGTTGATTAAAAGTGTATATGTATTTTATATAAATGTTTGTATGTGTGTTTTTGTGCGATTTTAGTCAATTCTATTCATTAATAATTAAGTTAGGCTTGTGGCATGGCGAAAAGGAAAATAAAAAATATTCAAAGCTTTGGCATTCTTCATAATTATGTCGTTACTTCCATATTGTTACATGGTAAGATATAAATATAAAGCATAATATTAGTAAAATTGAAGTTAAAAGTAAAATTGTAAAAAATAAACCACAATACTTGGGATGTGCTTATGTCTTTGTACTTTAGTTCTTTTATACTTTTGTAAAGGTCAAAAGAAATGATAGCAGAGAACATTATCTCTTTCCTGTTCGTTCTCTTATTTATTGAGTGTAATTAAAGCTATTAGAGATTTGCGATTTATTCCAAAGTACAATGTATTATATTGATTTTTTCGACCTTCGAATCCTCACCCTCATTGAAGGCAAAAAGAAAAAAATCTTGACTTATTGAAAGCTATGTTTTTTATGTTGAAGCTTTCGTGGGATAACTGTATTGTTATAGTAACAGTAAATAGATCGTTTTGCTTCGCTAAGCTAGTGTTCAAAGAGCTCAGCTTTGTGGTGAAAATCTCAAATAAAATCGAAAGACTTAAGACACGAACTTCTTGCCCTAACAAATACATTACGATTAGTTTTATATATTTTTTTCGTGTATTTTTTAGAAAAATTCATTCAAAATTTGAAAAAAAAGATCCCCAAAAGTCAATTTATACAAAAGTTATGGCTATTTGAAAAAAAAAAAGGCCATTTTTTTAGAAAAAATAGCAAAATTCATAACTTTTTTGAATTGGACCAAAAATTTTGAAAAAAATTCTCAAAAATGTTTTTCAAAGGGTAGAAAAGGATGGATAAGTTTCAGCGAAATCTAAAGGGGTCGGGTTCAAAAGTGGTCGATTTGGTATGGAATACCCCATATGTATTTAGCAATTTCTAGCAGATATTTAATTTTATTTAAAATTATGATATGAACTAATATACAAATCATATTATAGTCAACGGTTTGGAATTAGTTGCTCCAACAATTTCGGTGTTATATTATATTATGACACATTACCAGGTAATAGTTTACATATTTATGTTTAAGTACATATAAGTTTTATTCATAAAATCTAAAAAGAGTGCTAATTTTCACAATTTGGTATGGAAGGAAAATAACTAAAAATAAATGAATTATATTTGAGTTTTATTACTAAATGCCGACTTTTTATAAAGCGTAAGGTGGTGACTAATCATCGGATTTAGAAAATAAAATGAATGAACAAAACAGATGACTTTAGGTCTAATTTTACCTCAAATTGTCTTGAAAAAGTTTTTTGTAATAAAAAAAACAGTCACTAGATCATACTGTTTAGACTTTGAAAGCAATGTTTCGCGAAAACACGACCAAAAATTGAAGCAGTCTACCGGTCTAGCCTGCCTGACCGCTTTCCCTAAGGTTCTATCATCCTACACTTTTAATGCGATTGGCTTGAAATTTTGGGAAAATATTATTCAAAACAATTTTTTTTTAAATTTCCACAAAAAGTAACATACGATATTTTGAAATCGATATCTCAAATCTCTCAAACATCTTTACGCAAATCTAAATTATTCAAAATCGCTTGAACGATTACTTGGAGAGACATTATCCGATCGCTTTCAAATTTTTTCTGCTTGTTTCGTGTATATTTTGTGACAAAAAGGCACCAGGAAATTGTAATTAAATTCCCCGAAAAATGATATTTCAAAAGAATAGATGTTGTTGAGTTGGCAGGACTGTGCGTAATTATTATGCTAAATATGAGCGCGATCTGCCAACCAGTTTGTTACAGCAGCTGATTAAGTCGATATTTTAGGTATGAAACGCCTCCTTGCTCTACTTGTCCCGACAAAGTACAAAATTTTTCAAAAAGAGCTACGATTATAACAGAATTTTAAGCCAAAAACGCAATGAATAACATTGATTAACCACCGTATTCACCAGATTTGGTTCCGTGTGCTTTTTTCATATGCCCCAAACTGAAATGGACGATCCGTGGAACTCGTTTTCAGTCGAACGAAGAGATAAAAAAATTCGCTGAAGGAGCTAAATACCATCTCAAAAGTGCTTATAAAAAGTGTTTCGAGCACTGAAGAAATCGTTGGCTTACTTTTTTACTGTATATTCTTAAAATATGTATCGAATGTTTATTTTTATGTCAAAAAATCGCATTTTTCATGCTGTCATACTATGTGTACTCCTGAAGCAAAAAATGGTTGGTGAAAAAGGTTTCAATCTCATTCAAGAAACAAAAAAGTTGTTGTTTGTTGATGCAGAAAATATCACCAAAAGTTTTTAGAAAATCTGCTGAGTTGAAATTTGTTGACCGAATATAAATCTGTATACGTTGCGGCTTCCTTAACACAATAGACATAGAAACGAGTCGACAAGAAAAGAATATTGAGAATCTCAAAAATAAGGAATGTTCGATGACAAAAATGCAAAAAAAAATTAAATACTAATCTTTTTAATACTCTTGCCAAACATCACCAACCATAACAATAATCTATGTTTATCTTAATCTCTCCTTAAATGTACTATATAAACAGAGGTTTAGTTTTTCATAACAACGACTTGATTATTTACTTGTTGTTGTTGTTGTTGCAGCTTCTGCGAATATTAGAAATAACTGCACGTTTTTTAGTTTTGTTATCTGTTGACTTTTGTCAGATAAATGATTGCAATTTAATTGTGTGTTTGGCACGATAATTTCTGCATTGCCACACATTTTTTAACTTGAATAATTTCTGCATTTTTGCCAGCGCTGTGACCACATAGCCGCCTGTGGCATGTGTAGGTGTCAAGGTGCATTAATTCATTTAACACATTCGCGACACACACGCACACATGCGCATATGCATATGGGGCACCACCTGCAACAACATTATGGCGACATGCAACAAATGCGCGCTGCCACAATGCACGACACTTCGCCGAAACCGAGTGTGGCACGTACATACACACTAATATGCGAATTTTCAAAGCTAATTTCAGTGGGCAGACTAAACAATTTTCGAACTGGTTGAACTTATTTACAAAATACTTGCAATACAATTCTGCATTAATGCAACATTACATACATACACACATATGTGTGCAGTTGTATGTATGTAGGTGTGCAATTTCATATTTATTGCGGGCGTTTGCGCGTATGTGTGTGAGTGTTTGTCTTTCTGGTATTTGGAGCAAATATGTATGTGGCATGAAAGCATTAAACGTTTTTACATAAAAATATGTAAACGCACACATACACACACAGGCGTCTAATTGCACGCTTTTTACTTTGTGTGGCACAGCAATCGATCGTTTCCGATTGCTGCCACCAAACAAGATGGAGTAATTAAAAAATGTGAGCGTGCAACCAACGCAATCGCGGCGCGCACCTGCAACCTGCAACAATGCGCGCTGCAACTGCGACAAACAAACAACTTACACACACACACGCATACATACAAATCCATATTCATGTTATGCATGCAACTTCTTGCACTTTTATTGTCGCAGATATGCAATTTAATCCTTGCCATAAAGTGCACCCGCTGCGGCAAGCCTCAGGTTGGCGGCGGCGGCCTTCCAAGCGGCACGTAGAGCGTTGCCAGCTCCCACACTTGAGTGTGCGCGCGTAAGCAATTCATTTGCCGATATGCCGGTGGCTGTGTCTGTTTGTTGCAGTGCTGGTGTCGCACTTCGCCATCAATGCCAAATCGAATTTCAATGCAGGCGCGAAACGCCATTTGCCAAATGTCGTTGGCTGAGCGAGTAGCGGCTCATATGTGTGCGCTGCAGGCCTCTTTATTCAAAAAGCGGCTATAAACAGTTGGCGCTAAAACTAAAATGGCAGAGACCGACTTAGGGCTTATGTACGTAGAGAAGGCATTATTTGCTGGTACACTTATACAATAATAAAATTTATGGAAATGGCCAACTTTTGACGCACTGAAACTTCTGGGATAAATATTTTTACATAAAACTCTATGATATAAGGCCTTCTCAGAATGGAGGGTCTTCATTAATTTAGGGTCAGTAGTGGAGGGTAATCAGGAATATTTGGGTTAGGAGTGTTAAACTTAAAAAAGGAGTCGTCTATTATTCCTTGTTAATGACGATGACATCGAAAAGTTGAAGACATAGTGCTTGACAACAGCTGTGCTGTCGCCAGAGAGATAGTAGAGGATCTCAACATTTCTTATAAATGGACTAAGCACATTTTGGTGAGGGTTTTGAGTATTAAGCTTGTCAGTGCTAGACTCGTACCAAAACAATCAGAATCTTTTGAAAAACATAGGTGGAGCAAAGTTCACAAAAGAGATATATGATTGCAGCTAAGGACACAATACTCATGAAACGCATCACTCCGGGCTAGGAGACGAAACTATTCAAAAATGTAACGAATGATGCTGTAAAAATGAGCTCAAAACCAAAATTCTCTGAAGGTACTGAAGACCATCTCAGCCGGGACTTATACCAAGTGCATGAAAAATTGATGCTTGTATTGGCTCAAGAGCCTATTTTGAAGTCGATAATAAAGATGCATAATAAAACTGATTTACACATATACCTGTGCCCAAAAAATAAGGTAACATTGTGTTTATTTTAAAAAATTCTTTATTTATTCTTTCAAATCAATTTCATCCCCTTCAAAGTAATCCCCTCCCGATGCAATGCACTTATGCCAAGGGATTCTCCAATCTTCGAAACACTGGTTGTTGTCACTTTCCGAGATGGCCTTCAGTTCCGTCTTCGCTGCGGCTTGAACCTCCTCTATCGTATAAAAACGGTGTCCCCGGAGCGGTCTTTTGAGCTTGGTGAACAGCCAGAAGTCGCTCGGCGCCAGATCAGGTGAATACGGTGGTTGCGGAATGATATGGGTTGAGTTTTAGGCGAAATGATCACGAAATACGAGGGCAGTATCGGATGGTGCATTATCGTGGTGTAAAAACCAATAATTGTCTTTCCACAATTCCGGCCTTTTTAGGCAGATAGTGTTACGCAAACGACGCATAACGTTCAAATAATATTCCTTGTTGACTGTTTGTCCGGTCGGAAGGAATTCATAATGCACAACACCACGATAATCGAAGAAAACAGTCAACATGATCTTGATTTTTGAGCGACTTTGGCGCGATTTTTTTGGTCTCGGCTCTCTTTTGGCACGATATTCGCTCGATTGATCGGTTGTTTCGGGGTCGTAAGCATAGATCCAAGTCTCATCGCCAGTTATAATGCGTTTCATGACACCCTGGTAGTCGGAAAGCATCGTTTCACACACTTCAACGCGACACCTTTTTTCAAAAAAATTCAATGTTTTCCGTACCAGTCGAGATTTGACGCGCTTGAGGCCCAAAACACCCTTCAAAATGGTATTGACTGAGCCTTTCGATATGCCAACTTCATCAGCAAGGTCTCTAATTGTTAATCGACGGTTTTTCAACACCAAATCTTTGATTTGTTGAACATGAGCATCGTCGGTTGAGGTTGATGGTCGCCCTGGACGCTCTTCGTCTTCGACACGTTCACAGCCGGCTTGGAACTCACTATACCACTTGTAAACATTTTTTTTAGACATAGCCTCATCATCAAAGGCTTTCTGCACCATCCTCAACGTATTTGCAGCAGAAAATTGATTCCGTAAACAAAATTTAATGCAAGTTCTTTGCTCAACAAATTTCGACATCGCAAAAAACGAAAAACTCACTTTTAGCAGCTCACAAAACGACACGTATCTCAAACACTAATGAATATTTTGACATGAAATTTGACATAAATGTGACTGACAGTACTACCAACCTAAAAAAAATAATTCTCTAAATCCTTCGACGCGCGCAGTTTCTATATATCCCGAGTTTGAATAGTGGAAGCCTTTTTAAACATTTCCTAGTGTTTTAGTTTCATATACGTTTTATTTTTAACCCTTTCGGTATCTTGTGCTGTTTCAATCGCTTTGTTCCGTAATTCTCAACTGGCTTATAGCATGTTGATATTTCTTTGAACACACATAGTTGTAGATAAAAATGTTATTATAAAAATTCACTAAATTTGTCAATACCATATATTTCGAGAGCTTTTCCTAAAATATATTCTCATCTTAATGTAGGCTCTTCAAAGGTTTAATAATCTGTTTTTATCAAAAATTTGCGGAAAAGTTTGAAATGTTCTGCAGAAACAAATATTTCTAAATTTTTAGAAGCGTCTAACGAGACAGTTGCGCAAAGCTACTCGTGTACGATAGGTCGATAAATTAAAGAAGCTCTGATAAGTGGGAAATCGGCTTTAATATGAAATTATCTTTTAAATTTTCTCACATTCTTCAAAATATTTGTGAGTCTTCATAGTGTCAGAGTTTGAGAAGATAACTTGCAAATTACATTTAAATCTTCTGTCTTCCTGTCTTTTAACCCTTTAAAACCTGCTGTACGTAAACTTTTGTTGCAAAGTGTATGCACACTACTTTAGGACATCTAATTCGCTCATAAGCATATGCGCAGCCACACATGCGCCCAGCTCTGCTCAGTAGGTCAGAATGAAAAATGAATAAAGCATTCTTTCCTATTTCCTTTTGATTATTTTTTGACAAATTTAAAGTAAGTATTTACCGTGTGTTTAGCATAAAACTACACTCCTACGTCACCAGCATGGGCACAATCAACACCAGCGACTGACACATCACTTCAACCATCGATATTTTCAATATTTTGTATGACTTGTCCCCTTCGCCCTCGTCGTTCATCGCTTGCGCGCGTTCACATTGTTGTTTGCCTCAGCTTTTGATCAACTTGTCTTGCCTTGGCGCGCGCAAGTGTAGCGGCCACCGTTTGCGGCCAGTCAGTCAAGCAGCCAGGCAGCTGTCGCATAATGGCCGTTGCCGATTGGCGGTTTCGCGGTTTGCAGCGCTTAAATGTGTGTCTTAAATTTTTTAATGATAGCCAATTCGACTCTTTTGCCAGTAGTTGTGGCATAGTTTTATAATTGTAAACCACTTTATCGATGTCCGGGTGTGTGTGTGTACGCGTTTGAAAAGCGAAATGAATTCCGCGTGTGGGCGAAATTGGTGGTGAGTTCGGTATGCGCAGGCGTAACGGTTTCCGTTGTAAATCGCCACATCGTTTAAGTTTCGCTTTTGTTGAGAATGCTGTTGTTGTGGTTTTGTGTTTGTGCATATTTTCGATTGAAAACTAAATTCAGACTCCGTTCATATTGCTGATGAAATTGTGTCTATGCTCGTGGACAATATATGTAGTTGAGTGTACGCTTGCCACAAAAGTTTTAATCAAAATTTGTCGTAAATAAGTTGGTTTATTAAACCGGGAAGCAAGGCTTTGCGAAATGTGACTGATGTAGAAATTTTGTTTGTGTGCTTGTATGCAACTAATATATGTATATAGTACACCAACAACTCAGAAAAAATACGTCTTTTATAATTATTATTTTTTCTTTGAAAAGACATTTACAATTCAGAATGACTTAAAAAATTGAATTTCGTGTCAAAAATCTTACTCTTTCGATCATTATTTGGCCAATAAACCAAGAAGGTTTTGTGAAAATTTCAAGTCGGAAAATGACAAAGAAATGACTACAGGTTAAGAAAGGAGAGACGTAAAGTGGAAAGGGCCAGTAGAAAATTTGTCTGGGCACCGAGTTTGTTTCTGGGCGCGTTCGGTATAAAAAGATTTAAGAAACTAATCGCTCTTCGCAGAAACACATTAAGGTAGTTTATGGGATTTTATGTACTTACGTCACTGTAGACTTCAGTGTCATCTGCACAGAGTTAAGGTTCTGCTCTAGTGATCTGTGTCGCCTCTGTAATCTAAGATCAGAGACATCAGAGTATATATTTCTGGAGAGAGAAGAAGGAGTCAGGCTATCGCGCAAAGAAAACCGGTGAGACAACACATTACAACAATTAATATAGGAGCAAAGCTCCTCTTTGATTTGATTGGGTTAAACGAAATGTTGTGATAACAGAAGAGGGTCGCAGTGCATTCCTAAAATTTCAATCTATAAAAATATCTTCAAATTTGTTTTGAAGTGTTTGCTTCCTTGGGTTTCAATCATAATTCTTAGGCAGAGACTGTAGGTTATTCTCTTCGATCATGGTAAAAGATTAAGTTGTTGTGTCCAATTGCCGTCTGCCTGTTAAATTAGGTCTGGAGCAATGTCTTTCAGTAGATACAACGGGATTTTCAATATGGACGCTACAAAAGTGGACCCATAAGGACAGAAAATTGCGTCATTTTTTTACCGCTGTTTTGATATTTCTCTTTAATAAGATTTGCCATTTTGTCATGAGTGGACGACCTAACAACGAGTCGAAATTATTAAAATTTACTACTGAAATTCGGAGTCAGTTTCCTCAACTTTAAGAGGGCCACGTCCAATTTATAGTCATCATGACCGTCCTGTCAGATTAGCAATTGAGCGTCTAGTGGAAAAATTTGAACCCATAGGCACAGTACAAAATGTTCCCGTTCCAGTGAGACAAAGAAGTGCCCATAGTGTCGAGAATATTGCAGCTACTAACGCATCAATAGAGGAAGACCCAAATCAGTCTCTCAGACGTCGTTCTTAAGAGTTGGGTATCTTCGTGACGAAACGACGCAAGAGCTGAAGTCACTTGACCACCAGAATCGTCGTATGTTCGTGATTTGGGCTGAGCAATATCTTGAAAGTGATCCGGATTTTCATCGAGAAGTCCTTTTCAGCGATGAGGCTCATTTCTGGCTGAATGGCTTCGTCAGTAAGTAAAGTACACGTCAGGTAAGACAGCAAACCATACGTACTGCATGATTCACCATTGCATCCCAAAAAAATTACGGTTTGGTGCGGTTTATGGGCCCACGGCGTCATTTGGCCGTACTTCTTCCGTGATGATCAAGACCGACACGTTACTGTGATTGGGAAATGCTATCGCTCGATGACATGGCCCGAATATGGACTCGGACAATATGTGGTTCCAACAGGACGGCGCCACAAGCCACACAGCGAATGTTACAGCTAATTGGACGTCTCGGTCGTGCAATTTTAGACTATTTCCTGTGTGGCTACGTCAAGTCTATGGTCAATGCCAATAAGTCAGTGACTAACTTCATACGAATATCGAACGTGAAATTGCAGCAGTATCGACTGATTTATGCTTGAAAACCGTCGAAAATTGGGTTCAGCGTCTGTACTTCGACAAGCGTGTCCGTGGTAGCTATGCAAAGGAAATCGAATGCCATACATTATGACGTCGAATGTAATTTTTTATTTATTGAAAAACTCGTTACAGCTAAGCTCATCGTGTGATTTCCTAATTACGCTCGGGTCTAACTCTAGTATTTTAGATATAATTTTTCTCCTCTAACGAAACGAACGATTGAAAATGACAAAGGGCCGAAATATTTGAGAGTTAGATCTTAAAGGTATAATAAACGGATACACAAGTCTAAACTTAAAGATAAAAATTAATAGATTTTAGATTGAGATTAACATGTATTACCGAGAACAAATAAATATACTTAAAATCTTTGTCTAGACAAAAGCGTGTAATCTTGACGCCGTCTAGAACACCGCAAGCCTTTCAACTACGCCGACAGTCGATTAAACTAATCATTAGACAAGCGGGGCAAATTAAAAATGTTGCACCTGCCTAAACAGATCGTGCGCGACACCGCATGCATGCAACACAGTCATTTAATAAAGTAAACATGGCAAACTTTTAGCAAACAAATAAGTGGTCTAGTACATAAATATGCTATTAAGCTTTGTATGTTCGTATGTACTCGCTTGTGTGTGTGTATCTTAGATTTGCAGTTGATTGCAACGAGCGCAGCAGCAACGCCTTGCCACTTATCTCGAGTCAAATGCAAAAATTTGAACGAAAATTTGGACTAAGTGACGCGTGGCTAAGGCGTACTGTTAGAAGCATGAACAAACACATACACATATATATAATAAATGTATGATGTTGCATGAATGTGTAAAAAATAAAATAGTAGCAGCAACAAGTGCAACAACTGCATTTAAATCACAAAAAAACAGAAAAGGAAAACGATATAGAACGGTGAATATACATATATACCTACATATATATATATGGTCAAATGCGCTTACAAGCAAGCTCAGCGAATTAATTTGTTCGCTTTGGGCATTTAATTGAATATTGGAAAATTAAAGTTGTTAAAAGCTTTTGGCGTTTGCGCTGAAAATGTTGCATGGCAAATAAATACAAAATATAAAACGATCAACTAACTCACACACAATCATGTTTACAAACGTAAATATTCGTTCGATACCGTTGGTTTGCATTTCGCACACATATATAATATATATATTTATATATAAGTATATATATAGACAAACAATTGCATATTCACAGCGCCACAGCGCGAAGTTGCGCTCATAACAGCAGCAGGGATAATAACAATAATAATCATAGTGTTTGGCAAATGATAATAGTAATATTGATAATCGCGTGCTGTTGCCGCATTGTGCCAAAATAAATATGCTAAATAAAAGCGCCACCCCCCACAAGTTGCCGCCGGGGCTCGGTGTCTGAATAAACGCTGTTGTTGTATGTGTAAGCAATATATAAATAACTGCAGTGTTGTTGTTGTAATGCAAAGAAAATAAAACCAGCAACATTCGATATCAGCGGAAAATTTGTTAAACAACGCAAACTAACCAAGGCAAGCCAATCGTCTGCACTTAATCATTTCGCGCATAGCGGCGTGATTACAGAGTTGCCATGTTGCAACAATTGTACTTACATGATATTGTGTGTGCAGGAAATATTTTTTGAAAATTGTAAAGATTTATTGAGGTAATTAGGCTTTGTATCTCAGTGAAGTAATGCGTGGAGTGTAGCCTACATTTAGGCGGCTTAGAGTTGAAATGTTTGAAAATGATTAGTGAGTGTGAGATTGAAAGATATTTAACTAACTAACTAACACTATAAAATAAATTTTCTCCAATATCGTCATTGATTCTCAGAAAGGATTTTTAACAAAATAATGACTCCAAGAGGTCACAATTGTTTTCAAGCGTTGCCAATATTTCGTTAAAATTTCATTATTCTGGAAGATGATTCGCAAAGTTAGGTTATGTTAGATTACATGGCTAATGATACTGAAGGATCGCTTTAGGGAAAGTTTAACCCTACTTAAGAGGAAGAGAAAGCTGGTTCTGTTACTATTGACTTTGAACCAGAAGGATTCTGCGATCACATATATACTAAATAGTTGCCCGCCAGCCCTGGCTGTCCAATAGTATATTGTAAAAGAACAGAGGAGCTTCGACCTTTTCCCACTCTAACGACAGCGGAGTTGAGGCGCCTTTCTTTGCCAACTCTCAGCTTCCTAACAGCAACTTTTGCCTATATCGGCGGGTTTCTGTGTGCAAAATTATGTTGAGAGTCATAGTTGGTATGGTCCTTAGTACAGCACATATGCTGATAAGCGCGGATACTATCGAGTTTCTCAGCAAATATAGCCTTTTCTAATGCTTTCCATCAAACGAAGACCCCGTGAAACTCAATGAACTTAATTATGATGCCCTAGAGACACAAGACTACGTTTGCCAAACAACAACAACAGTATAAGGCAACCGATGCCTTTTTGTATTTTTGTCGATGTGCAGACTTCCGAAAAAGCTTTCTATCTAAAATAGGCCTTAAATATTACTCTTCCTCCACAGGTTGGAGGCGAACGATGCCCATCCGAGACAGTAGTACTTACGACATTATATATCTTCTTAGCTGAACAAAAGTAGCTCGCTTTTACCTGAGTTTTCCCGCTATCCACTGTGCCACAATGCTGAGTTACCACTGAGTTAGCTCATACATGGTACTCGGGCACTTTCCTGTGATTTCGTGGATCAAATTCCAATTGAAACTTTTCTACAATTCAAAACATTAACTTAAGTATACAGATATGGCAACCCTGCTACAAAATAGTGCCACCGCATTGCGCCGCAACACCAGTCATCGATACCTTTTCCAGAAAATATTGCCAATTGCAGTTGTTTCTCCTCAAACGGTTGTTGCATTGCGCCGTTATTTTTAGCAATCGCTGCGTTCGGCAGCAGACAGCAATGCTGTTTTGTTATGGCATTTATTTTTATTTACTTGCTGTTGTTGTTGTTGTAGTTTTTGTTTATCGCTGCATTGTGGCGCTGCACAGATTTATTGACTGTTAATAAAATTAATGCGCTGATTTGGTGCTCTGCAGCGCTTTTATGCGCTTTTCGTGCCACACAAATGCCGACGCAGCGTTTCGGGCGATATTTGGATGAACGACGAGTGCGAGTCAGGCGCACAACGTATTCCCGATAGAGATAGGCCCGCTAAGTGGTAAAGGGAGGCAAGCCGCGGTTATTAAGCTGATGATGGTGGCGGCGCTGACGTCGCTGGTGTCGGCCTTAGTTGGTGGCGGTTGTTGTTGTTAACGCGATGCGCGTCTGGTGATAGGCACAAAATGACTGGGCAATGTGTCGGGGCGATTTGTTTGCCTTGCAAGCGAAGCGAAACAAAAACAAATGCGAAAGCAAAACATGGGCGTTGAAAAAGCGAGCAAAATGAAGAGCCGACCTGCTCAAAAGTGAATATTATTATGAGCGAAGACAACAACAGCAATACAAATTATGATAACAATAATTGTAAGCGCCGGGTCATTTGAGCACAAGCAAACAAAAACAAAAGCAAACTGTGGCGCATGAGGACGGTCGCTTGCTTGTTCGGGTGGTATATGGAAGAGGTGTGGAGGAGTGAGTGGTGAAAACGCGGCGCGGAAATTATGTGAGAGTCTGTGGCGTTGGCTTATGCGCGTATTTATTTATTTATTTTGATTTTCATAGTCAAAACATTGTTTTTGTTCTTTTTATTTATTCATTACTTCCTTAAGTGCTTTCTTCCACATTTTGATTATCGGAAGTTTAATGCCAAAATGTTTTCCCTTTCACTTATTAATCACTGTAAATACTGTAAATGGCCGGTGCGTACAATTTTATTTATTTATTTTTGGAAAATTTTTATTTAAGACATCTTTTTATATATTTTCATGTTTTTTTTACGAAAAATTAAAGCGCAGAAAAACCTAGTTTGGCTATATCTGGAGGTTGTTTAGCATTGATGCATTTTTGAGAAAAACAATATGTAAATTTTTCAATTTGGTCGTAAGGGCTATGATGTAGAGAGTTCTTTTATACATATATCATCCAAGAAGAGGTTATCGAAATTACTTAATACTGTGACTTCCTAAAAAATCAAAGGATGTAGAATTAACAGAATTCCTTCGGTGCTTCAATTCTTTGCTCAACACTGTTCGAAGCTTTAAAAAAATAACCGAAACAATTAGCCCAGTTCCAAACTTAAAACATAACTGATCAGCCCAAAAATTTGGTTCTGGTTGAGGAGAAGGCTCACCGGTTTATATGGTTGGTGGTGCCGTGGTTCTAGTCCATAAATAGGTTAACCTGGATCACTTAATTATGTTATATCCTTGTTCCCCAAATTATTACAATAACAACGTGAAGCAACATATGTTATGTTGCTTAAGTTCGATCTCAAGAGCATGGTGAGCTTAGGGTATACTGTCTATTTCTAACATAGTTCATGCCAAATTTCGTGAATATTCTTTGTGACGAATGAAAACTTTCAGAATGATAGTTCAAAAAACTAAGGACGGTAGGGTATAATAAATTGAGTACACCAAAGTTTAAAATGTTGCCTACATTTAGGCACATTGCCTATATTTGACAAATAAGCAACAATAACTCAAAAACAGAGGAATGGTTGTGTATAATAATTTGTTTATGCCGGAAAACTGTTTGAAATGTTGCCTACATTTAGGCGCATTGTTATAAAGCATGAGAAAGCCAAAGAAATATAAAACATAAATATAAAGAAAGGCTAGTGACTTTAACTAAGCTGCATTATATAAAATTTTTGCTTCAAAGTCGCACTTTCTCGAAAAGTATGTAAAAGGCAGAAAATGTATGCCAAGTGGCAACTCTGTAAACAAAAATATATAATAAATATTATTTAGTGCATAGGTAAAAAGCATAAGCACTACACTTACTTACTATTTCACTTTATTTACCGTTATTATTGCTTTGTTTTGCAGCTGCAACAAACAATGACACTCCAACAATATCGCAAACTTTTCCTTTCATATTCACTGTGGCAAGCGGCAAGTAGTATAGTACGTATGCAAAACAATTGATTGAAAAATTGCCAAAGCAATCAATCAATCATGTTTTGTTTTACGACCAACAAATAAATACTTCACCTTGCGCTTGTCGCAATGGCACTGGAAATCGTCTGGTGCGCATGCTCACCTGCTTAACTGCGGAGCGAACAAACAAAGGCAACGAATGCAACGCCTTCTATGCAACAAATGAAAAGGAAGGGCGTCTATTGCCGCCAGCGACAATACTGGTACGCGGCCAACATAAATACAACAGTTAAATAGGGAGTTTAGATGGGTGAGGTGTGAGTGAGAGATGTGCAGATATGCAACTGAAAGGTACAGCTAATAGAGAAGAGAGCCGGGAAAGTACAAAATTTAAATATGTTTATTTGTTTAGGTAAAATTGTAATTTTCACTGCTTTTAAAAATGATTTGTTTACAGAAACATGTAATTTTCGAACTGTTTCTCCAACCCGCCTAATTTTCTCACTCTTCCCATTTCATGCATATTCATCGTTAGTGATTTTTTTTAATTTTTCTTGCAACCAAACATCGAATTTATGGCTTTGCGAGTCATAATTTATGAAACGTTCCCCTCAAAAGTCACTCATACGCCAGCGTGCACCGCGAAAGGTGGCGTACTCGCCTGCGCCTGCAACTACGTAAGCCATGTAAATTGCATAATGTGCAGCTCTGGTGCATTTAAAACTGTACTTATGCAGGTTTTAAATAAAATCTACAACAACACCATGTTTCCTCGGCTTGTTGCCTGCCACAGTCGTTCGCCACAAATATTAGTGAAATTAAATGACGACAAATGAATAAATTGTTGCAGCAATGACAAGCAACAATGTCGGGCAAAAAATATGCTGGCGTGCCATGTCTCACAAGTACAGCAACAACATGGCTCGCTGCAGCATGTGCGCGCCGAGCAAGGTAAACAATGTTGCAACAATGATAAAAAAGTCAAAAAAGAATTGCTGGCGCTAACAAGTGTAAAATTGTAGTACAAAAGCGGAAATGAAGACATTGGCTTATTGAACCATTTTATAAGCATACTTGTGTATGTGTATGTGATATATATTTCACATATGTGAAAGACAGTTATATTATAAGGTAGTGTAACGATTCCTTCCGAAAAAACGTTTGCTTGTAAAACTAGATTCGTAAGTCATCCTTTGTCAGTACAAGCAAGCTCATCAAGAAAATACCCTATTATACTCTGAGTCGATTTAGCCGTATATCTCTGCCTGTATATACTTGAACGAGTCACTCTCTCTTTCAGATATCGTCCAAGACAGTCCTCGAACATGATACTCAGGTCGGACTTCTAAAGAATATAGTTGACATACAAACCGATTTATCAAAATCTAATCCTTGTATGGAAAACTTGTTTGTTAATGAAGAGTATTATAGTATTAAAGTTAAAATTATTAATTAATTATTAATTAAAAAATGCTTAAAATTAGACGATGGTCTTGGCACCGCACACATTTAGGGGAAAATGCATATCGCACCAAATTATACCATCACCATCACCATACAGCACCAAATTATGGTATATTTGGTATCTTCAGATTGATATGTTCCAGTGTGAAAATAAGCGTAATCAACCACGCCCACTTCTCAAATAACACATTTTTAAATTCGATCTGTTTCTTTCACTTTCCAGTATGCAAATCAAGCACCAATGAATGTATCGGGATGCAAGTTTGCCTGAATAATGCGCCTAAAGTCGGCCACTGTAAGACCAAAAATTGTCGAAATCTAACTATAACTGTTCAAACCTTCAGATACCGAGTATGTGGACTCCAGTTCCTACGGCGAACATTTTATCGAAAATCTCGATCAATCTGTAAGATATATTTTTGAAACTCGGAACTAGTCCTTTGCTGATAACAGTATCAAATAGCTCAAAAATGGGTTAAATCGGATGAAGGCTTGTCTTAACCGCCATATTTCTAATACAAAGAGTTTCGAACTTCCAGTTCACTTTATGCCGCATAAATCAGCAAACATGTAAGTTATCTTAGCGAAACCGAGGGAGTGTGTTCTTTTACTAATAACAATGCATCCTTGTGCCTAAGGTGAATAAAATCGGATGAAAAGTTACACGAGCTCTCATATAATTAATATCACGATTTTCGATCGTTTGGCTCACTTTGCTTCATATATATTTGTAATGATAAGTGTAGCTTAATGAAGCTCAAAGGTCATATTATTTGTATATGGCATGTTAATTGTATGCGGTATTACTAAAAATTGATAAAATCGGTTCCAAACGCTCTTTGAATCCCAAATACTTAATATACAATATTCAAATTCCATATATAATATATGAACTATCACCACTCTCTTATAATATATGATTTTCCTTTAAAAAAAAATATGTGACTTAGTGTCTGAGTTAAATATTTATAAAATCTCTAGCTTTGTTTCTTACAAGTTCCAAGAGTATATGTTCGGTTACACCCTTTCTTTAGTTTTTATATTCAATCTTCATCAGTGAAGGTGGTATATGTGACCTTAACAAAATGTTTTTAAGTCCGTTTCAACAGTTTATTACTCAAAATTATAATTGAATATATGTTTTAGACATTTTTGAAACTTTATCTCACTTATCTGCGCGCCGAAATGTAGGCAACACTTATTTTTAAACATAGTATTACATATGGATACTGTCGTATAAAAATTCACAACTTCGAACTGAGTGGAATTTTATGAATAAATAATTAAAAAATAGTTCTGGAAATGTTTACAAATTTAATAATCTAAGTAAATTATTTTCAATCGTAATTTGTAAAAAAATTGGCGAAAAAGTTTGTGCCTTAAGTCTTTTTCTAAAGCTCGCACACAAGCCGCCTTTTCAAATACTACATAATATTCCATAAATCAATCAAATATTTTCAATTCACTTTCAAATCACAATTTCACTCACCTTCTCCATGCGCGCTGCGCTTCTCATCGGCATTCTCCTCGTCACTATCGATGTGCGGAAATGAATTGCCCAAACAGAAGAGTGGCAACGCCGGTGAGGTGCTCGCCGAATTCGTGGCGCCCGCGGATATTTTCAACGGATCCGATGTGTAGGCATTGCCACACGGCGAGCTGATATTATTATTATTATTAGTGTTGTTGTTGTTATAGCTGTTGTGATGGCTGCCGTTGCAACGCAATAGCTCATCGCTGGAGGTGCTTCCGCTACTGCCGCAACTCTGTCCCGACGACGTGGAATTCATGCTGTCCTGCCGATTGGTCAGGCGCCGCAACATGAATTTGTTGTTGAGGACTTTGTTTTTGGTGATCAATTCGCTGCGTCGTAATGCGCATTTCGGTGAATTTGTTATTGTATTGTTGTTGCTGCAGCGCATTAAGCTGCTGTTGGTGGCGCTGTTGCCGCCGCTGCTGCTACTGTTGTTGTTGCCATTGCATTTGCCATTATTGTTGGCCTCGTCCGATGTCAGCGGCACTGTTGCTGTTGCTGCTGTCGTCGAGGCGGGCATTTGCAGCTCATTCAACGAGACCCGCTCGATGCTGTGCTCAACGCCCACCAGCAAGTGTTGCAACAATTGCGGCAATTCGTCACTCGTCAACATTTCGAGTGTTAATGCGCTTAAATGTGTTGGTGGGGTGGTTGCTACTGCTGTTGCAGTTGTGGTTGTTGTGGCGTTGAAATCGATACAGTGACTTTGAATTGTTGTTGCTGCTGCTGCTGTGTCGCAGTTGGCAAATGTGGCCGTTGCACTTGCGTGTGCTTGTTGTGCTTGTTGTTGTTGTATTTGTAAGCCGTTTGAGGCGTTCCGCCAAACTACATGCAATTGTGGCGTTTCCGTTTTATCAACTGAAAGGAAGTGAAATGAAAAGTGATTATAAGACTTTTATTTATTCGGGTTATTGAATATTTGTGTATGTGTTGGGATCTGCGCATTAAAAAGCTGTATAAATTGACAATAGATCGATGCGTTATCGAAAAGGATCGTCTAGATGTGAGTCGCAGAGTTCAGTTTGTTATCTAATCACAGTTATTGCCACATATTTTTTCTCATGGGTTTCTACTCAAAGACAGCGTCCAAATACTACTGCCTATAAGTCATCAAGACACCTTTAAGCTTAGCTGCCTTAAAACTGGGTCCTACTCAATACGCATTTTTACAGATCTTTAGCATTAATGCAAACTGGTTGTAAGATTCAAAGTGCCTATATATATAGTATATTGTATATATAAGAACTAAGTGTCACCTATTCTTAAACTGAGGCCTAAAGATACTATTGATTGTAGTACATAAAACTTCCTTGCTTTATCCTCTAACATATCCGCGTGCATATATTGCAATACTACAAGATTGGATAAAACAGATAGCTAAAGCTCTGTTAATGGTATTAAACTTCTATATACTTCAAACCAAGATGTTTAAAGTACATTATACATACAATAATGTATTATTCAAGGGTATAATTTTTAGCCGAAAAATAGGCAAATATTTTTTAAAACTTTTGATGTAAGCTGTCTTCAATTCGTCATTTTTGTTCTCGCTTTGCACGCTGTTCTCTTGCCAAAATGATTACATGCAAAGAAAAACAGCTATGGAGTTGAATTCGTACAGAAGAATATACGGACACCCCATTAAACTGGTATAACCACTATCTTATTTGCTACCCAGATTTGTTTTGCATACTTTACATCACATTTCCTATTGCCAATGACTCAAAAAACAAACAAAGATGCATATTTGTTTCTATGATTTTAAAACTTAAGACTTAAAATTTGATACGAAAAAGGGAATTTCCCATCCAAAAAACACACACGTACCACAATTGCGCATGCGTCAGAAGACATGCTAGCGCAGAGTCACGCCAGAAGTGATGAAAAGCAAACACCTTAATTTTTTATATAATAAAGAGTGGAATTAAGAGTAGGTTTTTCTTTGTAAGGCAATTTAATTCATTAGAAGTACAAAATATAATTATTGTAATTGCAGATATCATATCAGAAATAAGCTAAATGATTGAAAATATTCCGGGATTTTGCTTAGATCGATTTCCAATAAATAATTAAAAATTTGCTTGGAAGCTATTCTGTGTTGCAACCATAAATACACAATTTTCATGATCTCTACAGCTAAATAAGCTAACTTTTAAAATTTGCCACTGATGTGCTTATAGGTCTGTGGGGTGTTTGAGGTGTCTCGACTTTTTGAGTTCAAAAAATTTCCATCACGTACAGCTATTTTGGTCATTTTAGTAAATGTTGGTGGTTTGACCAATACACACCTTGACTAAAACACAAAAAATCGACGTGTTAGGAAGTTGTTTCTATAATTTTCATATGAAGAAACAGCTTATAAAATCACGGTCGCAAAATGACTGCAAATGTCTCCGTCTATGTAAAACGATGAGCCTCTGTGCCATACTTAAAACGTTAATACTTATTTCTTTCCACAAAATTGATTACTGAAACACATACCGATGTAAACAAGCAAATATTTAGTAAGTGTCAGTGTCGTCTATTTATTTGCAAAGTTTTAATTATAAGAGGACACAGAATAGATCCAGATATACTTCTCGCTTTGCAAGGTCCCTCTCTGTTTTATTATATTTTTAAATGAAATATCCACATACCGCTTTTAACGCACAAATATAAATCGCCTGGACGTATTAAGGCGTCATCAAGAGCCCCCAGATGTAGAATAACTTCGCCTGTTGGAGTTGTAAGTGGCCATCCTTTACGCCAAAGGACATTCTGCAAAAATATTTAATAATAAAATAATTAATTAGAACAATTTGTACATTAAAAGCACAGAATATAATATATTCTAACCTAAAAGTAAACAGATAAGTGGCGAGCTTCTATTATAAGAGTTTTGTAGTGTAATCAACTTAGTCATTTTGGTCGATAATATTAAAAAGAAATTATACCAAAATGATTTGCAAAAGTTTCGTTGAATTGTAGATGTTGGAGGTCATGGTTATCAAACTGGAAAGATTTCGGAGAGTAGTTGTAAATAATGTTGAGCAGGATTCCCATATAATCATAAAATTTTAATTAAAATTATAGAAAAAAATTCAATTTGAGTATCAAACTAAAAGCAGTTTTTTGAAGAGACTTGCCACCTATTTATATTTTTAAACAATTATATTAATTTAAGTATTTCAAAATGAGCATCAAACTATGCTAGTTTAAGTCATAATTAGGCTGTATATATATTTAAAAAGGGTTGCCACCTGTTTGAAAATTATAACCAAAGTACAATTGTAAGGTGATTGATTTCTGCTAACATTGTGGAATTGAAAAGAAAGTTTTTTAGGAAATTTAAACACTTTTATACAATATCCAAGTCAATAAAATTCTATTGTTCCCTTGTATGTATTTTGAATCATGTATAGTATGATGTAAACAAAAATTGATATACTCTTTCTACTAAATCCGCTATGTTATAAAACAACGGTATATAATAATTTGAAACGCCAGATCGCTTTAAATCAATGCAAAACTCGCACCATTCAAAGGCTTGCCACAAATCGACAGCGCATACAACTACATAAGCATGCATATACATACATATGTAAGTATGTATATATGTATGTAGACACGACAGAGCACATACTCATATGTTATGCCTGTCAATTTTCGTCTGATTTTTCTGATATTTAACCTGACCGCCAATGGCAAGAATGCATGCAACCGCTTTCCGCTTGCTCCCAAATATCAACAAGAAAAAGCCAAAAGCACAACAACAAAAAAATTACGGAAATATCGCCGACATAATCGAATAAGCAAAAATTATAAAGTTTTCAATGTGCCAAAACAGATTGAATAACAACAATTGCAACAAACAACCTGCCCCAGTGTTGTTTTTGTTGTTGTACACTTCAAATATTATGTAGTTGAGTGGTAGATTTTTACATCATGTGCCAAAAAATTTGAATAGATTACATATTACGAGTGCGACCAGGGCGCCGTGTTGCACAAAGAAACCGCGAAAAAACGCAAGCGACAAACGCCGGTCGATGAAAGAAAAATGAAGCACAATAACGGTGCCGTCGAGTGAGAGTAATGAAAAGTTGCAGAAATAACAGTAAAAACACCGGCAGCTAACAGCAATTGCAAGTTTGGTAAGAAAAGCGGCATTGAGATTAGTGGCCGAGCAGAGTTGCACGGGCGCGAGTGATGGGTATGTGTGAGTGTATGAGAGAGAGCGGAGAGAGGGCGTGTGCAGCGGCATGCGGGTAATGTGCTGCCAAAATAAATGTGCGACGGCAGCTGTTGTTGTTGTGTGCTGGTGTTGGCGCAAAGATAAAATGCCATGCAGCAACTAACTTTCGTCGACAGTTGAAATTACGGTAACAACACCCGCAAGTGCAAAAAAATCGATTGGCGTTTTGTGATTTACCGTAAGCGGTTTTTTTCTAAATTTTTTGGGCTTTCCCAAAACGTTTAGCATGCAAAGCGGTGCATTAAAACCAGTGCAACAACAACAACAGCGATGGAAAATAATCATAGCAGCAACAACAACTCGGGGAATATGAAACTATTATTAATGCATGGAGATGTCTACAACTATTAGCTGTGGACGTACGCGAAAGTGTGTGTGAATATGTGCGCTTGCAACACGAGCGCGGCGCGGCGGGGCGAGGCAGCGTCCGACACTATCAACACTTTGCTTGGCGCAGACGGGCGAGTCTTGGCGCGCTTGCTCGTCTGTTTGAACTTTTGTACGCGCACACACACATACAAACATGCAGCTGTATGTGTGTGTGTTGGTGCTCAGCCATTGGTTTGTGATGCAAAATTACAGATAAATCATGCAAGTCAAACTTTGGCAATTTTGCTAATTTCAGTTATTATTGCAAAAGCAAAAAAGCGCGGGCAAATATGAGTGAAAAAGTAACTTAAATTTGCGAAAAGTTAAAAACAAAAAAACAAATCTAAAAAATCATCAGCGCAAAATTTCACCCCCAAGGGAATGTAAAATCAAAAATTTACCAAATTTGTGTTTTGGCAGTTGCGGCAAATGTGAGGCCATCCATCCAGCTATGTAACACGCAGCGAGTTAGGCAATGTACAGCAAAAAAAAATTGCAACAAAAAGATTTTTCAGCCGCGACGCCACATTCTGCGTAACTCGTTGCCATACCGAAATGGAGTTAAAATTATTTTTTTTTTTTAATTTTATGATTTTTTTATTTTATGATTTTTATTTTATAAATTTTTGGCTAGTTGCGCTTACGTTATTGCAATTTTTCACTACTTCGGCGCTTGCGGGGCGTTTAATTTGCACATCATATATGCGCTGGAGCGACATGTGCGCTTGGTTGCCTGCCTCGGCGCCGATTACCAACTACCGCTGACGTGCAACATTCAACGCCGTGAAATCAGCGCTAAGAGCAACTCATTTTTTGACTTTAATGCAATAAAAAACGAACAAAACGGACAGCTGTGTTGCAACAAAACAAAATTGGAATAAATAATTTTTCAAGCAGCGATATTTTCGAAACATTTTCTTCGTGGAGAGGGGTGTTGTGGTTGTTTTCATAATACTCAACTTTGAAAAGAAAAACATTTGCTTTGCAAAGTAAAATAGGAGTGATTTTTTGCTAGCCACGCCTATTTTTCAGACATCTGACAGATTTTCCAAAAAAAGCGAACATCCAAAAAGGCAAATACTCTAAATTTCTTTTATAAGAGATATTGAATTCTTCCTGCTCTACTGAATTGAGTCATTGATGATAAGCGTCAACTAATGCCCAGCTTATAAAAAGAAAACTGTGTTCTCAGGAAGATCCCATTTCGTAAAAATTCAGATCAATATCTTTATATTTGTGAGCATCAGGAAAAAAATCGGTACATGAGATGACAGAAAATCCAGTGAATGTACTTTTTTTTACGAAAAAAATCTAACCGTTATATCTAGATTGGATCTAATTTCCAACTATTTTTGTTCCTTTTTGATTATATTTTCAAGCGCTAGCTCAAAAATAGAAAACCATCATATTGACATGTTTCTGAATATTTTTTATCGATTATGTTCATTTCAGAACTTATTCTAATCATATAATCACCAACAAATCGTTTGTTCTAAATTTCAGTCTGATATCTCTGGAGCTGCATAAAACAACAGATTAATACAGACACCGTTATATAGTAGTATAAGTCTAATTTCCAATAAGAAAAGTAAAGTCCATGATAACCAAGCGATAATAACCAATTTCAGCACGATAACTTTATTTTTGTTAGTGATCACTGAAAATAGAAAGACTTTTGAGACTTAGACCAAATTTGACTCGGATTAATCCCTTTAAACTTCGCACGAACACTGACATGGAAAAAAATTTAAGTTTTTATCAAACGAGAAGCAAAGCTCCGTATTCCTCACTGAGACTTTTTTCTGTTTTTGAAATGGAAAAGTCTTTTTCGGGGAACGCGCCATGAGGCCATTGAGTTAAAATCGCAAAAAACAGCTGTCAAACACACTATAAGACATATGGAAATCAAGCTTCGAACGAACGTAAGAAAGTCATAGCAATATAGTAAAATTTTATACCGATCCGCTTTGCGCATGAAGTTGAAATGGATCGGTCCGAGTCAAATTTGATCTTGAGTGTATTTCATAAACGTAATATTTCATACTCGATATTTATGAACCAAATGATCAGCTGGTAAAGAGAGAAGAAGAAGAATGATCAGCTGGATAAACAGCAAAAGTCAAAAGATATTAGCAAATGAAATCAGAATATTTTACCGATCATTCTGACAACTTTATTACTAAGCCTCTAATATAAAAACAACAAAAAGAAAAGGTATCAATATTTAGTATGCATGCAAATTCAATCGCATAAATAGTCAAACAAACATATGTTTATTATTTATGTGTGACCAGCAAAACGAAAAGGCCAAAATGGCAAATTCACATGCAGCGCGGCAAGTAAAATCCAAATTAATAAAAACCAAGAGTCCGCTAAAATGCAAACTCACCACCAAACGCCACCGCATCGGTGAACGCGCGGCAACGCGTTCACTCACGCTCGTGGGTTGTGCCCAACCGTGTGTGTGTCCGTTTGCCCGGCGCAGCGGTGGCGCGTCCGATTGCGCTAGTGCGCGACCACCCAGCTGGCGCATAAATCAATTCCAGCTAGTCAACCGTAGCTACACATGCAGTAAAGTATATCAGCAACAGCAACAACACCAGAAACAAAATGTTAATAAAATGAAGTGAACGAACATGATCGAAAAACGATCAAAAATCGATCGCAGCACAAAGCGGCGCGCTGGCAACTGCTGGTGTGCGCGCCTAAATGCAGACACACAAAATCGCACACACTCAAACCCACTTCTGTACGTGTATGCAAACACGCTGAATTTATTCAAATTGAAAATGATCAATTTTGTCATCTGATCATTTGATCGGCGCCGATCGGCAAACAAAGACATGTGTGCGCACATCAGCCTAACCCTTATTGAAAGCAAAAAATGGCAGCAACACAACGCCGATCACCGTACACAACAACAACAACACACACATCGCGCACGATCACTAACTAACTGTTTATGTGGAGTTCGCATGCGTTCGATAGATTGCGCGTTCGATCGCCAACGACGATTCGCATGAACGCACCCCGAAACAGCAGCGCGTCACCCGCTGCGCTTAACAATTTCGCATATCGCTGGCGTCTATTCAAGCGCTCTTGTGTGCGCGTGTGTGTGTGCTCTTGTAGTCAATACAGAAATTTGCAATTGTTTAGATTTGATTTGCATTCTCAAATTTGTTTAGCGCTAATTTCGCAATGCGATCGTTAAATGCCTGATTTATGTGTGTTTCGGTGCGCGTATTTTGTTGCTATTGTGGTTTTTTGTCATTGACCCAAAATGCGATTCCAATGACAGCATGCGACGTGCCCGTTTATTGTCTGGGAAATACACATTTGTAGAAATATTCTTTCATTGATCGCTGCCTGCGATCGTTATCGCCACAAATCGTTCAAAGTCGGCTCCCATTGACATTCTGCTTCTATTATTTTCACTTTTTTGTTATTGAACACAGAAAAAATCGATTTTCTGTTTCCCATTGGCGACAAATTTCCGCTTTACGTTTGACTGCCTTCGATGCGTGGCTAAAATCTGTTTTGAATTTTTGGCCAATGGCGTCAACATTTAATTGTTGGCAATCAATGGAGTGCTGCTTTGTGTTGTGCCACACCGGAAATACAAAAAGGAGTGCGTAAAAATAATTGTGCAATTTTGTATGATTCACAGTTTTGCATCCGCCATTTTTTAATTGGTATGCGGAAAAAACTATAAGACATAAACAAATTTCTAAATGAAAAATATGTGTACATCTCACCAAAATGAAGGATTTTTAAGCGATTTACTAGAAAGAATTTGACTGGTCAGCTTCTTTTCGATCTCTATTTCTTAAATAAGATCAGGTCGATTATAGAATGTCTTTTCAAGGAAAGCTAACTTCCGAGTGTACTTCAGCCAAGTAAAAGATGCATATATAAAACCGGTATCTCGGGGTAGGTTCAAGTAGTCAAATTTTTTAACAAAAAATGTAAATTAAGGTAGTTAAATGTTCGCTCAAAGCTATTAAATAAGTGTCTGTCCTCACTAGAAATAGAATTAAGCTACACCATCATCAGACCTGGCTTGGGTGCCTGGTCACAGCAGAATCACTGTCTACTGCAAAGCCGTTCTCATCGGAATGGAACCGGGTTGGATATTTTTGTTCTAGAGTAGAACACAGAAGATCTACTAAATTTCTTGTATTGATCCAAGTTCATTTTATCGCAATCGTTAGAGTTCTTATTGAATACTGTTCAGTAAGCATCCATGCGGTATTGCTAAGAGTCTTGGCGGAGGCTAGTTGTCAAAGTTGTATGGAGGAGGGCAATGTGGAAACATCTAGGCACTTTCTGCTCCCTTCTCCAGCCTTTACACGACTGAGAAACATCTCGGCGTTCTAAGCTGTTTAACTACTAACCTAACCTGACCTAAATACATTTCGAGTTACACGGGATTTCCAACGGCGTTTAAAAATAAGGTTTTTAATTGCTGCAGTGATTCTGGTCTAAGAAAAACATTTTCACGGGAAGATTTTGTGAACTTTGAACGAAAATAATCAAAAATTGACAGAACTTAAAGTAAAATTTTACCCAAAATTTTGATTGTTTTTGGGCAGCAAAAATTTGAGTTTCCAATCCCTTAAATGTTGCTACATTAACACATAACATTTTATTTCAAAGCGTTTAAAAACCGTTATAACAACCATTACTTTCTGCAAAAGTGATCTTAACGCTGTTAAAGAAAATTGGCAACGTTGCAAATTTCTAAGCGATTTTGGTGATAGTCTTCGCTAACAACTATGAATCCGCCGAAATGTAGGCAATATTTGTTAACTTTTTTGTTTTATGATTTTGCCAAATTTGTATTTCGGAGTTGAATAGCCAAAAAGAAAATTTTGTTTTCATTAAATAATAGCGGTACACAAATATTTCGGGATCCCGTATTGTGCAGAAGAAAATACCGAAACTTGAGGACTTGTCATATGTACGAGAATAAGCAAATAAACGCAAATAAAAACCAAAGAGTCTCGTAAAAGGAAAAAAAGGTCCGTAAATCAGAAACGATAATTTCAGCAGAAACGGGAAGCAGAGATAACAAAGTTAGTAAATTGTAAATAAATATGTTTAAAGAAAAACTGTTAAATCTCATATGTTTTAAAGCATGCCAATGTCCCACCTAACCTAACCAATACTAATGTAAATATCAGTCCACCAACTGAACAACAAACCCATCATCACCGAGTTGTTGGTGGTCCAAGCAAATGGATTCGTTGCGTCAACGCCCATGCGCCGAAGTCACAGCTGCACAGAAGTCAAGTGAGAGTGAAAACGATGATTGGTACAAACAACAAATCACAACAACAACAACTGCAATACAAAATATAACGGTGGCTGATGATAGGGTCGGCCCACGCAAAATTAACCGCATGGACGGACAACGAAATGACTTCATTAAGCGCATGCAAATGACACAGCGCGCTTCGCGTTGCCGCAGTTTTGTGGTCACCTTCGTCACTCTCTCTCTCAACGCTTGCGCCTCATTGCATCTTCGACAGTGAGCGGCTTTTCGACTTTTGGGCTATTATTATTACGGTTACTGCGGTGTGGGCATTTATGTGGCCCGCGATGCCACAGTTTCGAATTTCAACATTTATTGACAGCTATAAAATGCGCACATACACACACCTACATGTACAGATGTGCACATATTTTCGGAGAAACAGGCTATATGTCAGCAAGTGGTGCGGCGTAATCGAAATGCAGCGATGAAAAATTGTTGCACACTCATTTACATACATACCGACAAGCAAACAGATGTGTCTACACCCATATTTATGTTTGTGAATGACGTTAGATCGCCGCCCACTCCGCAATTAACGCTTGATTATGTAAATTATGCTCACCGCACTGCGCACTCTCTCTCTATCTCTCTAACATGTGCAGAAATGTGTGCGGCGTGGAAATGTTGCAATGTGCTATTCGCTGCAGTTTGACTTGGTCAGGCGACATCTTGGCCTAGACGGGTCTTTGGCACGGTCAGTGAACTATCATCGAAGCAGTTGCCGTGCAAAGTGAAAAGAAAAGCTTTTTGACACAATTTCCATCGACGCCCACATAAATTGGCAGTTGTGTGTATTTGGGGCACATATGCTCAGTATGCTCTATATTGGCAGCAAACAAGACAAATTGAACCCATAAATTGGCCAAACAAATTCGTTTGTTGCCAAATTGATGCCAACACTTGAGATGACAGCTACAATAACGGCGAACATGGCAAGTGGGTGTGGGATGCTTTTGTGACGACCTGTTTGCGTTTGTGGCATGTTGCAATGCAATGCAACGCAATGGTATGCAGATGTAGATATGTAAGTGCCGATTGGGTAAAATGTGTAAATACTTTTCGATTGAACTTGCTTAGCAAGTATATTACATTGGGATAGGGGTTTCCATGGCGGCAATTCGTTTTTTTAATTTATACATCTACATACATAGATATCTAGTATGGCTAGACCATCCCTCAGCCTAAAGGAGGAGATATGACTCAAAAGCGAATTCATTTGTCTTTTACGGATCGATGCCTATATACCTATGTACAAACAGTATCTCTTTTACAATGAAGGGCAAGTTCGTTTTTTCTCATATTTTTCATAGAAATATAGTTATTTATTATTATTGGCTTAATACTATTATATACATTTTGGCTAATAAAAAACCTATAGAATTTATTTGAAGCTACAATGTCGTATCTTAAGTCCATAATTCCGTATATGAATAAAACTATACTCAAAAATAAAGAATGGATACCTCAGTATGTAGAGTGTGTTTGGATTTTAAGGGCATATATCTTCTGAAAACATTGTTCCAGGCGTATTTTGAAGAAAAAGTATATCTATGTAAATTTTGAAACAACACGAAAATACTCTGAATATGAGAAGTTGAGGTTTTAAGTTTAACATTGTGCTAGAGATCCAAAAGCTATTACATTTCTGCAAGAATATAGTCTCTGCTCTAAACTTGTATAGAGCAAATATTTTTATCCCCCCGTGAAACCTGTAGAAATTATTTGAAGCAATAATATCATATTTTAAGTCCATAATTCAGAGTTTTTTACACATATTTTAGATTTTCTCGCCTTTGGTGGTTGTCTTCGGTAACAACTATGAATGCGCCTAAATGTAGGCAACATTTAAAATATTTTTTTTATAATTTCAGGTTTTTGTTAAAATGTTAAAACTATGTGATTTGGTATTGAAAATGTTTTATTATTTTCATGCTCTTATACCTGAAAAACTTGTGGTTTGCTTCCACTGAACTACGAACTTTATTGAAAAATTGGTGTTTAACAGCACTCACAAGCATAGATTTTACTGTACAAAACCATTTTAATTAACTTATAAAATCACATTTGCCTTGTGCTAATAGATATGAGAACGCATGTTTAAAAAAAATTGGTCACGTGATTTAACAATTCGATAAAACTGTTGACCACACTGTTGACGGCGCTGATGGTTCATCAACGTATAAGTAAAAAATTGCACTTAACCTCAAAATTTCTTCAACAAGTTCTTCTTGAAAAAAATGGCCCAAAAAATATGAGAAGATTCTCTTACTTTCCCTAAATTTTACGGCAATTATTGCGAATTATGTCTATTTTGAAGGACCCCTCAGCTTTTTTAATGAAATAAAATTTTATTAAAAAAAAAAAAACAATTTAAGTAAAATACAACTTTATTTAAGAAAAAATATTATATACTGCGTGCCACATTTGTGGCAAATTTCGTACGCCGGCCAATTTCTCACACTTCACGCCCATTTATTAACGTCAACTTACGCACAAGGCATGCACGCATGCGCAAAACTCATATGCTTTCAATAATATTGACAATATTATGGTCTATCGCTTGCCGCTTGGCGCTATAAAACAGCGGCTTTATGGACTCTTGTAAAAGCGCAGAGTTGAAATTTCAAAGTTACAAGCACGCAAATGAAATAAATGTCATGTATTCCGTACAAATATGTATGTATGTATATATAACCGCTCGTATGTTTGTATTAAGGCGCGCACATTGAAAGGAAAACCGTAACGTACAACACGCAGCAGGTAAACATGTTGCCACATTTTATGTTTCACAATTTTGACAGCAACAAACGGCACAACATTTTGTTGCTTTTAAAAGCGTTGCTGTTGCTGTTGTTGTTGGTTTGCAGTATCTCAACACGGCTTTTGCAGCTATTCTTAATTGCTAGAGAATTTCGATGTGACACTTTTTTCCACCCAAAAAAGCCAAAGCAACTGCTGGCGGTGAGTTGGATTTGGACTGGTCGCCTTTTTTCAACACATAGACATATATGTATTATGTATACAAAAACAGCTATTATGTGCATGTACATGAATGTTTTTGTAGTAGTCATACATACACCCATTGTTATAGATATAGGTATATAGGTACGTGCGTAGTTGGTTCCCTTTGCTGCCAGTCACTGTGAACATGCCGCTGCCGTTGTTATGTGGGAGTGATAAATTATGTTGTTGACATTTTGCGGCCGCTTTTCGGCTAACAAGCGAACAAGCGCTCAGTCGTCAATGGAGCTAACTAGAATTCGGTGAAACCTTTTTTCTTAATTCAATACAAAATTTCATTGTTAATTTTAAAGCAACATTTTTATAGCCTGCATTTATTGTTTTCTGAATGTCATTGACAGTTATAATTTTATTAAACAATTTTATAAAAAATGCTTAAAAGTTCAAAAAATGTAAAAGCATTAATTTCCTCGCCAATAAACCGAAACTCATGTGGGTTTTTATGCTCGTTGTTGCCCCAAATCATTCCCTTAACACATTTTATCACTTTATGTTCTTTTGTATGCGCTTTGTTGTTCTTGTTTTTTCTTTATGTTTCTCAAGAACTTTCTCTTTTCAACAATCAATTTTCTAAAAATTAACAACTGCTTATCTCGAAATTTATTGAGCCCACAATCGAGAACACAACACGCGCACTCACGCCGCTCATTAAGTCCGATAATCATTTGTGTACATGCGCTTGCTAATGAAGTGATGCTGCGGAGTGAAAATGAGCTTTCGCCTTAATCAATGGACGCATTCGCGGACCGACGCGTAGGGCGTTCTAAAAATTGATAAATAAATTATTCATCGTTAACAAGTTAAGAATGTGTTCCCGATAAGGCCACATAATAAATTGAAATCAACCAAACGAAATGGGTGGCGCTTCGGTTGACATTCGAACTTGCCCCAAAATTATTGCGCAGCCGCATTCCACGGGCATTAATTCGGAGTTTCTTTTGCGTATGTGAATGGTGAAATTTAAAAGAAAAATTCTTCCAATTGTCATTATTAATGCAGGAAAGATAAATAAACATAGAAGCATCTCATTAACTGAAGTTTTATAAATTTTCATATAAATTTGTCTCAACGAAAAGGTGAGATGAATTAAATTCGAGTGGTAATTAATGTATTATAAAAAAATAATAACTTGTGAGCTTGGTTTTCCAATATATTATTTTATTATATATATGCATACATATAATGTATGCAGAATTTCAATAGCAATGAAAGAGAACGCCACTCGGTTGGCTATTGGATCAAACAAATTTTTCAAAGTTAGCCTCCGAAATAAAATTTCGACACCAGCCACTTTTGCTCTCATTTCAGTGATGCATAACATTTTAAGGTGAAGTTTATATGGTAGATGCTTTAAAAGGTCCAAGCTAAATCTTTCCATTGCCGTTTACGAACACAAAAACCTTCTATTGAACTATCTGCTGCCTCGATGTATAAATAATGGTAAGTGAAAAATCTCTATATACTAAAAATAACACAGGCATATATGATTAAACGCACTTAAATTTTGTGAATTTTTTCCTATAAAAAGTAAACTACAAATAAGAAGTGTGAGGTATGAAATTCTAAGTGATCGCAGTTTGTTGTAGTCTTAATAGTACACTGGTTGATTTAGCCTCGTATTAGTGACATAATTGGTGAAGAGTCCGAATAATCTTTCTCAAGCCAAAGCTTGGCTGAAATAGTAATTTTGTTAAGCCAAAAAGCAATGTTTTGTTAACACACGAAATTCCTTTCTATCGTTATTTTTAAATAACTCCATTAGCTTCATTCTAAAATGTATATCTTATAAACCAATAGTTCGACAGCTGTCAAATTTATGTACATGTCTTTTGAAGGTTAAAGCTGACTAAAAATCTTCTACAATAGGGGCGTCCAAGTTTACAAGGAAACAGAACAGAAGAGGTCGGCATTTGTACAACATTTGCAAAAAATATCCACTGGAAGAAGTAGTTGAAATATATAATATTATCGGACGAGAATAAATTTTATATTTTTTTATTTAACCGTCAGGACCGGTTTGAGCATCCTTTGGCAGGATGTCGGCAAACACATTGCCAAAGAATGAGACGCAACTTTGGAGGCGTTTTGTAATGGGATGGGATGCATTTACGTACAATAATATGCTGATGCTGTGCTTCATTACTACAAAAATTAACTCCAAGAAGTATACAGAGCTGCTGGACGATGTGTTTATTAATTTCATGGAAATAATTGAGAAACAGAGTACATTCTTCAGCAGGACAATGCCGCCATAAATGTGTCAAGAAGCGAAAAAGTGGTTTCAAGGCAAAGAAATAAATTTGTTGAACTGATCCGCATGTAGTGCTGGCTGCAATCCCATAGAAAATTTATGGGCTTACTGGCTTCAAAGGTATACGCGAGTTGTATGCTGTTTCTGAGCTTTAGTAATGAACGAAAAGCCTGTTGGGTGGAAAGTGTACCCGATATCCGTAGAAAACTAATATAGATAAAGCCAAATAGAGTTTTCACACTCATAACATCCAAAGGAAGTGTAATTAATTATTAAACTACTAACTATTAACCATAAAAGTAAATTTCCACTATTATTCTTAACAAAAAGTCGTATGAATTTAATCAATTGTCTAAATATTTTTAAGTTATTTTCGCAAAAAAGCTTTAAGAGTAAGGGTTTGAGATTGATTGTTTGCTTCGTCATTTTGAAAATATTTTTGGAACATATTTTGTAAAATTTGTTTCAAGTGTATTGCAAAGAAGAATTCTAATGGGTGTAAGCTTCGAAACACTAAAGTTTGTTCGAGATCGAAAATATATTAAAGTTTTAAAGTACAGAGATAGTTTTTGCTCTAAACGGTTAAGAACGAACGCTAATGGAGAAACTATTTACTCTTTGAAGATAACTTTTTCCATAACAAATCCAAAAAGTGGATTCTATATCCCAATTAATGCCTCCTTCCCGCAGAATAACTTATTATTACTCTTAAATTAAGCGAAAATAGTGAATTCAGTCGTGTTTAATTAACAGAAAAAAATAATTAGATTGTGAGGCGAAAATAGTCCTCTAAAAACACATCTAATTGGGTCTTATGTTACTTAGCCCTAGCCTACTGGTCTTCGTACGAATTACTAAAGTAGTTTTGAGAGCAAAAACAACACTCTGCCAACTAATAAAACTTTAAATTGCATACCATAAAGCAATAAATATTGAGTTCAGCGTTCAGTGAGTGACAAATAAAAACAAAAATCAAATGGAATATTAAATATATTTATCAATAAAATTAATAAAACAACTGCTGGTAGACATATCACGATCATTAAATTTGCATAGCAATAAAATGCCATAAATTGTCTTAAGTAAGTTTCCATGTAGTCAAGTTATTTGCGAAAATTAAAAGGAAAACCGAAAAGCAAGAACAAGAATCGCAAACACTATTAGCCAAATGGATGTCGTGCAAGAACATAAAAATCAATTTTACTGAGCAATAACAACTGCCAGCCAAAGCTTTGCTAGCAGTGCGCCATAAAAACGGTAATGGAGGTAATAATACAACAACAACAACATAACATGAATGCAAGCGAAAGACGAAATAAAAGACCGGCAGTCGCAGTCGCGGTGATTGAATGTGGCAAAAATGCGCCGCAATGTAAAACAACAAAAGTAAAGAAAAAATAAAAAAATAAAATAAAATTGTTAAAAGACAATAACACGTTCTCGAGTGGTGGTAAATATTGCGATAAAAATCGGAGTAAAAAGGTAAAATATAAATATGTAAAACAGGCAACAACTAAATGTTGTAATACCTTTTATTATTGACAATGAATTTCACAGCTTGAAATTTTGTTTAGAACCATGAATTTTAATTTAAAATAAAATTTCTAAGTAAGAAACTTGATTGAAAAAAGGGAAAAAGTAATCTGTCAATTAAGAATATTATTAAAAAAAAATAATAATAAACACTTTGAGAAGACTGGCAGCTCTATTTTTATATTTGTTCAATTATAAGGCTTTTTGAACACGTTACGGAAGGCATTTTTCAAGCATTGATCCTTCAGTGTTTGAGCACATTCTCTAATATTTCACACTGATTTTAATTTTTTTATAGGTGACAACTATGTAACGAAACAAAGATTTTATCGAAAGCCTTCTTCGACTCGTTCTAAACCTATTTGTATAACCACATTTTATAATAAAATTTCATAAGCAGGTGGCAACGCTGTTAAAAAACTGTTCAATTAGAGATCAGATACTTTTTCAGCGAATTTTTCTAGAACTCATTCTGAAACTTTTTCTACTAAAATACTGTTTATAATAATTTTTTAATGTAGGTGGCATGCCGTTATCATTAATGGTAACTCTATTCCAAAATATGTAGAGCTGCCCGACAAGTTTCTAATAGTTTCTCTTAGCACAGGTTTCGCAAACTTCAAAAGTTTGAATTTTTGCAAAGTTTTCAGATTTTACTTTTTCGATAGTTGGCAACTCAATTAGTAAATATACTTAAGTCAAAGCCTTCCAACTATTTTCCGAAAGAGAGAAAAAAGGATATAACTTTTAAAGTATATTTTAGTATTTACAAGTATGTTGTCACTATTTTACTTAAAGCTCTTTTCGATTTTGTTTCGAACTCGCTAACCAAATCTAAATGACATTTACTTTGCGACTTTTGGCAAAGGCAAAGTTGATTGAATATTCAGTTACCCCTTTGTTGTTGGAAATAACAAACAGAGTAAAAGAACAGAGTAAAGAAACTACCGCGCTTGGACCTAAGCCTGCGCTCCATTTCTGTCAAGTGTTAAATGCGCCCGCTTTGATTTGTGGCAACACCACCCATGCTACGGTCACTGCACAGCAATGCAGCGGCGCACAGGCGAATATACACACTCGAAGAAGTATATAGAAATTGCATATTCAACATACGAGTATAGACATACTACATATGTGTGCAAGTTTCTCAAGTCAGCCACGCTGTGTAGTGGAAGCACTGTGCTGCCACCCTTCAAGTTGGCTTGTTAGAAAATCACTACATAAAGTGCAACGTGGCTTTTGTTGCAATTTTTTTGAGTTTTGCATAAAAAATAAAAATAAAAAAATCTAAAGCTTACTCAAAGCTACAATTTTATTTACCGCTCCAAGTGTCGACCAAAGGGTTAAGCGACCGTTTCGCAACGCTGCCCACGGAGCCCTTTCCAGCATGCTTACGTGTGTCCAACTCTCTTTACTCTCTTTTTTCTTGGCATTTATCTTGCATTTATGCACACTACTCACTGTCAGACCCTTCTCAGACCCACTTTTCATATGTCACAAAAACAAAAGCAAAAACAAACATATAATACTTGTCATTTGATACCAAAGTGTTATCACAGTTTTCCTTTATGCCCGTATTATATTCTGTATTTTTTGTGTCACTTTTCTTCCGAAGACTACATTTAAATATTGATGTGTGTGTGTCTTTCTTTCTTTGCTTTTGTCCTAAAAACGTATTTGTGATAAATAGTGTAAATGAATGGAGGAAAAATATGATGTAATTTTTAAATAATAATATGTTTCGAAAAAAAGTCAGTACGGCTTGCCTCAGGTTGCATCATACGTTGAATAGGTCACACGTATTCGTTTAAGGTTTACCTGTCACGTGCGTGGCAATAAATATACATGTGACTTACATACACTGTAATATTGTGTAACCTATTGACAATATCAAAAGCGGAGTGTTCTGAAGAGTAATCCAATGACTAGTTATAAACTGAAGAATATTCGACATCAAAGTATCATCCTGACTAAAAACAATTTAAGAAAACGGGACCTCATCCTGAACCAACCTTTCTCAGGACTTTTTGTTGTATGTTGACAATCCTTGGTTGCATAAAAATCCGGGCCCGTTCCGGTTACGTAGACCCGACTGTCGTGGAAAGTGCTCAGAACTTTTTCCTTTGCTTCGGTTACTGTATTATAGTACCATTGCAGACCTATTATTTACAAAGGGCTTAAAGTTAGCACTAATTTCTGCATTCACGTGGTCGGGTAAATGTAATTTCATAATCTAAAAAGAAATGGGGTTCTTAAAAGATGTTTATTTGAATTAATTGTCAAGCAGTGATTTCCATCTCTTAGAGAGTTTTTGGGTGTGTCGTCGCTTAGTAGAATTTCGAAAGGAGTTTTCATTGCACTCTATTAATTCTTCTTCTTCTTCTTCTTTACTGGCGTAGAAACCGCTTACGCGATTATAGCCGAGTCAACAACAGCGCGCCAGTCGTTTCTTCTCTTCGCTACGTGGCGCCAATTGGATATTCCAAGCGAAGCCAGGTCCTTCTCCACTTGGTCCTTCCAACGGAGTGGAGGTCTTCCTGTTCCTCTGCTTCCCGCGGCGGGTACTGCGTCGAATACTTTCAGAGCTGGAGTGTTTTCATCCATCCGGACAACATGACCTAGCCAGCGTAGCCGCTGTCTTTTAATTTGCTGAACTATCTATTTCTAATTCTTCACGATTCTTGAAACAAGGCTCAAAATGGCCAGAAAAGATGACGAAAGAGTTAAACATTTTTCGGAATATGTTGCTTAGAGAAGGTTGATGATCTTTAAAGGCTATGTCCATCTCGAACAATTAATATTCTTATTACAACTGTATATTTTTAATTGAGAACAACATCCATATATCAAATAAGAATAAATTGAACCACCCTAGTATATAGAAATTTGACTCACAATTCCAAATTTATCATAATTCAGAGGGAAATCCGCTTAATTAACCGTATGAAATTACATACATATTTCATAACAAAACCCAAATTGAGGAAGTTTTGGGGGCTACTGCGATCCCTTGCGGCCATTAAACTTACACTGGCTTGCTCAAATATCGACTGTAGTACTTTCATCGTATTTAAAAAATGTCTTCGTACATGTAAGCATTACTTCAACACATCAACATGTGTTTCTATATAAATATATATCATTCATAATATGTGTGTGTGTGTCTATGTTGGTTTTTCTTGTTGCATGTTTGACTTAAAGTCGTTGACACTTTTGTTTATTGACATTTTTGTTATAATTCGTTTAGCATTTTTTGTCTTGACATTTTGGTGTTTGTTGTTGCAATATTTGTTGTCTTTTGTTGTTACAGCTTAAGTTGTTGACTGACAGTTCGGCCCGTACGTTACGGTAGTTCAAACATGGTGTTCACCTACTATTATTGTGTTTACGTTGTTCCGTTTTGCCATAACCAAATGTGCTACACTGGAAGAGATTGGCTTTATTTACGGGAAGCATATTATATAAAGTAAATTACGTAATAAATTTTCATTAAATGGCTGTCGAATATTTATGCTTTGAACTCCTGCTTGCCGAATTCAGGAAAAATTTAATATAAATATTTAGTAATAAGATATGTAGCTTAAATTAGGAAGGTAGAAAGTTTCCACCTCATTGAATTTTTTAAATAACAAAAAAGATGAAGAACCATTACAATATCCATTTATGACGTATTATAGTTTAAACTATTTTTTTAGAAGTGCTGCCACCTGTCGCAAAATTTTAAATCAATAAAATCAACGAGAATAACGAATTTTAATAAAAAAACATAAAGTTAAATTTTGGTATGTTTTTTTTACTTGAAATAAATTTGAGAAAAGTTGTCACCTTTTGAAAATTTAAGTAACAATAATTTTTAATAAAATTAACAAGGCAAAATTCGTTATAAACAAAGCATAAAGTTCAAGTTCTTATAATATTTACTTGAAAATAAATTTGAGAAAAGTTGCCACCTTTTGAAATTTTAAGTAATAATATTTTTTTAGCTAAGAAATCTTGGACATATTTAATTGAAAAGGTTGATAAGATAAATATTTTAATTTTATTTGTAAAATTTCTCCATCCGATCGAACTTAGCATTTTCCAACAGAATATTTTAAAATTTTTAAGAAATACCTTCGATGGAAATAATTCTTAAATTCTGTAGTTTAAATATTATCGGAAGAGTAGAAAGGGCTAAGAAGGCTTAAACTTTATTTTGTTTTTGATTTTTGAGGGAAAGTAAGCGAAAAATGGAATTGATAAGATTTGCCTTGAAAAACACATTCAACATTTTACGGTTATTTAATAACACAAAATCGAGCAATATCTATACATATCTCATTCCTACCACAATTTTTTTCCAGTGTACGCCAAATTTTAGCGCTTATTGAATGGATATACGTTGGTAAATAGATATGTATGCCACACACCTAATGCATCGTTAACCATAACTGTCAGCCAATAAGTCGCTGTGACGTTTAAGCTCCGTGTGACAACATTATTGGCTTATGGTAATCGTTCATTACGAGTATATTGACGAGCATAAATCATAACTGACGGCCGCCATTGAGTGAAAAAGAGGAAAGCAAAGCATAAAAGTACAAATTGAATATTAAAATGTGCGGGCGCGCATATTCATTAACCCCTTGAAAGCCAAAAAAAAAATGACAGAAAAAAATAAATGTTATGTAAATAAAAATAGCACACACACATTAACAATTGTGTGCGAAAAAGGCGAATCGTGCGCATGTCTAAACGGCGCCAATGCAGGCACAGCCGAAAAGAAAAAATTGAAATTTCAAAAAATTGTTAACAATCTGTTTGCCACAAAATGCGAAGTTGCGATTATTTGTTTTGCTGATTTTTGCCTGATTGCCTGCGGCTGCTGTCTGGAAGTGAGTGAGCGCTGTTGGACTTTGCCCCAACCTATCCCAATACAACAGATATACTTATGAACATATTCGTATTCATATACAAATACTCGTATAAATATATAAACAATTTCAATTTGGTCCGAAGGTGGCCAATCAACGCTTACAAGGAAGTCTGGCATGATTATGGGAAGCCACAAACGCAGGTGTGTGTGTGTGCCACAAAAATATATACTCAAAAGTATATACATATGCATATGGTGTGGCATAATTGGTAGCAACCGCTGGAGAGGCAGTGCTAAAATTAAAATTCGCATTCGTCAAAGTATGTGAATTTCTTTGCTGGCGTTGCTGCTGTTGTTGTAATTACCCATTTCACAACAATTCATCATTCGCACTCCCAGCAGCAGTGGCCGCTGCCAGCCGAGCGGGGTACCAACTCGTAAATGCGCTGGCATTCGAAATAGAAATGTCCAAAGACCAAAAGCGGTGCGGGAGTGCATGTGTGGTGTGTGTGTGTGTGTGTGGCTCAGTCGCAGATAGTCTGCCGTTGACTTGTTGAATAAACAAATTGCACAGCAGGCGTAAATTATTAATACATATTGTATG